>OU343219.1:13334364-13553767 GCA_910596185.1 Chrysanthemum makinoi
GATCCAACATTGCAAGAGGAAAATGAATGATTAATTTAATTAATAATAGAGCAAGCAAAGCAAATTTGTTTGTTTGATTAAAAAGGAATGAAATACCTTCTTGTGAGGAGGAGGAGGAGGAGGAGGCTCTGGGAAGCATCGACAATCTATTGAAATTATTAATAGAATAATTGAAGGTGTAAATTCTCCTCCTAGCTGATGATGATGATGATGGTGTTGTTGTTGTTGATGGAGAAAGAGAGAGTTTAAAAGCAGCAGCAGTAGCACAACAGATACTACTAATAGTGGTTGCTGCTGGAGAATAACAACAAGAAGCTCCTCTCAACATTTTCACCACTAGGGTTTCACTTGCTACTTTCAGGGAACAACAACAACTCTGATTTGTTTTAAGTCAACAACTACAGTTTTTTTTTTTTTAACTAAAATACACGGTTGGTTCCTAAAGTTGGCTCGACGACGGGACAAAACTCGGACTTTTCATCGTCGGGGTCCTTATTTGAGTTTATACTCTTCACAAGTCCTTTGATTATATTGCCGTTAGTCAATGACATCTTATGGCGTTAGATTTGTCTTTAGTCCAAGGGCACTTTTGTCATTTCCATATTTCAATTAAAAATTTCTTAATTATTGCCACATGTAATGTAACTTTTCCTGATAAACACATAGTTTGTATTATCATTCGTCCCAAAACTTTCGTTACAAAATTATCGAATTCAAAAACCCTAATTGAAAGTCACAAAACCCCTGTTTATCAATCATAAAACCGAAACATGAACTTTACTCTATGGAAAGTAAGAAGACAGTCGGGTTATCCAGGTTGATGATACCGTCTATCACGACTCTGCTAAGAAGAAATCACGATACTTTTTTTACGATCATTGGAATTTGTAATTGTGGTATTTATTCTTTCCCAATTAAGTTTTTAGAATGCTTTAAACATAAATTGACATGTTTTCAGGTGGTAGATCTAATATGTTTAGTATGAGGGTTCATCACAATGGTGTCTTTAAATCTTGGCTGGTATATGTTGGAGGTATGGAAAGTTTAGTTGATTTGGTTGATGTTGATAGTGTGTCAGTTGAAGAGTTGGATGTTCTTATGTATGAATTGAGTTATGAGCTTGGTTCAAAAATTTACTATTACTTTGTTAAGCACAGTAGTAATTTAGATGACGGTTTGTATAGCTTAAGTGAGAGTGCTAATTTAGAAATATTGAAAGATCTTGTTGATGACCATAAGATGATAGAGGTTTATGTTGAAAATGGTAAGACAACATTGGAAGTTGATCAAATGTCACCAAAGTCAATTAGGCCGTTATTCGCGATGTGGATGCAACAAAGAAAAAGCTGACTCTTCTATTGTTCCATATTGCTCAAAGAAATTGTTTTTAGAAAACATTGTTAATAAGTATGTGGTAGAGGATATATGTGAGGTTACACATCAACCTTTGGAAGTCAATACTTTGGTACAATCTAGTCAAACGGAAACACAACCCTTGTTTCCATCTGTAGAGGTGTCATCTGAAGATGTTGCAGGTGATATCAACCAGCATATAGATAAACATGTTGAGCATATCCAAATAGATAGTCTTGAAGAGGTATCTCAAAATGATCAAGAGTTAGGTCATCATGAGGAGGAAACATGTAATCATGTGATCATATCCAAAAGGTAAATCATGCAGGTTAGTGAAATTGATGAAGCTGTAAGTGATGACAATGTGAGTGAGACAGACACTTATATGAGTGACGATGATGATATTGAGAACAATGGTGATGGAAACACAGTTGTCGATGAGGCTAATACTTTGAGGAGCCTAATTTTGATGTTAATCTGTTCAAAGTGACCGAGACTACATATTTACCATCTATAGGTACCACCGACGGCTACCACATGATTTTTATAAGAAAAATGAGTTGGATCTGTTAGATGATAATGATTTTGCAAGTGGTTATGAGAATGAGGATGACTATGTTATTAGGAGGAACAAATTGAGGGCATACAAGAAAAAAGTTAAGTGAGGCTGACAAAAAGAGACGAAATCTTTTCTGTGGTCAAAGTTTTTATGCAAAAGAAGTGAAAGATAGGATCTACACCTTTCAATAAAGACTATGAGGAAATTGCAACTAATTAAGAATGACAAACAGAGAATTAGGGTTAGGTGTCTTGGACAAATACGGTTTGTGGAATAAGAAGGTTGGTGGGAAAAAGCCCAAAAGAGGAAAAATGGTCCGATAACTAGAGGCCTTGGTAGGGATGTATATTTGTGAACACGCAAGGAGCAAGCAACCGAGTGTCCATGGTTGTTGTATGTAGCCAAAAATACAGATAAAGATGTAAGTTGTTGTGAACTTCAGGGATGAACACAAATGTTTGTCAAAGAGACATTAAAGCTTGTGACTACAAGTTTCTTTTGAAGCAAATAGTTGACCAAGTTCAAGTCAATCCAGATATTCCAATCGAGAACATTCAAGATCATTTCGATGCAGTTTGAAGTTCAGTGTCTATGCAAAAAGCATTAAGGGCAAAAAAAACATGGCAGAAAATGAGATTAGGGGTGATCATAAGCGAAGCAATACACCCTTTTAGAGACTATGTTGAAGAGTTTCATAAACTAACGGATATGATTAGGATAAGTGTACAACTGCAATGGATGCAACAAGTCCAACCGAGTTTTTAAGAGAATGTATGTATGCTTAGGCGCTTTTAAGGAAGGATATAAAGCTTGTAAAAGATAGTTGTTGGGGTTAGATGGTGCTTTTATGAGAGGTCCTTTTCTGGCCGACTTCTTTGGCCGGTCGGTATAGACGGCAACAATGGAATATACCACAGTAGCCTCTGCGGTTCTGAAGATGAAAGCAAAGACTCATGGATTTGGTTTCTTGAATGTCTAAGAGATGATCTTGACTTGCAACAAAACTCAAACTACACTTTTATCAGCGACAGGCAAAAGGTGATTTTACCATTTAGTTGATTAGATTCACTTGTATTTTTGTTAAATGCAAGTTTTATTAGTAAGGAATTGATGTTTATTTGTCGCGGTACCATTCGGCGTGAGAGTATTCCTAGTCTTTGAACAGAGATATTGTTTGAAGTACATCCATGATAATATGAAATTGCAATGGAATGCTAAAGCATACAAGGAACATTTGTGGAGATGTGCAGCAGCAACAACCGTCCAACAATTTGAGGAGCCCGTCTTTGGCATTCAAGAGTTTTAGACACGCCATGCTTGGTTAAGTAAGATACCACCAATTCATTGGTCAATGTCGCATTTTTCATGTACCTAACCAAATCTATGTCTACTTGTACATCTTTTGTTCTATGACATTTTTCAATTACCTAACCAAACATGTGTAGGGAGGGCTCATTCTGATGTGCTACTTAATAACATGTGTGAGGTGTTCAATGGGAAACTAGTGGGAGGTAGGCACCAACCCATCATTCTGTTTTGGAATACATTAGAAGTCTTGTATGAAAAGAATAGTGAACGTTGTGAATGTGATTCAAAAGTGTGTCGGACCATTAACACCAAAGACAACACTCATGTTAGATGCAATCAAGAAAGTGGCTTATAAGTTACAACGCTGCTACGGGTTGAAGGAGAAAAGTATGAGGTCAGGGTGGATGGGAGACAAGTGTACTCTGAATGTTGAAGCTAGGGCTTATATATGTAGAAGATGGGAGCTTACAGGTATGCCATGTAAACATCTTTGTTGCTACCCACGGTGTGTATGAGGTTGAATGGAATGCAAATAGGATCTGTTGAATCATGGGTGCATCCATGTTACTTGCTTAAGACTTGGGAAGAAACTTACAAACACCACATCCAGCCAATAAATGGTTATGAGCATTGGTATAAGTCCACAGTGCCTACAACCATTCTTCCACCTAAACATCATAAACCATTAGGTAGGCCACGAGAAAAGAACCAGGGCTTTTACCGAAAATGATAATAGTGACAAAACCAGTAACTTGTCACAGTCTAGTAAGAGTGTGGTTTGTGGTATTGTGGCAATCTTGGACACAACAAGGAAACATGTCTTGGGCAGGAGGTGTAACAGGAAGTCAGGCACTACACAACATCTCAAAAAGCAGGTTCATCCCAGCCAAAAGTTACAGCAAAGAAGAAGGCAAAGGTTATAGGTGACAACTATGAAGGTAATGATCAACCAAGTGTGGTCCAGTCTCAATCTGAAAGTCAAGTTGATGCTTGCTTACGGTGGGTCTCCAAAACAATTTTGGACTAGGACCAAGATTATAGCAGCAAAGCTTTCTTCACCACAAAAAAATGCTGTTTAAGCATATGAAAGCCAATGTTATCCATCGAATATGTATTCCCCTAAACATTATTTGCTGTGTTTAAATAATGTATGTTTCTGAACTTTGTAGACTCCAAAATTTTATGCATTTGAAAATATATCCATTTGCGTTATGTATGAAATCATGTCATTTTAGTGTATGGGTTTAATTGTGTTTTTATTGTATTGTTTTTAGAGTATTCATACATCTGTGTTTTGAGTTGGATACTGTTATTCTATTATCACAAACACTAATGAAGGATCAAAAATGGATGAACAACACCATATCAAGTTTATGTTGATACTCGAGGCGGATGTGGTGTCGGTTCACCCATTCTTGAGACTTCATACGTCTATGAATCTTGGATCTGTTGAACTTGGATTTGTGTTTTGAGTTTGGTTACTGTTATTCTATTATCACAAACACGAATGAAGGATCAAAGATGGATGAGCAACACCATATCAAGTTTATGTTGATACTCAAAAGTGGTGCCATACATCCATCTTTGAGACTTCATACGTCTATGAATCTAGGATATGTTGAAGTTGGATATGGGTTTTGAGTTGGATACGGTTATTCTATCATCACAAACAGGAATGAAGGATCAAAGATGGATGAACAACACCATATAAAGTTTATGTTGATACTCAAAAGTGGTGTCTGTTCATCCATCTTTGATACTTGGATCTGGGTTTTGAGTTGGATACGGTTATTCTATCATACAAGCGAAGAATGAAGGATGAAAGATGGATGAACAACACCATATCAAGTTTATGTTGATACTGAAATTGGTGATTGTTCATCCATCCCTCATCATTCATCCATCTTGAAACTTCGTATCTCTGTTATGAGTTTCACCATTTTGTGTAGTGATATATAAATTCTTGGGGCAAAGGACCTACTAGTAAAGGCAGCACAGTCTAAGGACCAAAGCATAAAAGAAATATATTAACACTGTACAAGGACCAAACATTATACACCAAAAGACTATTCTTAGTCAACCTACACTAAAACTTCTTAAACACAACTAGACCATCTACCACCGATTCAAAACACTAAAACCAGTACCTATCTAAACCCTATAAAAGAACCATAGAAAAAACAAGAAGATGACCATCCAAGACAACACACAAAAGTTCCTGAGACGACAAACTTTCTCCTTCTCAACAAGGAGATCAGCCAAGTGATAACGCTACACGCGTCATTCAGGGTCAAAGGAACTTCCTTTTCTTCGAGCAAGTTTTATAACACCCTAGGCAGTGAACCTAATCGTTGTAGTGTAGTATTAGGGTAAGCCACGGGTATTGATATCGTTCTCTAGGGGAATAGTAATTCTAGTTAGAAGTTACTACGCTAAGGTTGGGGTTGAGGAAGATTATTTTTTTTTTATCTTTTTTATGTTTTTTTTAGGAAATGGAAAGGTACGAATCTCGGGGTTTGAATTTGGGGGGTTGGTATTTCTACCGATTACTCTACTTATCTAATTATCTAATCTAAGGTGATGGTAGTCTATGTCTAATTATTGTGTGCTCGTATGATAGTTTAAAAATGTGTTTACTTAGGTTTTATTACTCCTTAATTATCTCCTATTGATGGTTGAATTGTCACGTCCTTATTCTTAATCGCGTTGTGTGTCTAAAGTCGTAGGGTACGCGTTTATCCCTAACTCTTTGAACTTACCAAAGGGTCTCGTCTACAAAATCTCTAGGATTTATACACTCTAACTCTAAGGCACTCTTTGTATGATTTAGCCTACAACTACTCTAGGTGTCATAGTCTAAGGTTCACAAAGATTAATCAAGCATTAACTACACAACGAATGACCTATCGCATTACTAGATCATTAACAATTAAGATAAGAGACAACCAATCAATATTCAATAATTAAGTTTCATAATCACTAAGCAAACACACAAGTAAATTAGCGGACATGGAGAACATGCAAGCATACACACAAATAATCAAAGACATAATTGTATTAATGAAGTAAAACACTTATCTTGATGTAAGATAGGGTTTGGAACCTAAAATCTTGTACAAGACAGCCTTGGTTCGGTTTAGGTTTTACTCCAAAAGACTACTCTTATCTTGAAAAATTCGGATTCTATATATAAGATTACATATCGACAACAACGTCCCTTGATTTGTGGCGCCGTCGGGTCGATCATTAGGGTTTCGTCTTCGCCCGCGTTAGTCTTGCGGCGGCGTCACCTTGTGCTTGTGATGCGTCCACTTCGTCTCGGACGCCGTCTGGATCAAATCTAGGCCGTCTGAGTTGCGACGGCCTACTCTTTTAAAGCTTGACACCGTCACTTGAAAATAAGAAATTTGACTTCGTCCGTCACAAAATGCTCCGGCGGCGTCGCAGATTAAGCATGACGCCCGTCACCTTGTGTTTGGCACAGAAGTGTCTCGATTTCTTGACTTTGGCCATTTTCTTTGTATATCAGCGCCTTTTCGTCCAAATAAGTGCTATTACAGCAATTTGCCTTCAAGAGACCTAAAAAGTGAAAAGGAGCGATATTAAGTAATAACGGATACAAAAGTGATCAAATAAGGGCTTAAATGACCCCTCAAAAGGTACATTTTAAAACCTTATCAAATATCCCTACACTTGGTATTTGCTTGTCCTCAAGCAAATGTGCTTTTAGCCAATTAATTTATAAGTTAGGGGTCATGAAGCATTGGTTTAAACAGTCCACAACACATATAAGCCCCGAAAAAGTCATAACAAGCACGGAAATTACATATTAGCACCTCACAAGGGGTGTTTGGATACTCACATCTCTCGGTGTATATGAAATATAACAAGTTGGAAATGGAAGATAAACACTCATTAGGTCCTAGTATATAGATTAGCATAGGCTTGAGACTAGATCAAACCTCCATCGCTTTGGCGTAAGCACCTAGGAAAGACTATCAAAGAGGTCTTTAAAGGGTTGTATTGTTGGAAACTACGGTAGGGAAACAAAAGGGTTTGGTGGGATAGGCTATTTAGTGGTGGCATGTCAAAAATCTTTATGTTACAAGCATACGAAGAATGGCGTTGCTAAGCCAAGACTCGACACTCTAAACTCTAGATAACTGAAACAAACAAACATAAATTTAAAGATAGATGTAGGATGGTAGCCCTATGTTTTTTTTTTTTTTTTTTTTTTACACTCTATTTTTTTTCTTTTCTCTTTTTTCAATTTTTTTTTTTTTTCTAATACACTTTTACTCTACCATCCTCTACTGTAACATCAAAATGATAGGGATTTATAGGCACATCCCTACACTTGAGTTTTTATTACTCTAACACTAATTTGACCCGAATTGAAAAGATCAAAACACTTGGGGTATGTTATTACAAAATAAGGAATTTAACGTTCCTTCTAATCATTAAACTTCAACTTTTTCCCATGAGTCCCAATAGTCCCAAAACTGTATACAAAGGATATGACTCGACTTAGCAACTCATGCAAGCAACTAGATAATTGAACTAAGGGTTTGGGGTGATAACAATAATGCACTAAAAGTGAGTGCATACATGGTAGGCTAAGGCGATTTGGGTGTATATTTGGGAGTGGGGTGTAAACAATGCTCTTCATTGATATTCCGGAAAACCGAAACATCGCGAGAACCGCAAAAAGGATAGGTTCTGAGGGGTTAACTAGGGGTATCGTGTACTAAAGATGAGTACAACGCAAAGGTGTGGGGGAACTACTCAACCGATGTGGAAGAAGTAATTATATTACGGGTATCAAACAAGGGTTATCCTAATGCCTCTTATCATTTAGTTATTCCTAACTACACAAGTGTAGTCTTACTAGCGATCTCGGGATGCATCACAAAACAAGTTCTAGAATCTAATATACTACCGGTTCACACTCTAAGCATTAAAGATGAATGCTTTAATTCCTACTAATCTAAGGGTGATCCTCATATTTTGGGTGGAATTTAGGTGCTAAAGGGTTTTTGTGCTAGTCATATAACTTCCTATCCATGAGACGCTTTTGTTAAGACTAATGGCCCACTCCTATATGTTATGAAAAATTAAAAATATGGTGCCAAAATTACCCTAACCGACATTTTCTCATGGTTTATTACGCAATTGCAATTGGACAAAGCAATTAATCAAGGATAAGCATAGTTTCAAAGTTCCCGTTTTATTTTCCCTCCCTACACTTAAACTGGACATTGTCCCCAATGTTCCCCGAAAGTATCAAAGTTATGATAACGGAAGGTAATAAAAGATGAAAGAAACTAATACTCCCCTGATTAGCTCGGTAGGATCCGTGTAAAGTGGTTAAATCCTTTCCAAGAAAAATGTATGCGTGATAAGCTCCTTCCAATCTTTTGTTTCTTCTTCTTGATAAATAAAACTGCACATTGAAAAAAAAACAAACAAACCTCGCGTAAAATCGACGTTAATAATATATATAAGACTCTACTAAACTAGGATATAATGCTTGTGGAATGGATGTTTATAGAATTTTTGGAAAATTAAGACTTGGAAAATTCCAAAAATTTATAAGTAGCTCGAAAACGAAAAATAATAATAATTGTTGTTTTACTCCTTCTGACCGCCGTCGGTTCGCGACCACAGCGCCGTCGGTTATCGACAAAAATTGGTGCGATTTTCTGGAAAATTTACATCTTTATAGTCTGGAAAAAATTTCTGCAAAACATCCATTATGACTCGATACAAGCATTTGACTCGAACAAACACACATATATATCTTTTAATGAATTGCTATTCTCATGTTTACGTTTCTTTTGAAAACGTGTGTAATCCTCTCTACACTTATCCTTTATGTAAAATACCTTTATATGCAATTAAGACGAGGTTAAAAACAAAATAGAGCATTTTTACAAATTTAAACATGAGAATAAACAATCAATAAAAGATATATGACACTAACAAGCAAACAATTAAGCATGGGTTGCCTCCCACGAAGCGCTTTTCTTTATTTAAGAGTCTTGTAGCTAGACTCGTAGTCGTGCCCCTACATACCGATATAAGTAAGCCTATCCTTAACAATGTCATAAGGATCAAACTTATCATTTAATTTCCTAGTAGTACGTTTGGTTCGATATGCCTTTTCAAACTTCTCTCCATCGGGATCATAGATCATAATTCTAATGTGCCACTCTCCATTACCATCACTAGGTGCTCTATTCCAATCCCATTTATGTTTAGGCTTATCGCTCTCAATTTTCCACTTATTCATGACAAGGTTGATGGGCAAGCTTCCTAGAAACTCGGCCATCTTCCTAAATACTAAGGCGTCCTCGAATGGGTTTACTTCCATGTCCCTAGCCATCTCTTTTTCATTGAAAGTTGCTTTACTAGCAAAGGCTTCATCTAAGTAGAAAGGTCGTTGGGGACCTATGAGGTTATCTATCCAAGGTCCATATCTAGAGGGCGTTCTATCCAACCTAATCTCATGTGGGATTTCCTCTTCTTTGTAGTATGTATGCTTTTGACATCGTTAGATTGACCTAGCACTCCTCTCTCCTACCACTATCTTGGACATCTTACAATCGATGATAGCACTAGCGGTAGCTAAGAATCCTCTTCCTACTAGTAATGGGCATGTCAGGTCCTTATTCATGTCTAGCACATGAAAGTCGGCCAAAAGAGTCAACTCTCCTACGTGTACTACCATGTCTTTAATTATCCCCACCGGATATGCAACACTATCGTCCGCTAGACCTAAGATGATTTCCGTTGGTTCTATCTTACCTAAGTTAAGGCTTCTATGGAGGGACAACGGAACAAGATTGATGCATGATCCTAAGTCGGCTAGAGCATCGAGAGGTTTGGAAGTTCCAAGCCTACATGGAAGAGTAAATAGCCCGAGATCGTCTAACTTTTTAGGTAGATTATTTCGCACAAAAGCGGACCCATGTTTTCCAAGTTTAAGTTCTAACTCATATTTTTCTTTTAAAGCATTATAATAAGGTGCATGAGCTAAGACTTCAAGAACCGGTTTTTCTTGATGGAGTTCCTTGTACTCCTCCTCTAGACTAGGTTTGGGTTCTTGGTTGACGGGTTTCCCAAGAGTAGGTTCTACCAATGGTGCAAGGCCTTGGTACCTCATTTTGGATGGCTTGGAACCCTTTTTGATAGCATTTACCGAGTGAACCGTTGGGTGTGAGGGACATGGATGTGCACTCTCCCATGGTGAACAAGAACATGAAGTCGACGAAATCGAATTCACTTTTAGGTTCTTTATAGTATCACTTTGGAGTGCTCTAATTTCCCAGTCATTAAAGGCTTTTAAGAGGGCATCAAGCTTGTTTGTCATCTCGCCTTGTCTTCGCTTAAAATCGGCTTCAAGCTTAGTCAATCGAGCCTCTTGAGATGACATGAATCTAGATGCAATTGCTTCAAGATTAGTGGGGTTCCCGGTGTTTAGAGAATTTAGGTGGACTAGATGAGCTTTGGGGTGTGCTTGAGTTTTGGTTCCACTTAAGATTAGGATGATCTCTCCACGAGGGATTGTAAGAGTTTCCTAAGTTGTTTTGTTCGGGCTTGAAAGTGTACCACTTCTCTCCCGGCTCCGTGATGCGCGTGGAAGCGTAAGTCCGCAAAAAGCTTGTTCGGGGAGTCTTGTGCAATCACGAGTGTCGTGGGGACCACTACATAACTCACAAGGTAGAGTGATTTTATTCACTTGATGAGAAGACTTAGGATTTTCGTAGGAACTCATTAAGAATTTAACTTGATATTCAAGTTCGATCATCCTACGGTCGGAAGATTGTGAGTCAATGGGAGGCAAGGAGATTGCCTTAACGGTTTTGGGCAACTCCCGGGGGTCATTCCAACTTTCGTTGTCATAGAGGGCAAGGTCTCTATTATGCCTATGATTCTTCCGTGGTGTCACTAAGTTTTCCACCGGCCGCTTGGTCAATGGATCGCTTTGTGGGGAAATTGACATGATCATAAAAGATTTGGACTTGGAGCCAAAGATCAATGCCGTGATGAGGGACCTTATGAAGTAAGTCCTTAAATCGAGTCCATGTAGTAAAGAGATTCACCTTGATGTTGTTGGAACATCAAGATATCATTCCTAAGTTTAGTGGTTCTCCCCGGTGGGAAGAATTGAGCAAGGAAGCGAGAGGTGAGATCATCCCAACTTGAGATGGAGCTGCGGTAAGTCGCTCAAGCCAATTACTAGCTTGGTCAGTAGAAAATTGAAAGAGACAGCGGTAGCGTGGTCTCCAGAGTAGTAGCATCAAGGTCGATGGAATCGACAATTTAAGAAATCCCTAGATCTTTGATTTGGATCTTGGGCGAAGTCCATAGAATGCACATCCGTTTTGCACCAACGGATGGTGTCGGATCGCAGGGCCGTAGTTTGGGCTTGGTCGGGAAGCTCAATGGTGTTCCTATAGCCTAGGTGGCTTGGTCTCGAGTATTCACCAAGAGTGCGGGCTCTTGGCGGGTCAATTGGTGGTGGATTGATGAATGGTGGGTGGTTATCACCTTTCATGATGAAAAGTGATGGGATTACGAACAAAGGTCGCGAAGAAGGGGGATAGACGACAGAAGGCTAAAATGAGAAAAAATTTACTTGATAGGAATCAAGCAAAGAAACCTAAGCGAGGTGGACTACTAACTAGCTATTCTATTCCCCGACAGTGGCGCCAAAAACTTGATAACGCTAGCACACAGCGTCGTTGAGTCAAAAGGAACTTCCTTTTCGACGAGCAAGTTTTATAACACCCTAGGCAGTGAACCTAATCGTTGTAGTGTAGTATTAGGGTAAGCCACGGGTATTGATATCGTTCTCTAGGGGAATAGGAATGTTAGTTAGAAGTTACTACACTAAGGTTGGGGTTGAGGAAGATTATTTTTTTTTTATCTTTTTTATGTTTTTTTTAGGAAATGGAAAGGTACGAATCTCGGGGTTTGAATTTGGGGGGTTGGTATTTCTACTGATTACTCTACTTATCTAATTATCTAATCTAAGGTGATGGTAGTCTATGTCTAATTATTGTGTGCTCATTTGATAGTTTAAAAATGTGTTTACTTAGGTTTTATTACTCCTTAATTATCTCCTATTGATGGTTGAATTGTCACGTCCTTATTCTTAATCGCGTTGTGTGTCTAAAATTAGGGTATCGTTTATCCCTAACTTTTTCAACTTACCAAAGGGTCTCGTCTACAAAATCTCTAGGATTTATACACTCTAACTCTAAGGCACTCTTTGTATGGTTTTGCCTACAACTACTCTAGGTGTCATAGTCTAAGGTTCACAAAGATTAATCAAGCATTAACTACACAACGAATGACCTATCACATTACTAGATCATTAACAATTAAGATAAGAGACAACCAATCAATATTCAATAATTAAGTTTCATAATCACTAAGCAAACACACAAGTAAATTAGCCGGACATGGAGAACATGCAAGCATACACACAAATAATCAAAGACATAATTGTATTAATGAAGTAAAACACTTATCTTGATGTAAGATAGGGTTTGGAACCCTAAAATCTTGTACAAGACGACCTTGGTTAGGTTTGAGTTTTGGTACTCCAAAAGACTACTCTTATCTTGAAAATTAGGATTCTATATATAAGATTACATATGCGACAGCGTCACCTTATGATTTGTGGCCGCCGATGTCGCGCCGGGTCATTAGGGTTTCGTCTTCGACCCGCGGGTTAAGTCTTCGCGGCGTCACCTTGTGCTTGTGGCGCCGGAGTCACCCGATCTCGGCGCGTTGGATCAAATCTAGGCACGAGTTGCGACGACCTACTCTTTTAAGCTTGACACCGTCACGAAAATAAGAAATTTGACTTACGTCCGCTCATAAAATGCTCGGCGGGTCGCGGTTAGCGATGGCCGTCACCTGCCAATGTTTTGCTGGCCAGGTGTCTCGATTTCTTGACTTTGGCCATTTTCTTCGTATATCCAGGCGCCGTCCAAATAAGTGCTATTCAGACAATTTGCCTTCAAGAAACCTAAAAAGTGAAAATGAACGATATTAAGTAATAACGGATACAAAAGTGATCAAATAAGGGCTTAAATGACCCCTCAAAAAGGTACATTTTAAAACCTTATCACCAAGGTTGCTTGGTGAGCAACCTCTAGCTCGTTTTCCCGGTCACCAGCGTTGACCGCCTCCATAGTCTCAGAAACGAGGGCGGTTTCGTATTCTTGTAATGCCGCCTCATTTCTGTAGATTGTTCTCTGCAAGTAGATGATCACATCTCTTGCTCTCCTTTGGATGGGTGGATCGTACTACCCTATGAATGGACATGTTGTAGCCTATAATTGATAATCAAAATGTTAGCATTTGATTGCCTCATAAACACCAACTAAACCCACTTGTATAAAATCGCAATTATAATAAAACAGATATACTATCATAATCAACACATTTTAAGGTAAACCACTACATGCAAACTTTAATATGAAATAAAATTAAGTGTCCCAACCGGTCTTGGACATGCATAGAACCTCCTGCCGGGGTTCGTATTGTTCCAACATGTTCTAATGACGGCCCTTCTGTTGCATGAACACACCACCATTTTTCAGATTTTACCGTCGGTGAAGAAGATAAGATTTTAGTTGTTAGGAAAGATAAAGGATGAGTGGTGATAAAATGTCCCTTTTATTAGCGAGGTTTCTTGTAGCGCCTCGGTTAAACAAGTAGGGCACACGGTAATTAATGGACAATGGTAAAATGACAAAAGTGCCCTTGGACTAAAGACAAATCTAACGTCATAAGATGTCCTTGACTAACAGCAATATGGTCAAAGGACTTGTAGCGAGTATAAACCTTGAAATAGGGACCCCCGACGATGAAAAGGCCGAGTTTTGTCCCATCGCGATGCGTCGAGCCAACTTTAGGGACCAACGGTGTATTTTAGTCTTTTTTTTAGCATTTGCACAATACGCTATTCTCTATATTTTTTATCTATTCATTCTCTCTGCATCCAAATAGTCAATTCTGACACTTGTCACGATCATATGAGTATGGAAATTTGTAGGAATTTGAAGCACGAAGATTTATCATTTTCCATAATAATATTGGGACAATAATTTTATCTATTTTCTATAATGAATTCATTCTAAGAGTCCAAGAGCGACAGTTATTCGTCTTCCACTTTAGCGCTACCACATCACCTTCACAATAACACACTAACAACTAAAACACTCTAAAAAAAACAAATAACATGTTACTAGTGCATGTAGATCCTATAAAATACCTAACCAAAAATACTCACTCAAAAAAAGAAAGGAAAAAAAGCACCATGCAATGGCTAAAAGCTGAACAACGAGAGGCATAGTGCAACACACCATGCCATCCGTGCGTTGTTTGATCAAATGGCACAGCAACAATCTCTCTCACTGAGCACTCTAATGACCACACCCATAAGTCTTGTCCTTACCAATACTCACTTCTTTATTATCATAGCTTTCTTACTTATAAAAGGGCATCTTTATTTTGTTTATAAGTTTACAAGAATTCGTTATGTGTGTGAAAGAGAAATGATTGAAAGACCTAAAAATGTATTTAATTTATGCTTAAATCTGCGTGACAACATATTGTTGGTTGCATTTTAAAGACCCACTATTTCACACACTCGCGCACAAATTTAGACATGAAACTAATCACATCTTTAACCCTCTCAATTGTGGTTAGCAATTCGGGTCGGGTTCGGGTTGACATGTTGGCAGGTCGAACAACCCTAACCCGAACCTGACCCATTTAAATCAACGAGTTAGCTATGTCAACCCTAACCTGTTTATGCATAACCCGAACCTAACCCATTTAACCCCGTATACATAGTTGGGTTGACCGGTTAAATAGGTTATACGGGCTGAATAGGTTAAACGGGTTTCGGGTAGACCCATTTAACCCGTTTTATATACAAAAGTTGGCTCATTACACGAGTTAAACGGGTTAAACTGGTTTGCGGGTCAACCCGTTAAACCCATTTAACGTGTATAATAAAATACAAATAATTCTTTAATTTAAGAAAAAAAAATCTTAAGCAGGTTGGCGGCTTGACTCGCTTAATTTATTCCCAATCCGAACCTGACATGTTTAATAAACGGGTTAGATGGGTCGACCCAAACCCGGCCCGAAATCTATTTAAACTCAATCTAAACTTGTTAATTTTTGTGTCGGTTTTCGTGTCGTCAGAAATTACCGCCCCTAATATCGGTCATTTCTGAAATGGAAAATGTACAAAAGTTAGCTTAATAGACTGAGACTAGAAATATAATTAATATTTTTGTTGTTTAAACATAAAAAATAATGAGGTACAATGATAAAAAAAAATGGTCTCACGTGAAAAAGATAAAGAGCATCACATTTGTTTTCATATCCAATTTACTAAAATCCAAACATATCTTTATTTACTTTAAAAAAAACACTAAAATTCCATTACTCAAATCAGAAGTACCATGCCAAACGCACCCAAACATTGTTAACTTCAATTGGATATGTAGTGGAGTTTGTTTAAGAAACAAATATGCTGTCATGTTCCAATTTTAAATTGAACATGGGAACCAAATCATAAACGCTTGTTTGATTTTGATGTACAATACGGATCCGGTCAAATATTGTTTGTTAGCTGATGTCGTACCTAATTCTAAGGTAAACACTTCAAATACACATCTTCTACACAAAGCTCTCGTCACAAACCACAAACGTCACATAACCAAGCGCAAATAACAACGTGGTCAGTTACACATGGCGGATATACAAGAGCTGAAAACAGTATAAAATTAGTGTCAAATATATATAAACATACTGGCTATTGCAACATTGAAGACAGCAAGGTGATCACAAGCATATACTACATTTTATCCGTAAAGCAAGAATCATACAAAGAACAATGGGGTGAACACATGAACACACACCATCTACTCTGCAGAAGGAAGCCAGACTTCACAACAAACTTTTTATCAAGAGACTGTAAGATAGAGAAAAAGATGCAACAAAGCAAAGAAACAATTTACAAAACCTACGTTTTCAACGCATCTATTAAACCATTGATAGCTCAAAGCAAAATACATTCCAAAAATTTACATCAACACCATGAAAATGTCACTATTAAACCAGCAAAAGGGTTAAAAAAAACCATAAAACATAACTAGATAATGTGGTTGTCACAATAAGCACACCATTTGCTACATTCTCGCATAGCAAGATTATCGATCATGGTACATAATGACACTTTATGATAAACAAATATACTACGACACCCCCTACACCGAGAAAATATATATATATTTTTTCTTTATCTCTGGACACTAAATGAGAAGGAAATGGAAGATGAAAATAACGAGTCAAAAAGAGATGGTCAGACTACAAAGCATCTACACTCCACAAAAAACAAGGGATATACAAATGGAGGATATCAGCTGCTTAGGATCAGCAATTCAGCATGTTGAATGTTCTTTTAGCGAGGGGACGATTGTTTATACATAAAATCTTGGGAGGAAGTCCCGTAGTTTAAATCAAGGTTGTGAAGTTGTTCCATAAGCTGAGAGCGTCTCTCTTTAAAGAAATCAAGACGGGTCGTCAACTCTACCAAAGTGGAAGACCCAGCCGATGGATGCCGTGGATAGTCAACCACCTATCATGAAATGCCGCACCTTCAGAATCACAATGTCCGGAATATATTCCTTTTTGTTCCACAATAAGTATATATTATCACCAAACTGAGGTGGCAAGACTGGGGGTCCCATGGGTTGAGTAACAGGTCATAAGCGACATTTAAGGTTGGGTTGACCCACATACGCTTTTTGTCCATTTTCAAACTCTATAAATAATTAATGTGATAACTATGATTGCAAAAACAATATTATTACAATAATCATCTATATCAGCAAAAACAATATTGTCCATTTTCAAACTCTATAAATAAAAATACATTTTTGGCCAATTTCAACCCATTTGACCCACCTTTTGGCCAATTCTCTATTGACCCATCTGAGATAAAACACAACCCAAATCAACCCAAACATGTGAAAAAGGGTCCAAACTGCCATCTCTATGGGAATTATAAATTAGATGCCACCTCGTTTGGTATCACTTCAGGCGGTCTTTATTTCACACATTTCTTTGTATGCAAACATATCTTTTATTTTTGTTTGAGAAAAATAAGAAAACACATCTAGCAAGACTTTTTTCAAGGAAATAGGATGAAAGTTTAAGAAAATAGTAGAAAGTTGTGCTTAAATTGATTTGGTTCACAGAACTTTAATTGATTTGGTTTTCAGGTAAAGTAAGCATTTGGCAAATACTTTTATTTCCTGCTTCAAAGTTTTCTTAGTTAATTGAAAAAACAGGGCCCACATTTCTATTAGCTGTTTTGTTTTGTTCAGTAATAGTGGGTATGTAATAGAGCAGAAAAGGGATATAAAGTATAAAGTATAACCTCTGCTGGTCTGGATGAAGATGGGATGCAGGCAGAATCAACCGCCCCAAAATCATCCATGGATAGACTTGTAGAAGCCTCGGTACTTCTAGAGTCACTCAAGCTTGTTGAGTCTAACAACTGCTTGCGTGAAGGCTGCTGCCTACTACCGTTACCAGATTTTAATGTCTGTCCTTTGACGTTTCTTAACTCTGTTCCCAATGAATTTTCCTGCATCAAGATTGAACAAGTTTAAATGACTAGACTAACAGCATCTTAACAGTGTCAAAAACAAAATGTGATAGTATTAGCAAAAATTGGACGTTTTGCCATTTCTGATAGGGAAATATCAAAGTCAACTTCCTTTCACGCCTTATACCTTGTTTAAGAAATACAATACAGTTTTTTGAGAAATCTAAAGACGTGCGTTGAGACTTGTTCTCTGCCTTCGGTGCACCCATATACCCTTTCTAATCTTTACACAGAGATACAAGTAGATGCCAAATAGTAGTATCATAAATCTATCTTTCTCAAAATATTTTTATGTATTTCAGTCAATAGCCTTATACACATAATAGAAGAACTAAAAAATTGAGAGCAAGTGTTAATCAAGCATACACAACTAAGGGCTACTTACCTCCGTTCTTTGTTTCCTTTCATGGTTGATAAAAGCAAGTGAAGTATCAAAATCTTGCTGAACAAATTTTCTGCCAAAGACAAATATATACATCATAAGAGCAAGTATGATGCATGATCCAATTGGTACAACACGCGCCAAGCAGTGATTTTTTGGTTGTGGTCGACGGTTATATCCCATATTATATCACACATCACATATTTGAGAATAGACAAAAAAAGGTCCAAGGGTAAATTATTAATGTGAAAACAGGTAATATATTGTTGAAGTCAAATGTATATAATCAAAAACTATAGCTATAAACGAAACACTCAAACTGGCTGAGCAAATTGATTGTTTAACAGGTAATATATTGTTGAAGTCAAATGTATATAATCAAAAACTATAGCTATAAACGAAACACTCAAACTGGCTGAGCAAATTGATTGTTCGCCAAAGCATATCCAAGTGTTCACAGCCTCCTAAACGGATTTATCAAGAATGATTACAGCATTATCGCAGTATAATAATCATTTTTAACATATTGTTATTCGTTAAATTCTAAAGAGAGATAGAAAAGAGTTGACAAAACAACACAAACCATTTCAAACTGTCATACAATTTTAACTGTTTGACCCATCAACCAATTCCGACTTGCTCATTTTGCCACATATGGGAAAAAGATAACAGTACGAGTGTAGACCAGCTTCGCTATAACTGTATTTATATAACTACACTGAAATATATATATTTCATTACATCACACAAAAAAGCATGAATATCATGGTAAGTGAAACACTCACTGTTGAGAATTATGGTTATGAAGATGTTGGTATCGGTCAGAAGCATCCGAAAGGGAGCCGTAATGCTGCTGCCGTTGTTGATTAAGTTGATGATGCAACTCAGCAACTTTTTGCTTCAATCTAGCCACATCCGCTTCAGCAAGAGCAATCTCCTCCAGCTCAGCCCTTGTCTTCAGTTTAAAAAGATTTAAATTTAGTGACCACAAAATTTAGATAACTTAATAGAGACCAAGAAGTGGAGAGTGCTAACCTTTGAATCCATTGTGCGATTGGATCCAGAACCGTGCCCAGAAGACATACTTAACCCAACTTCTAATGCAGCTCGCAAGTCCCTCTCAGCTTGTAGCTGCTCCTGAAGTCTTGAAACCTATGATGAACAGATTATTTAGAAACAGATAGTATTTTTGTTTGACATGGATCGTTGAGAGGCATGTCAAAATATCATTCAAACAAATGAACAATAGCAAACTTAATGATACTTCAACTGCTGAGGCAGATATTGAGGGTCCGTAAGAATCAAAAGAAGAATCACACTCACAGAAGTGGCAAAATAAGTAAGTCAAGCGGGTTGGGTAAAACTTTAAAAGGGTTCAGTACAAACACGTTCGTTTGTCTTGTCCCATTTCCTAGATTATGTAAATGTACAATGTGTTAAATATGAACTATACCACTTAGAAATAATGATATAATTTCTAATTTGATTTAAAGATTTAGAACATTGTAAGCATTTCAATACAGGAGAGGTGACTTTTAACCCAATTAATTTGACTCTATTTGATTATACCGTGATCGTTTCATCCATCATCGTTAAAATATAGCATCAAGTAACATTTTTTTTTCCCAAAAATGAGTTGATATGCAACCTCTAAATTTGATTCACAAAAATAAGACTACCATAAAATCATGATTGCATTCAACTAAAAGAACTAAAGAAGAGAGCATACATCTTGCTCAAGGGCTAACCGACGCTCATGCAGTGCTTGTTTTCTTCTTTCCAGGCTGGCTTGAAGTATTGCGTTCCCTCTTGCCTAATATTGACAAAACTTATATACTACTAGTATAAATCTCATCATTATGCCCAGTTAGTACCATAAAATCTAATATTACCTCCTTAGCAATTCTCTGCCGCAAGTCGTTTTTCGTCAGTTCAAGCCTCTGAATAGCGAGTCTAGATGCATACGATAATATAGCATTTGTCAATATCAAACTCCGAAATTCAGAATATAGCTAACGAGACATTGTGCTCAAGTAAATATCATTGTAAAAAACAGATGAACACAAAGAATACTAGATGAACACACACTTAGACATGTACATACACAATACATAGATAGAACAGCCATCAACAGATTAAGCACTATAGGAATAACAGCTATTAGTTTACAGCGTGGAGAGGAATCAAATTGTTGTCTAAACCAGCTTAGTGACAAATTTAAGTAACATGTTATCATGTAAATAAATACATAAATGTTTAATCAAAAGAGGCAATACAGCATCCAAAAAATGCTCTATACAGTCTACGCAAACTCACTGTGTCCTAGCTATATAAGGATCCACCCGAGCTACTTTATCTAGTAAGTCACAGTAATTACTACATTGAAAACATAGAACAGTTAAGATAACATTCAGAGACAAGATGCCCAGAATTCATAATTGTTTGTCATTTTAGTCAAGGGACTGTTGAAAGAGTGCTGAAGAAAAAACTAAGCACTTGAGAAATGATACTGAATCATCTGAAAACAAACCTCAAGCCATGAGGCTGTAAAAGAGATAATCTTATTCTTAAGTTAATCTTAACATATTTAAATCTTACTGTGTTTTAAGCAAGAACAATAGTTCATTGGCAAGGCATGCTTTATATTTCTACACCCTTAACAAATACTAGACGTCATATGTTTCAAAGTAATTCAAACTATATGTAAATTCTTAAACGTTGGAAACATGATAGGATTGGGGCATACAGCAGAAAGCAAAACACAAAAAACCAATAGTTGGTAATCTTACTCTTCTTCTCCTGAGGAGTCAACTGATTCCACTGATGGAGTCTTTCTTCCCTACAAAACAAAATATGAAAAACAGTCTTCAGATCCCTAGAAGTCCAACACTCAATTTCTGAATTAGTAACATATGACCATAGCACAAATTGCATGATTATAGTTCTAAAGACACCAAGTGCTTCAGCACTTATACTTTGACTATAAATTGCATGATAAAAGAGAACTGAAATTTCTAAAATATCCACTAAACCAAACAAGACTTACATTTTTCCGTCCCCAAAATGAAGAACGCTTGGCATTACTATTGGAGCCAGAAAATTTGCTAATTGGAGTCTCCGTGCATGATCGGGGACCAGTGAAAAGCTGAGATAACCCTTGATCTACTGAAGAAAGCATTGTCCCAACTGATCGATGAGACTCACTTCTCGAGAGCATGCTAGAGGACTCCATCTCGTTCCCAGTTTCCTTGTTTCGCTGAATATGTTGCTCATTAATTTGACCACTAGAATTCTCAAGACGCTGAGATTCCAATAAATTAGAATTTGCTGATGAGTTAACCTTGTTCCTTGGGGATACAACATCTGATTCATCAGCTCCATAAGGCTAAATTCACAAAATCAATGCTTCCCATCAGTAAATGACCAAAGTGAAGGAAAATAAAGATTATAATCAGATAACAATCTTAGAAGTTTATGAAATCAACATTTAGGTTAATAACAATACATGAAGGTGTGATCTCTCAAATTCTCAACTATAAAGCAATTGGCCTAATGATCAACAAGAAAGTGTTATATATGGCTTACAGCCTGCTGAATCGTTTTATTTTAATAAGTCAGATTATTATTTAATAACATAAACTTATATTAAATTTAACGCGTTTAGGTTGTATAAGAGGACAAAGTGACAACAGTTTGTATGTGACGTAAACGAGCCTGGCCTATACGAAAACCCTGTTTGACTGGTTTTATTGGCTTCATGAACTCGAAATTTAGAAAGATATCAATAAAGAGGGAGAGCAAGTGAGAACCTTGAATTCATAAAGATCACTGCAAGCATAACCACTGCTTTCGCTCAGCTTTCCACTGTCGATACGCTCAGGATCCTCATCAGTTTCGTGATAAGCTTCATTTTCTGCATTACGATAACCATTTTCTTTAATTGCCATATTTTCGTCGTCCATTGAATCTTCACTTGCACTATTGTCTATCCGAGATTCTGCTGACAGAGAACTTTTAAGCATAGCATCATCCTGTTACACAAACCACAATAGCAACATTTTAAGTCAGAAAAAACGAAAAGAAAAGAAAGAACATATTAGAAACAAACCAAATGATAGCATCTTACATCAAAGATATTTTCATACTCCTCAAGTAAAGTTGCAATAATAGCTTGAGCATTATTAGCAGCATTTGCTGCAGCAAGAAGCTGCGCAGAATTGTCACCATTATCATCGAAATCATCCTCCAATTCGCATTCACCGGCTAAAAGAGGTCGTAACAGTAATGGCGCCATACAAGCAGCAACTGCTGATGGAGTCATCAGATTTTCAAAAGTATGCGAAGAAATAGTGTGCATCATCTTTAGAATTCTGCAAATGCATGCCACAATTTAATATACTTAACATTGCAATTTTATAAAAACCTATAAAGAAAAACTAGTGACTATTACTATTAAAGGGTCCTATTCTAGAAGAGTAGAGGCGGAAATACAGGCGGAACCAGCAGCTTGGTAACTGTTTGGAGTTTGGACTTTGGGTATTTGGTTGACGGTCTGGGTGATACACAATCCTTTTGACCAAATATTTACCCTTCTAATAATGGATTAGAGTGCCAAACATAATTACAAAAAGTACGTTATCTCAACAATAATTGTTTTGATCCTAAATAAAGGAGTTGGAATGTTTTATGCATTTAAATTACACTTTAGGCGAATTTTGACCCATTTCCTTTTGAATGATTTTCTTTTATTATACCCATTTGACCTGTTAGAGTTCAACCATAAACCAAATGGAATTTGATGTGCCGGGTTTGGTTGGTTGGTTGCCCGAAGGGCTATCTGATCCGATCAAACCATAAACCAAACGAGTGAATCACCAATTCATAAGTTAATTGGTTGAAATTGCCACCTCAATAGAAGAGAAGTAAGGAACCCCATGCTGGCCAACCTATGCTAAAGCATTTTGCACACACATAGAAAGTTATATCAGTTACCAGTGCGTAAATTGTTTCACACTGCCAGACATTAGTTTATGGAAAATGATATATCTTCCTACCAGGCTACTACATGTTGCTACTAATCCTCCTACTTCTATGATTATGGCAAGTGGAAGAATCAATGCACTGTATTAAGAGAGAATTAGTGCATAACACATCATATTTTAGTGTAGGTAAGAGGATAAGTAGGAGGATGGTACTTCTTAATGAGAGCCATAAGCTATGCTTGCCCATTGTAAGTGCCGAATCCATATATACATCAACTCCATAGATATCAACGTAGGTCATACAATAATAGCTGCGGACTTCTAAATATTTTTCATAAAGAGAGCTATCAAACAAGAATGTGCCCTTGCCTCACTTTTGAATTTTTTTTCCTTCTTTTACTTTCATGAAGAATTCCAGGGCAGTGATTGCATGTTATGACAAAGTGTAAAATAAAGATTGGCAGAACGAACGAGAAAAAGGTCACCTCTGTAACAAACGCCTGTTTGGCTCAGGAAATGTTTCTAAGATTACAGCACGCATGGCATTTACTCGAGCTTCCTTGCGGTCAAGTCCTTTTAAAGCAACAGAAGTGGTTCATAGTTAGTATACATATTCTAAATGCAACAATTTAATTAGGTGTTCAACATTCAACAAAGCAACATATTCTCAATGCAAAAGACAAGTCAATATTGGAGTAAATGTCCATTATTGGTAATAGCATAGGTTCAGAACCATCAACCATGCATGAAAAAACCTTTAGTTGTAGCCAACAATTAAAAAGAGTCGCCACATTCTAGCTTTTTACATTGATTGGAAGAAAGAAAAAAAAAATATCAAAGAGGAACATACAGAACAACATTCCGCTCAAATGTAGAAAAAGAACTTATACATCATTTATGACCAGGTAGCAGCATAGCCTGAAAACTATATACATAAACTTTTGAGTAAAGTGCAGAATAATAGGCTTTAAGCATTTTCCCAACTAAAATATACTAGTAATTATTTTACAGGCAATTCCAGCAACTCCGTGCACAGTAACAATAGATACTTCATATTGCTTCGTTTGGAGAGCTGACATTGTCTCACAATTGGGTCTTAACAGACAGCCCTATGCGGTTTAACCGGCCAAACTAGAAGATTGCAAAAACATCTTACTATATGATCCGCTCTAAAAAAAATTAAACAATACAGAAATCAAGTACCTAGGCAACAGATGAAGACATCAATTATAGCTATAAGTTTTCATCCCCCGCTGCTTCCTATTTATTACTCAAACACCTAGTTTTGATTATTTATTCTTTAGTGGCATATTCAATCAAACAGGTTTGAATACCTAGCAAGCAAAGCAGAGATTACTATCTTAATCTAAAAATATGAAACTAAATTCAGTTACTCCTACAAGAAAAGGGGAGATGAACTCACTATGAGCTTCTAGTAAAGCAGTGCAGCAGGATGCAGGAACAGGGGATGAGGGTAGCTCTCGAAGGACATACTGCAAATGAATAGCTGAAGTAATTATTACCCAAAACATGACCCAAAATGCATCGCTTAACCTTCATCAGTTACTCTTTTATCTAATTTTTTTTTTATTGTTTACAATGATATGATTTAATTCAGGTATGCACCTTGACACAGTCACCAACAACATGAGCATCCTCATCAGAACCAAATTCAGTCTTGCCTGGAATAAAAGAGAGCCAACTTTAGTACTCTTGTTACTTGATTGTTAATGTAAAAAGGAATTAACGTAATAGAGGGTGACTATTAGAAATCACTCAATAGCTCCTGGCTTCCAATCTAGGCAATAAGGGGACAAGTGTTTAACCTGTTTCATAATCCTGGACTCTCCGATCAACTTCCTCGACATCTGCAGCTTGTCTCAAGATCCCTTCTATTTTGGTTCCTGTAACATCAAGTTCATAGAGTACAAGTTACCACATTGCGGCAGAGAAGTTCACCTCAGCTTCTGATACTACAAGATAGAAGTTCCCCGTAGTACTTGCACATACAAACATATAGATTTAATACAATCAGAAAGAAAGTTACCATGTTTCTCAAGAAATCTAAGAGCTTTTTCAAGGAAAGACGGGCCACCATCTATGTCTTCCAGTGCTAGCAATATCGGCCGTCCAACAACTAATGATTTGATAGGTCGTCTGTCTCTCCCTAGACATAATATATTAAATAATGAAATCACCTGTCAAAGACAGTGAGCATAACAAAGCAAAATTAAAAGATGCAAGTTGACAAACATTGATAGAAGGGCCCTTCAATTGAATCAGTGGTATCATTGCGGAAGATCCCGTTGTGTCCCATAACAAGGGCTGCACTTGGTGCTTGAGCAAGAGCGTGTTCCAGAGCTGTCTTCCATTCATACAGATCCTCCGATGTCTCGGCCTGAAATTCCATTCAACGGTAAAAAGTTAGGTGATTACCGACAATAGAGATTTCAGATAACCCAAGCCTGCTAAGGGGTTTTTGGAAATGCGCCTTAGAAGCAATCATAAATAATCAAAATCAGATAGCCGGCTATAATAAAAAAGAATGCAGGAAATAGTGTTTGAAAGTGCTTCTGCAGCTTGCTTTTTTCATAGTCAACAAAAAAAATTCTATTAATCTATTAAAAATGAACAAAATGACATTTGCTGCGGTGTGTAAAATACTGAAGTGTAATCAAGTCTCTCAAACTAGGCAAGAAAAAGGGGGTATATTAGTAGTTGTTTTAGTATTAAAAGATCAGTTTTGTTGCTTTAGTTATAACTAAATTTGATAATCAGATAATCAAAATAAACTATGTAATCAAACCATTAAAAGCTGATTACTGCATCTCCTAGCATACAATCAATATGAAAATGCAATCCAAATACCCCATAAGCACATAAACAACAAAGGAAATCTTCAATCCATCATGATAAAAACCTTAAGAGTAAATGCCCGCCCATCACGTCCATCAGGAAACAAAACAGTTAACAGCTTTTTGTCCTCTCTAACAACGACACTGCAAATTAAGATCAACGACGCTGTAGATTAACACCTCTTCCAATAAAGTATAACATATACATATACACAACAAAACCACCAGTACCTTCCTGAATTGTTTAAGTCAATTCCCCCCAATGTCAGATTTACTTCACCTCCTCTCTGAGGAATTGCACTCTGGATATACAGTACAAAGTTAGCATTTCAAGGGAAAAAATCATAAAGTGGGTGGAAGAGTAATGTAATCATTAATAAAGATATGAACTGAAGAAGAGAACTAACGGGATCATTTTTAAAGAACACCAAAGAAGTGCGTGTGAGAATAAACCATCTTTTCTTCCATGACTTCCAACCTAACCCTGACGCAGCACAAAAGTTGGTGTGAAAAGATGCACCCAGTAAAGTTTCCAAACCTCATTTTTTTCAAACTCTCTTAGTTATCTTATAAGCAGATAATCAACCAGAAAGAACAGATAAATGGAAGAAATATGCATATCTCGGCACTCAAATTTCCTCACTTGGTAGACTTTGTCCCAAGAAATTCAAACAGATCATAGGATGATCAATTATGTACGTTTAGATAACATATTTGGCAACCCATAATGTATGAGAAACTGTTGAATCATAACAGTTCACCCTTGCTATGTGAGATTACGACTAACCCTTACTTGCAAGACTCAAATTTCTCTTCAGTGTTCCTAAACTCACCCTCCTCTCATTATTCTTATTCCTCTTGTCTGCTGCATTGTTCATAAAAATATTTCATACTAATAAACTTCATGAGTTTCACACGCACATTAATATGATCAGAGACATGTGATTTTAGGGCTTCTTTAAGTGTATTTCTAGTTTTTTTTAAAAAGGGCCTTTTAAATACCTGAATTGCTGATATTTTAGGAAATTATTAAAATTAACACATGTTTTGCTAAATTTCTCAAAACACTTGTATATGGTTTGATAGTTGTCACCTCTTCAACTATATTGTTAACCAGTTACTAGACTACATTGATTTGTAAAAAAAAATATATATATATCATATTTCACGATAGGATAGAGAGAGGGATGTGAATTTTACTTGCTAAAAAAGGGCCACCATTGTTTATACTTTATCGTGTTCTGTTTTCCTATGATTATCCAAGACATGATAACGTTTATCAAATTTTAGTATGATATCACTAGTCATGGTTCAGTCATAACCTTCTTAGATCACTAGACAAACCAGTGAAAAGAGGTGGGCGTTGGACCCGTGCAGGTTTACTCTAGGCACAAACCTAGAGTTTAACAAGTAGAATGTGTTATTATTAGAGTAAATGAAGATATGGTGTACATGAATAATTGCGACATTGCAAAAGAGAAAATGGTATCATGGGTTCAAATCCAAGTTCCCCTTGATCAGAAATTTCAGAATTGATCCAATCGACTTTCGGACAGTTTATACATCATAAAAGTAACTACAAACTGAATACGAAATGGATTTACATAAATAATTGAGACAATGCATACAATAGCGTCATGTTTCTACCTACCACCAATTTCATCCTCAAACCTATGCATACATTGGCATGCCAAAGAAAAGATTTTTACTGATACAAATAAATATAGGTTTAACGATCAAACAAAAAGCTAGTTTTACGGATGCAAGCAATCTATCAATGAACGCAAGTGTATCCTCTAGTACTTATTCTATTAACTTCCGGTCAGCCCGGATACTATAACTAAATAAGAAGCGTCCATAACCAAAAACAAATTTGGGTATCATACTCTAAAGTGCAGCCTAACAGCAAATGTAGGGTACTCCATTGCTTATAGCTATATTTCCTGAAATTAATTACTAACTTCATTAACTCGCTATCATTCTATTAAACTACAACATAGGTTTGTATATAAATCCACACGGATATTTAAGCCTAGTTCAACTCAAGTTAAAAATAAATAAAGAGCATGAGTGAATGTAAACCCCAAGTTGAAATCAGTCAAAGGGAGTCACTAGACGCAAGTCATTCATTAGAACAAGTCGCAATTGTCCCCTAGTCTGTGTTATACAAGTGTTTGTGTCATAACTATTCAAAATTTCTTAACAATATATACCTAAATCAGTGTTTGGTTATAAGGGATGGTAAAGTGAAAGCCTAATCTATATCTATATCTTCTATACCACTATATGCCATTCCCTAAATAGAAAGGCTTAAAAATTCAGCCTACACACTTGCCAATTACGAAAATTTCAATAGCTTGTTGCATACACACAAATAAAAGTTACATCTAGAAAATTAAGTGTATTAAATTATTAAACTTGCAACAGCCCTCTAAACCATCTATAAACTTTTGACAATCACATAACCTTTTAGCTACTTGCAATTACACTAGTATCTTAACTAAAGTTATTGTTATCCGTAAATTACTTGCCACATTGCGCGGGTACCCTGCTAGTAACAACTAAAATGTTAGACGTCTCAAGTTGAATTAAAAGCAAAATGTAAATAAAATTACCTTTAGAAGATATAAACAAAGGCCCGCTTTTAAAAACCTGCAGTAAACAATAAAATTCCACATTCAAACACTCACATTATTAAAAACAAACTACATTGTAAAAAAAAATGATGGGTCGGCAATAAGTACCGTATTATTAGCAGAAGAAGCAGGTCCAATTCTGGGACGGTCGAACATTGTTAAAAAACATTGACAATTATTATTAATCTATAAATTTGTAACTGAGTGAGAGATCTATCTAATCAAGCAATAGGGTTTCTTTCAGATGAAAAATAAAGTTAACTTATTATACAAGAAGATTAGGTAATACTACTGCTAGTAGTTGTTGTTACTTTTCACCTACTTTTGGACTCTGTAGCTAAAATTATTAAAAAAATTTGTTAATAATAATAATAATCTTCAAGTGGAAGGAAGGAAGTGGATGGACATTTGTGTGTGTGTGTTATGGGGAGCCTCTTTCTTTCTTTCTTTCTTTTTCAGCCCGTGATTCTTTCTTTCCTGGTCAACCAACATTTACCGCTCCTTTCTTCCTTTGACTCTCATTAACTCTCGCCAAATATCATTGTGTTTTTGAGTAAATACATCTGCTGCTGCTGTGATTTTTAATGCTCGTTTAGTAATAAATAAATAATTTTATTTATTTCTTTTTAAATGTTTTTTGAATGTTTCATGAAATAACATTTATTACCGTTGAATATTTTGAGATGTTTTACGTTATTATGATTACAAAAACTACTAAGTTATCAAACTTTTTTATAAGAAAAATAGTTACTCGTCACACCTAGCTGACTATTATGACAGTTAATGCTCATTGCTACAGCAACTTTTGCAAAACATACCCTTTATATATAAGATAATGCTTTAAAAATGTCTAAAAATTAATTTTTAGTATGTATCAAACTTTTTTTCTCAATTGAATCTATATATTTTTTGTAATCGTCTGTATTATTAACTATAAACTCAAAATATATTTTCAACTAATTATTCATTCAAAAGTATCAAGCTCGACCTATAACGTTGTACATAATAGGATAGATAAAAGTTTATACATTCAATATGTTATAAAAAAAAGGTTTGACACATACTAAAGAGCTAGAAGGATACTCGCGTAATGCGGCGGTGGATAATCGGTGCATAATTATGGGGAGCAAATGTTTTCATTTATACGTTTTTTCTAACAGTAACTTTACGATTGAATGACAACTTTTAATTAAAAAAACTATAAGGAATAGTAATGCAAACTATTTATTTCTACGGTAGGTAACACGAACCTATGAAACATCATTCACTTCTTTCCCTCTTCCTCTTCACGTCATACGCACACCAAATACATGACCATTCTAGGGTTTTGATTTTAATTTGTTTTTATCAAGTGTGAGACAAGAAATTACGATATTATGGCTTAGAGGTGCGAAATATACCTTTCCCACAATCCAATTTGAGGTAAAAATCATACCCATGTTCTTTAATTCATGATTTATGGTTACCCAATTGTTGGCATTGCTTAAATATCATGTCTTGATGTTATATTTGGGGTTTTATAAAATTTTACATGATTATGTTCAGTAGTCATTTTTCAAAAATATCAAGAGCACATGATAATCATGTGTAGATGTTAAATATGTGATGGGTAGCTTGTTTAGATGCCATAACACCAATTTAAGGTGTTAAAATTTGAAAAGTGTGTTTAAGTGGTTATATAAGCCACGAACTAAACACCCTCATATGGCCTAGTTCACTTCTAATGCTTGTTTATGACAAGCTAGATCTTATTTTAAGTAAGCTCTATGTTGTTTACGTGTTCCTAAGTTAAAAATGATAGTCGAGGACGTATATGGGAGCTTAAGATAGATTAGAAGATAAGTCGAGGTGAGTAACGTAGTTTAACAGTAAATACGGGTTTTTATGTTCCCATAAGATAGGTTTTATATTCATGTTTATATTATGATAAGAAAAGCAAGTATACAACTCATACTATGAGTTCCGGTTACGCGGGTTCGCGTTACGTTTCTAAGTACGTGTTATGATGATTTATAAGTTCATACTATATTAGTCAGGATGTATAAAGACTCGTGCGGTCTATTTTTTGTATATTCATCATTATGTTGATAAAATGGCCAAATACATGTACATCATGTATTTAGATGACCCCAAATTGTCATATAGTCAGATATAGTACTCGTACAGAGTAATGTGGCTAAACATATGCACATCACGTGATCAGATGACCCGAATGGTCATATAGACATATTCAGTACTTATAAGGAGAAATGTAGCCAACTACATGTATATCATGCATTCAGTAGACCTGAGAGGTCATATAGACAGATTCAGTACTCATAAGGAGTAATGTGGCCAACTACATGTATATCATGTATTTAGTAGACCCGAGAAGTCATATAGACAGATCTAGTATTTGTACGGAGTAACGTGGCCAAATACATGTACATCATGTATTCCAATCGGGGAGCAACAGCTGAATAGCTTCCTCCCTTTTTGTCGACTAGTTGGGGTAAATCACTATCAGCCATGGTAGGATTTTGATTTTAAAAACTTGAGACTCTGTAATTAAATTTTTTATAAACCAGAGGATCTGATACCACTTGTTGTTCCCTTATACTTGGTTAGAATTAACTACCAAGTTAATCTAACCAAGCCCCATGGCTTAGCAATGTTGATTGAAAAAAAGTTTAACAAGTTAAAACGTAAATTAAAGTAGACACAAGTTTTTCAACGTTTATATTCTTATTAAAAGTTAATCAAAGAATATATTACCCAAGTGTTTGCGGAACAACACTTGGGATTGAATGACAATGTATGGTATACTCCTCACTAAACTTAAGCTAAGCTTAAGTACAACTATGCTAACCAACTAAGATAACCTCAGGGACTTAGTTGTATTTGGAGCATATATTAACAAGAATATCATGTACCAGGTTATGCCTGAACTTCACACCCACTTCACTAGAACAGTGAACTGCATGGTCTCCCCATTAGTCCATACTATGCACATTATAGCTCGAACAAGGACTACCTTCAGAAAACATAGGTATAGTAAGCCTATAACACAATACCGAACAGAATTGGCGATGGTTCATCCTCTGGCCCAGCCCATCAATAAGTATGGTGAATAGGAAATCTTGTGCATGTGGGGCGCAGATGCTACTGAGGATAGCCACTTGTCTTGGACTTAACGAATACTTGGAAACAAGTTCTTTCTCAGTGACACCAAAGTAACATTTTGCCAAGGTTTTCATCATATGGGGGCAGGAGCGTCAGTGGTGACAGAGATCACGTCTATGTTACAAGCAATGTTGAAAGTATCAAGAGCATATTGAAATGAAGGACCATGAGAATTAATGTCACTTTTTATCAATATCTTGTCATGTAGATCACTCGTTTGCATACGGGAGGCGAGGAAGGCGTATTGGATAATATCGTACGCAGCGGGGATGCCAAGCCCACCCATCTTGATTGGGAGAGTGGCTAAACGCCAATGCCAATCACCAAACCCTAGTCCTGGTCCTGGGGCAGTAATAAACTTCTCCAGCGAAGCACGTAACATCCGGTCAAACTGAACTTGGGCCTCTTGTAGGTACAAAGGGAAGCATGTCCTCAAAGCATAAGATAATTTTGCAACCCCGGCACAACTGCGAATAAGAAGGAGCTCACATTGGGGATCGTTAAGTTTAAGAATTGCCTCCATTAGCGAGATAGTTTTAGAGACCCTTTTTACAGCCAGATCCTGACAGAAGCTTTCATCCAAACTAACTGAACCACCAATAAGTTTGACACCATTGGCCGGACGGGAGATATTTATAGGAAAAACACCCTCCCCCTCCTTCTGGGATCCTCCACCGGCCAGAAAAACTAGAAGGGGGGAGGTTGAATAGTTTTACCGATTAAAACTTCGTTTTAAACTATTTAGATCGACTTATGTCAATCTATTTAATGTGTGTGTTAGATAATGATAGATAAGCAAATAAGTAAGTAATGCAAAGATAAAGAGTAGAGGAACACAAAACCACGACACGAGTATTTATAGTGGTTCGGCTACAAGGACACCTTCCTTGCCCTACTCCACTCTCCGAGTACCCCACTCGAGAGTTCGTAAGCACTACACAACACAAGCTCCTTAATGTGGCGGAGAAGCCTTCACAACGTCGCCTACTCTTTATCTGGTACTAGGCTAGACACCGAGTTCTTCCACGAGGTAGAACCAAACCTATCACAATGTCGCCTACACTTTATCCGGTACAAGGCTAGATACCGATTTCCATTACAGAGGAACTACTACCCAACACTACACCACAACACAACTATCCCAAAGGAGACACACTCCTTGTTACAACACTAGAAGGATATCAATATCCTTTAACCCAAACTATCTATCTTGTACATCGATGCACCATATCGAATGTACACTCTTGGCACCTTTCACTAATGCATTCGACACGACCATTCGGCACCTTTCACTAATGCCTTCATTACAACACTTCTATGGAGTGAGAAAAGAACTATCAACAAGATACACTTCAGTGGTCTTGATGATGACGAAGCTTAGCAACTCATGACCTTGAGCTTGCATGTCTTCAAGATGTGGTGATCTCGCCTTTAAGAGGAACCTAGAAAATCACACAAACATAAAACTACATAGAATGATCCTTTGGATCAGAGGTTAGAGATGTTACAATACTAAAAGAGAGTATGTGTAAAAGTGGTGGTGAGCAAGAGAGAAATGGCTCACTATTTATAGACAAAATTGTATACTATCCCAAGGTTCCCACGGACCCCTCCCCAAAGGGATCCAGCTAGTGCAATTCTAAGGATCCGGCTACTGGGTAAGTTTAGTTCGGGTTTCGGGTTGCAAACCGGGTTATGGGTTATGAAACATGGGTTATAGGTAATGTATTATGGATACCCAACAAGATGCAATGTACCTAGACATTGGGTTATGGATCTTGGGTCATGGGTCATGGACTTTGGGTTATGGATCATGGATAATACCCAATATGACTTCATGCATAATGTCATGCAATAGGTCATGGATCATGCTCCATGGGTATGGGTTATGGATTTTGGTTTTTACCCAACAATATTCATTGTACCTAGTCAACAGATCATGGGTTATGGGTCATGGGTCATGGACTTTGGTTTTTACCCATTGCAATATATACAAAAAATGTATGTTAACACTAGTTGTTATACATATGCATTTCTATAAGATGTAAACAATATTACTTGTTTTAATGTTTATATAAAAAAATAAGTGTGTTAGTAAACTACTGGCTCAAAACCTTTTACGTATTTTATTTGTTTCGTTAAAATAATTTTACGTTTGTTATCGACAAAACATTAGAAGATCGTAAAATATAAATAAACGTTTTTATGGTTTATTTGTATTAACAGCATGTGCTATTCTTTATTTCTGTTTTATTCCCTATATAATAAGCATTGCATTAACATAAAGTCTTTAGAGTTAAACATCTTCTCATTTTCTTATAGCAAGCTAGTTTTACAGTACTTTCTACGTTTCAGCCATCTTCTCATTAATTTTCTTCAACACCTGAACTACCCCCTTAAATTTATCTTCTTGTAAAAACAAAGTAGTACTATTCGATGGATCAAAGAAAGGCTAGCTATAAAGTTCCTTAGTTCAAAAGGGAAACATTTGACTGAGCACTTGATACAAAAAGTTGTGACATGGTTTAAACCTTTGGCCAATGTGTAAAGAGTGGCACCAAGTGGTAGGTATGTTATAAAAAAATGCTAGGTATATAAAACATGTGGGATAACTACACATATAGCTAAAATATTATTATTATTATTAATATTATTATTATTATTATTATTATTATTATTATTATTATTATTATTATTATATTTTTTAATAAAAACAATACTTTATTAGAAACTCATAAGATTTACAAGAAGTTAGTGGAAAAGCCGAGATACTAACTGGGCTCCCACTCCTCTATTCTTTATTTTTGTTTTTTTCCCTATATAACAAGCATTGCATTAACATGAAGTCTTTAGAGTTAAACATCTTCTCATTTTCTTATAGCAAGCTAGTTTTACAGTACTTTCTAAGTTTCAACCATCTTCTCATTAATTTTCTTCAACACTTGAACTACCCCCTTCAATTTATCTTCTTATAAAAACAAAGTAGTACTTGTATTTGATGGATCAAATAAAGGTTGGTTGTAAAGTTCCTTAGTTCAAGGGGGAAACATTTGACTGAGCACATGACACAAAAAGCTGTGACATGGTTTAAACCTTTGGCTAATGTGTAAAGAATTGCACAAGTGGTAGATATGTTATAAAGAAAGGCTAGATATATAAAACATGTGGGATCACGACACATATAGCTAAAGTATTATTATTATTATTATTATTATTATTATTATAATAATAATTATTATTATTATTATTATTATTTTATTTATTTTATTATTATTTTTTAATTATAAACATCATTTTATTAGAAACTCAAATGATTTACAAGAAGTTAGTGGGAAGCCGATCTTAGCTGGGCCCACTTCCTCTACTATAGAAAAGCTAATCCTACTAAAGATATGAGAAGCAACACGTGCTCCAATGTCTTGGGTCATCGAGAACTTTCGGATTCGGTTCAGTAAGGTCACCGCATCCTTCTCAAGTTCCCCGAAAGAGGAGAATAATAATTATTATTATTATTATTATTTTCCTAATTTACAGTATTTCAACCATCTATATCAGTTAAAGTTTTACACTTTGGTGTTTGGAAGCATGTGTCATTCTTTATTTCTATTTTCTTCCCTATATAGCAAGCATTACATTAAAACGAAGTCTCTAAAGTTAAACATCTTCTCATTTTCTTATAGCAAGCTAGTTTTACAGTACTTTCTAAGTTTCAACCATCTTCTCATTAATTTTCTTCGACACTTGAACTACTCCCTTCAATTTATCTTCTTATAAAAACAAAGTAGTACTAGTATTCGATGGATCAAAGAAAGCTAGCTATAAAGTTCCTTAGTTCAAGGGGGAAACATTTGACTGAGCACCTGACACAAAAAGCTGTGACATGGTTTAAACCTTTGGCCAATGTGTAAAGAGTGGCACCAAGTGGTAGGTATGTTATAAAGAAAGGCTAGGTATATAAAACATGTGGGATAACTACACATATAGCTAAATTATTATTATTATTATTATTATTATTATTATTATTATTATTATTATTATTATTATTATTATTATTATTATTATTATTATTATTATTATTATTTTCCTAATTTTCAGTATTTGAACCATCTTTAGCAGTTAAAGTTTTACACTTTGGTGTTTGGAAGCATGTACTATTCTTTATTTATGTTTTCTTCCCTATATAACAAGTATTGCATTAACATGAAGTCTTTGTAGTTAAACATCTTCTTATTTTCTTATAGCAAGCTAGTTTTACAGTACTTTCTAAGTTTCAACCATCTTCTCATTAATTTTCTTCAACACTTGAACTACCCCCTTCAATTTATCATCTTATAAAAACAAAGTAGTACTAGTATTCGATGGATCAAAGAAAGGCTAGCTATAAAGTTTCTTAGCTCAAGGGGGAAACATAGCACTTGACACAAAAAGTTGTGACATGGTTTAAACATTTGGCCAATGTGTAAAGAGTGGCACCAAGTGGTAGGTATGTTATAAAGAAAGGCTAGGTATATAAAACATGTGGGATAACTACACATATAGCTAAATTATTATTATTATTATTATTATTATTATTATTATTATTATTATTATTATTATTATTATTATTATTATTATTATTTTCCTAATTTTCAGTATTTGAACCATCTTTAGCAGTTAAAGTTTTACACTTTGGTGTTTGGAAGCATGTACTATTCTTTATTTATGTTTTCTTCCCTATATAACAAGTATTGCATTAACATGAAGCCTTTGTAGTTAAACATCTTCTTATTTTCTTATAGCAAGCTAGTTTTACAGTACTTTCTAAGTTTCAACCATCTTCTCATTAATTTTCTTCAACACTTGAACTACCCCCTTCAATTTATCTTCTTATAAAAACAAAGTAGTACTAGTATTCGATGGATCAAAGAAAGGCTAGCTATAAAGTTTCTTAGCTCAAGGGAGAAACATTTGAATGAGCACTTGACACAAAAAGTTGTGACATGGTTTAAACATTTGGCCAATGTGTAAAGAGTGGCACCAAGTGGTAGGTATGTTATAAAGAAAGGCTAGGTATATAAAACATGTGGGATAACTACACATATAGCTAAATTATTATTATTATTATTATTATTATTATTATTTATTATTTTTTTTTCATATTATTATTTTTTTTTTATTAAAAACATCACTTCATTAGAAAATCATAGGAAATTACATGAAATTAGTGGGGAGCCAAGAAACTAACTGGGCTCCCACTCCTCTAGCAATAACAAAACAAACCCTACTAAAAATATAGTTAGCACAACGGGCGCCAATATCTTGAGTGACCGAGAACTTTCGGATTCGCTTCAGCAGGGTCACCGCCTCCTTCTCGAGTTCACCAAACGAAGAGAAAGAGAAGGGGATGAATCCATATCCAATATCAGCGCATTTGGTTTCGTACTTGACACGTTTTGCGGTGCTTCAACCACGGCACGCCACGCCACAAAGTCAGTCATACCGGTTTGCGTCAAGGCGATGACCCGAAGATCAACACACATATCAAGGCCTCTCTCCCACGAGTACGTAACAAGTCGACTTGGCGTAGGTGTTTGTCCCTCTCCAGAGCCGATATCAACTTCTTCTGAGCGAAACCCCTACCCGGGAGCAGATATCCGCAAGAGTATCACGCACCACATTATGTCGATGTTTAATATCAATAATACCTGCGCATGATACAGCATGATCCCCATAGATATCACCCACAAAAACCTTGGAACAAGCAGAGCACGACATCTGAGTGGAGAAAAGGAGAACACCTAGACGATAGCATAAAACACACCGGTAGGTTTTAACATTCATAGTCAGTCCCCCATTCTCGGGACTACTCGAGCCGATCTGAAGTATGGTCTTCCATTTGCGATCTCCATAGGGCCATCTGTCTAGCAGATAAGCAGAATGTGGATTCAGCCTCTTTGGTGACACGTGTGAAATATAAATCTGCCAATTTCTTATTCTTATTCTTATTGTTATTGTTATTGTTATTGTTATTGTTATTGTTATTGTTATTGTTATTGTTATTGTTATTGTTATTGTTATTGTTATTGTTATTATTATTGTTATTATTATTATTATTATTATTATTTTTTTTTTTTTTTTTATTTATTTATTTATTTTTTTTTTTTTTTATCATCACTTTCATTAGAAACAAAACAGTGGATTACAAGAAATTAGTGGGGAGCCTCGAAACAATCTGGGCTCCCACACCTTTAGCAATAGCAAAACTAATCCTACTGAAGATATGAGTAGCGCTCAATGTCTTGAGTTATAGAGAACTTCCGGATCCGCTTAAGTAAGGTCACCGCGTCAACCTCAAGTTCTCCTAAGGAGGAAAATGAGAAAGGGGTGAACCCATATCCAATGTCTGTGCATTTGGCTCCGTATTTGATGCGCTTATGTTTTGCGGCGTCAATCACTACGACCGGCACAAAATCCATCATACCAGTTTGTGTGAGGGGGCGACCCGTCAAATCGACACATACGTCCCGCCTCCATCCCAAGAATAGAGCAAGATATCTGGTGGCCGTAAGACTTGCTCCCTTTCTCCACCCAATCCGATGTCAACCTCTTTACGAGTGAGACCCCGGATCGAGAACAGATATCAATCAAAGTGTCACGCACTATGTTGTGCCGATGTTTAATACCAATAGTGCCAGCACACGATACAGCATGGTCCCGTAAATATCCCTGTGAAAACCTTGGAGCAAGCTTTGAACACGGCAAGAACTGAGAGAAGAGGGAACGCCTAGCCAGAACACAGTACACATCTGTAAGTTCGGCATTCATAGTCTGTCCCACCCAACTATCGGGACCACTCTGAGCCGATCTGAAGTATGGTCTTCCATTTGCGATCTCCAGAGGGCCATCCGTCTAGTAGATAAGCGAAGGTGGATTCAGCCTCTTTGGTGACACGTGTGAAATGTAAATCTGCCAATTTCTTCATGAGTTTGGGGCGGCAATTTCACAAGAACTACCCAAAAGGTCGGTCTCCATTTTCTCGTTAAAAACATGCAGGGCATCATCAAAGGAAGATCCAGTAGCACCAACACCGGCTGCCGAAGAAGTTCGGTCAGTAGACGGCCGATTGGAGTCTAGAAGCAAGGAAGGCATAGTTCAAAACATCGCCAGCAGCATAAACGCCAAGCCCCCCAAATTCAAAGGGAAGAGTGGCGGTCTCCATTGCCAATTCCCAAACCCGGGCCCGAGCGGTGACAATTCGCTCCAGAGAGGAGCGAAGTGCTTCATCGAATGAAATCTGAGCACGTTCAAAGACACGGGGGAACATGTGCGCATAGAGAAATACAGCTTGGAAATGCCAGCACATGCACGGAGGAGCAGCAACTCACATTGGGGATCATTAAGCTTAGCAACAGCGTCCATAAGTTCAATGGTTTTAGAAACTCGTTTCAAAACAAGCTTACTACTAAACTCAAGATTTACACCAACAGGCCCACCCAACAATTTTACGCCGTGCAGGGGTCGGGCAATATTAGGAGGGAAAACGCCTTCGAGTCTGCTTCTAGGATCTTCCCTTGGCCAAAAACCTCGGTTTTATCGACGTTGAGGTGCAAACCATAGCGAGGTCCATCTATCATAATGAGCTCCAAGGCCTTCCCAACAAGCAGAGTATCTCCAATGATTGTACCATCATCTAGGTACCAAGCTTGAAAGGGGAGAGAAAAGGAGTCTTTGATCTTGCGAGCCAAAGGATGTAGCACCAACGCAAAAAGGAGAGGTCCAAGAGGATCACCTTGTTGCACGCCTTGGTGTGACCATAAAGTGTGTTCCCCATAGTATAATCTGGCTGGGCTGGAGTAGCAAAATTCAACCCAACGTGATATGGCAGGACAATGGAGGCGAACCTCTTGTAGCATAACCTCGCGTTCCACCAGATTGAAGGCGTTTTTGAAATCCACCAACAACATCGAAAGACCCACATCACCTCCACGGTCTTCAACAAGCCGATTCACGGCATGGAGAATGGCTTCCCCTCCTCCAGAAACCCCAACTCCGAACTGTAGATCATTCAAGTATCCATCTAAAGAGTGGCCAATCATAGAAGCTCCCACCTTGGAGACTAAACGCCTCTAGACAGTACCCACCGCAATAGGACGGATACCACCACCTGGTTTGATCAGCGGTGTTAGAGGGGCACTGGCAATATACTCGCCCAAATCCTTAGGACACTTACCATCAAGAAAAAGATTTACCACCTGGGTGATAGAATTGATTAACTCATCAGATATAGCCACAGCAGCGCCGCTAAAGCAATCCAAAAGGTGTTGGGCACGTAAACCATCTCGGCCACAAGATGTCCCACGGGGGAAGCTCTTAATCATATCAAGAACCACAGCAGGAGATGCAACGAGGTTATGGTGATCAATAGGTATATCAGGCAGTGAAGGAGCAGACTTGAAGGGGTGCTTAGCCTTTAGGTCCTCAAGGGTAGTATCATTGTAAGGAGCAACACCAGAAGAAGAAAGAACTCTGACAGCAGCAGTATAATGACCATCACAGATCTTCCTCCTACATTGCTTGACATTACGCTCACCCAACTCCAGGTTTTCCTCCTCAACATTAGACCAAGCAGGAGAGGGTTCAGCTAAAACCTCTCTAACAAGCTGCAAACTACCACCAGACGTACCCCAAGCCCGAATGGCATTAGCGATATATTCTTCTTGACGCTGGCGTTTAGTAGCAGACCTACACTCCATGTTACTCCTCGGACAAAAGGTTTTAAGGAGACAAAGAGGCAAGGCTAACAGGCTAACCCAACAAGAAATGTCTTCAGGTGTGCAGATCACCTTATCAAGAGCTCCTTTCAAAACACGAGAGAATCCCAAACGGCACTTTGGAGGGATGGATTTGACAGTGTGCAACCCTTTAGCGAGCAAAGTGTCAAGTAAGTGTAGATCAAAACTAGAGTGCTCTTCCGAAACCAAATCTTCATCGCAAGCGAGCTGAACAGAAGAAGGGACTTGGGGCTTAGCGAGATCAAATAACATAAATCTAACAACACCATCACCGCAATCGGGTGATGGCACAAAATCAGATCCATGTCGACATTTAGAGCGAAGAGTATGCGTCTTAAAACACACCCCACACAACCAAAGACCCATACGTTTCAACGTAACCTCAGCAGCCTAAAAAACAACCAGATTAGTGGCCAAAGAAAGTTTGGTGGTAGCAAGCGCATCCTCATTGAAGTGACGATCACGAAGATGAGAAATCAACGAGGTTTTGGTAAGCCCATTCCCACTACCGTCTTGACAACCACTTAAACCAGCAAAGGGACAATGGAACCGAATAATAGCCATAGAGATATTATTCTTAATATTATTAATAGATAATAATTATTATTATTATTATTTTTTTTTTATACAAAACGTAAAAAAAAACAACCTTGGACTAAAAAAAATACAAAATGCAATACATGCAAACATAACCAAAAAAGAAGATGTCAACGTGGGTCCCACCCATAAAGCAAAAACAAACTGCAGCAACCAAGGGAGAAAATGTAGAGCAACTCGCTAGCCTAAATAGGCAAGCCAACAACCCAAAAAGGACAAAGGAGTCCCACCGTTTTTATGAAGACAAGTCGCTAAACCAAAAAGGGCCCACCAACTCGCTATCTGTTATTATTATATTTAATTTTTGTTCATCTTCCACAGTGGCAAAACAAGAAACCCAGTCAAGAGGAATAATGAACAAACATAATCTATACTAAAGAAAACATACTGGTTTGGTAGAAAACAAACCGTATGCAACAATCACGAAAAACAAAGACAAAATCAAAAGCGAGTCTCAAAACAAGACTCCAAACATGAACTGTACAGAAGAAGAATGAAGGACCATATGCACAGGGAAACAAACAAACAACAATCCAACCGAAGGTTGAATCAAGGGTGCAGAGGCGTGGACAAGGTGAATCGAGGCAAGTCGCCAGCGATCGCCACTTTGGAACACACACACATTCATTATTATTATTATTATTATTATTATTATTATTATTATTATTATTATTATTATTATTATTATTATTATTATTATTATTATTATTATTATTATTATTATTATGGTTTTTCTAACTTGTGCCCTAAGGGCACAAGTTAAGCACATAAAAAGTACACAAAAGAACATATGGACTCACATAAAAGTAAATATGTTTGTACTTTTACGTGGATCCCTATATATTTTTACGTGGGTCCTAACATACTTTTGGTGTACTTAACTTGTGCTCCTAGGGCACAAGTTATTAAAATCGTTATTATTATTATTATTATTATTATTATTATTATTATTATTATTATTATTATTATTATTATTATTTTATTTTATTTTTTTATATAAATCATGACTTTATTATTATTATTATTATTATTATTATTATTATTATTATTATTATTGTTATTATTATTTATTTTTTCCCCCTAATTTACAGTATTTGAACCATTTTTAGGAGTTAAAGTTTTAGACTTTGGTGTTTGGAAGCATGTGCAATTCTTTATTTCTGTTTTCTTCCCTATATAACAAGCATTGCATTAACATAAAGTATTTAGAGTTAAACATATTTTCATTTTCTTATAGCAAGCTAGTTTTACAGTACGTTCTAAGTTCCAACCATCTTCTCATTAATTTTCTTCAACACTTGATCTACCCCCTTCAATTTATCTTCTTATAAAAACAAAGTAGTACTCCCTTCGTCCCATATTAAATGTCCACTATGACTTTTTTAAGTCTTTTTTCTTCAACTTTGACTTTAAATATTTTTGTTCGAGTTATATAATATTTGATGCAAGATATATGAATGGATTAAGTTTTTAACTCTATTTTCATTTTTATATTTTTTATTATGTATTATATAACACAAATAAATATATCTAAGGTCAAATTTGAAGAAAAATGACTTAGAAAAGTCATAGTGGACATTTAATGCGGGACAGAGGTAGTACTAGTATTCGATGGATCAAAGAAAGACTAGCTGTAAAGTTCCTTAGTTCAAGAAGGAAACATTTGATTGACCACTTTACACAAAAAGCTGTGACATGGTTTAAACCTTTGGCTAATGTGCAAAGAGTTACACCAAGTGGTAGATATGTTATAAAGAAAGGCTAGGTATATAAAACATGTGGGATAACGACACATATAGCTAAAATATTATTATTATTATTATTATTAATATTATTTTATTATTATTATTATTATTATTATTATTATTATTATTATTATTATTATTATTATTATTATTATTATTATTATTATTATTATTATTATTATTATTATTATTATTATTATTATCATTTTTTATATTATAAAACATCACTTTATCATCATCATCATCATCATTATTATTATTATTATTATTATAAAAACATCACTTCAATAGATAACCAAAAGGAATTACAAGAAATTGGTGGGAAGCCGAGACACTAGTTGGGCTCCCACTCCTTTCTTAATACAAAAGCTAAGTCTATGAAAAATAAAAGCCCCACTCTTGACACTATTTGAGTGGCTAATAGCGACTCTCTTGATACGTGAAAGTGTGTCCAAAGCTTCCGTGTCAAGCTCCCCAAATGTAGAGAAGGCAAATGGAATGAACTTGTAACCATTTTCTTCACATTTGGACACATATTTCTTTTTCTTCTTCTCCACAGCGTTATGTAAGGCCACCCCGGAAACCCACGCAGTCGCATCAATACCCGCAAAAGGGGAGATTCCAGTCACATCCAGACACACGTCTTTACCTTGCAACCAGTTGAATAATAGCAAGTCTGCCGGACGTAACTCCTTCCCGTCCCTCGAAAGAAACCCCAATGGGGCCTCCTTTTTCACCATAATCCCAACCTTTGAACATATGTCGACCAGCATATCACGCACCAAGTTATTATTATTATTATTATTATTATTATTATTATTATTATTATTATTATTATTATTATTATTATTATTATTATTATTATTATTTTCCTAATTTACAGTATTTGAACCATCTTTAGCAGTTAAAGTTTTACACTTTGGTGAGCATGTGCTATTATTTATTTCTGTTTTCTTCCTTATATAACAAGCATTGCATTAACATGAAGTCTTTAGAGTTAAACATCTTCTCATTTTCTTATATAAGCTAGTTTTACAGTACTATCTAAGTTTCAACTATCTTCTCATTAATTTTCTTCAACACTTGAATTACCCCCTTCAATTTATCTTCTTATAAAAATAAACTAGTACTAGTATTCGATGGATCAAAGAAATGCTAGCTGTAAAGTTCCTTAGTTCAAGGGAAACATTTGACTGAGCACTTTACACAAAAAGTTGTGACATTGTTTAAACCTTTGGCCAATGTGTAAAGAGTTGCACCAAGTGGTAGGTATGTTATAAAGAAAGGCTATGTATATAAAACATGTGGGATAATGACACATATAGCTGAAAACCAAACAACAACAGATCTCATTTTAACAACATAATATGACACCAAAAATCAATAAGATTAAATTTAAAAGAATTGAATCTCAATAAAAATAAAGACCTTGCAAGGAATAAATTTTATAAAACATAAATCATAACTCTGTAGTTTTTTAGTTTGCGGTTTGAGAAAAGTAAAATCGGATTTGATTAGATCTTAAGATCCTATGGTCAAGATCTAGATCTTGTAAGATTTTAAGCTTGCTAAGATCCTACGTAAGATCCGGATCGTTTTTGCTTTGTCGTATCGTAAAATCATAATCCCAAGATCAGGATCGGGATCTCAACAACTATGGTAATATCATTGGGGTTTAGGAGCATTTATCAGAGTAATGATTTTTAGTATTTGCTTGACAATAACTAAGTAGCTTATTCATGAAAGTGGTATATAGTAAAACATGTGGGTGAATGATAACCATTGGATGTAAATAGAACATATCTTTAGTAACACTAGGCGAGTACTTGCGCCTAGCGGTAGCGGTTCCAGGCGACTGACAATTAAAGATATGCAATACTGTGGTAAGTGTTTCGTATAACGTTTAAAATACAACGTGGAAATATCAAAACGTAATTGCAAACGGTTATAAGTTTTATAACATGCGATAATTAAACTCAAGTAAAAATTCTATAATGGTTTATAATACCTTTACTAAATAATTACAACCTGCAACAATATAGATATGCAAAAAGTGAGTTTTTATTCAAATATCGATCAATGACAAATCTGTTCACATGTAAGCTTTTATTTTTGTTAACACTAATAAAATAATACAAACTGACAAGGAATTATACAAATGCAATACAACTATAATGGTTTCTAGAAGAAATAAAATATTACTCTATCCATACCATAATTATTGTCCAGTGTTGACCATTGAAGTCTTTAGCATTCAACTTTGACGTTAAATAATAACACAAAAAATAACATTTAAGATCAAAGTTGCATAATAAAGACTTCAAAATTCAATAGTGGACAATAATTATTGGACGGGGGGAGTAATACAATTAAATAACATTACTTTAATGATTTCCTAGAAAAACATTCGTTGCATATCTTCAAAAGTGATCGATAATCGGGCTTTTCAGATGTTTCTTGGCATTTCTTTAAATGCTACTTCCATCTAGAAAAAAACAAATAGTGTAACGAAACGAATGTTAGTTTAATGAAGAGAATAATGATAAAAATGAAAAAGAAATTATAGATCGAAATTGATATTTATTATGGAAGATCGGTTTTTCAAATAAAAATAAAGCATAAATTATAGATCATGTTTTAACAATAATGACCCGAAACTTATGCATCTTCCTCCATAAGCTTTGACAATTTAATTGATTACCTTAAATAAAATTTAAATCAAATTTTTATTAACTCATAATTCAATCAAATATTTCATGGCATTTCTTTAAATGCTACTTCCATCTAGAAAAAAAAACAAATAATGTAACGAAACGCATGTTAGTTTAATGAAGAGAATAATGATAAAAATGAAAAAGAAATTATATATCGAAATTGAAATTTATTATGGAAAGTCGGTTTTTCAAATAAAAATAAAGCAAAAATTATAGATCACATGCATCTTCCTCCATAAGCTTTGGCAATTTAATTGATTACCTTAAATAAAATTTAAATCAAAATTTTATTAACTCATAATTTAACTTGTCTAAGTTTTTGTTGAATGAAGATTTTAAATTTTCACGTATTAAGTTGTGTCAAGCTTTTATAATGCAATTGTTCTTTACGTGCGGTCAAGCCTACAACCTCGAAACCATGTTTGCATCATTTTTAAATGAATGTTTGTGAACTTATTGCTTAAAAATATTTTCATTCTCTAACAAATATTCATAATTTAACTTGTCAAGTTTTTTTCTTCGGATGAAGATTTCAAATTTTCAAGTTTTGAGTCGTGTCAAGCTTTTGTAAAGTTATTGTTCTTTACTTGCTGCCAAGCCTACAACTTCATAACTATGCTTGCATCAGTTTTAAATGCATGTTTGTGAATTTATTTTTGAAACTTATTGTCATTATATGTTTCTTATTCATGTTTGTGAATTTATTTTTGAGTTGGGTCAAATTTTTGTATTGCTTTTACTTGTTGTCAAATCTACAAGCTCGAAACCATACTTCTATCTAGGGGTGTTACTCGGGTTGACCTGGTCGGGTTTGGGTCAATTCGGGTCAAGGCTAAAAAAACATACCAGAACCCAACCTTGATTAGAACTTGGTTCAATTCGGGTCAGGTCAATTAGGGTTCGGGTCAATTCGGGTCGGGCCAATTCATGTACGGGGGTCTAGGTTGTTTTTAAAACTGATACAATTTTGGTGTTCAAACTTGAAATACATAAAAATTAGAAAGAAAAAAATCAAACTCGGGTCACTCAGGTTGACCCGAACCCGAACCCGACCTTGTTTAGAACTCTGGTTGACACTGATGCGGAGTTTGCGACTTCACAAGAAGTTTTACAATCCTCCTAACCAGTGTACCTAACCGTTGTAGTGAAGTATAGGTAAGACACGAGGGATTGATTGTTCTCTAGGGGAATAGTGTTATGAAGGCCGAAGTCTATGACGAATAGGTCTAGGTGAGGGATGATTTTTTTTTTGTGATTTTATGTTTTATGAAAGCAACTTAAAATCTCGGGGTTTGAAAAGTGGGGTTTTAATTATCTACTAATTAAACTAAATTAAACTACTTGTGATAAAATTAAATGTTGGATTCGTATGATAGGTAAAAGCGTGTTTACTTAGATTTCATTATTCCCTAGTTATCTCTTATTGATTAGTCAAATTGTCAAGTCCTTGTTTAATTGGCGCGTTGTATTCCGGTATTAGTCATAGGGTGGTGCTGAATTCCCTAACTCTATAAATGTATAAGTCTCCCCTAAGAAACCCTAGATTAAAAAGCGACTGTAGTCATCTCCTTAGGATCTCTTAGGATATACAAGCCGCAATTCACGTAATAAATACAAAGAATAAACCAACTAGTACCCTCTAGCGTAGAATACGTTATTAGGACGTTCAAGCTAACAAGCGGGTGAAGAAACCAGTTTTCATATTCTAACGCAATACAACCAATCAAACAAGAGACGACAATCAACAATTAACAACTAGGTTTCATTAGATCTAAGCAAACACTAAGAAAACACTTAGCAAATTAGCCAGACATGTTAAATAGAATAAAAGACATAAACATAATTGTGCATAGCATCAACATAATGAATAAATTGATAAATGAACTTATCTCTTCTTGAATATGCAGTAAAATAGGGTATAGAAACCCTAAAAAGTCTATAAAAGTCGGACCTAAGTGACTCCCAAAACTTAGCACAGTTAATGCAGAATTTTTAAAAACTATATATAGATTTGCAAACGCGACGGCGTTACTTTACAATTGTGTCGCCGTCAGCTCGCCGTCATTAGGGTTTCGTCTTGTGCAATTCGTCATTGTGACGACATCGCTAGGGATCTCTGACACCGTTGCTATATGCTGACGTCATCCCTTTTTAAAATCTTTGAGCCCGAACTTTGGTATTTTCTAACAAGTGACGCCGTCAGGTGTTAGGATCTTCAAATATTTCTGAAACCGTTGCTTGTAAAATCTGGGCTGAATCTTGGTCTTCGAATGCAAGTGACGGTGTCACCTTATAGGTTGTGATGCCGTCTAGGCCCCTTTTCTAGATAGTTTCGTGACTTGGTCGTTTCTTTCATTTTCTCGTCCATTTTAGTTCAAATCAGCTCGGTTTCCACCTTTTGCGTACGAAGTACCTGAAATATGAAAAGGAACGATTTTAAGCAATATTTGATCATAAATACATGAGTTTAAGGGTTAAATGACCCCCTAAAAACATACATTTTAAATTCTTATCAAATATCCCTACACTTGGGATTTGCTTGTCCTCAAGCAAATGTGCTTTTATCTAATTAATTTACAAGTTATGAGTCATTTAATATTGGTTTAAAATAACTTACAACAAGTACAAGCTCTACAATAGTCAAAACAAGCACGAAAATTATATACTAGCACCTCACACAAAGTTAAATGGAAAGAAGAAACATGTTCTAATGATTTCATTTGAAAAGTACAATCTGAATATGAACGCATATACGTCTCTTTAACCACATAACAGAAGGGTGTCTATGACACCATAATGAACTCCGTTGAAACAGGAACAGGGGGCGTGTATTTTATTTACGGGTAAGGAGGTACCAGGACGACCTTCTTATGGAAAACACTTGTTGTCGGTATTAGAAGAAAAAGTGGTATAGTCTTATACGTGGCGTCAATGACCTTCTTATGAAAACTCCATTGAAACATGACATGGCCTTTTTCACGCCTGCCGGTGGTAATAAAAGAAAAGGTGATATAGTCTTAAACAGGAACATATGTGAAAAGCCTTTTTGAAAAATGACAACAGTCTTTGGCGTTGACTTTGGGCAGTTCTCCCTATTATTCCAAAAGGTTCATGACAAGACATTGTTATGGCTCTTTAAAGCAATCTTACCTCTGAGATCATTGCTAAGTTCTTAAGTTAACCGTGAACATGAGGCTGACTATGGGCGCACGCCCTGAAGATGTGAGCGAAATACGAGAATTTGCATAATGGGTATTGAAATTCGGAGATGGCGAGCTTGGAGAAGCAAACGATAGAGAGGTTTCGATAGATGTGTCCGACGAAAGTCTAATTGATGCGGCTGATGACCCGACAACATTTTTATTGAGTTTACTTATCCAAATATTATGGATAACATAAATGATCCGTCATACTTCCAAGAAAAGATGATTCTTGCTCCCGCAAATGAAGTCCTGAACACTATAAACGATCATTTGTTGGACAAACTTCCAGGAGAATAAATGGTTTCCTTAAGTTATGAAAACATCGATAAAACTGAACGTGGCATCGCCATATATCAATCCATTTTCTCACCATAATTTATCAATGAATTGAAGTTATCGGGTGTTTCAAACCACAGACTTGCGTTAAATGTGGGAATCCTGATAATGTTGTTGAGAAATATTGATCAAGCAACTGAATAATGTAATGGGACAAGAATCCAAGTTCTTAAATTAACAAGAACTTCTATTCACGCACAAATCACTAACGGCACAAACTTTGGAAAAAAGGTTATCACACCGAGGTTGAGAATTACTCCGTCCGATAAAAGTTTACCACTTTAGATCGTCAGAAAACAATTTCCTCTGTCAGTCTCATTTGCCATGACATTTAACAGAAGCCAAGGTTAAATGCTTTCAAAAGTTGGTTTATACCTGCCAAGTCCTGTTTTCACACATGGACAACTATACATTGTTGTTTCAAGAGTTAAAAGCAAAAGAGTTAAAAACAATATCTAAAAATGCTACAAATGTCGTCTACAAAGAAGTACTTCAAGGTTTATGAATAAAGTTTAAGAGATATGTACAATATACACATCACACGTTTTTTTACCATATTTTAAATTATAATATATTATGAATCACAAGCTACTTTTGTTTACATTTTTTATGGACTGTTAGGTGTGCACGGAATGAACATTTGCTATTAAATTGATTAGCGCTCACATACGTCATTTGCTCAAGACCGTCAAATTTAGAGACGACGACGCATGGACATTTATTATTTTAATTGTTACAAACTTAATTGATTATCGACTAATTCATGTATTATCGCATTGTTTCTTTCATATAACTTGTTTACGTTCGTTGTTTTCTTATTATCTCCTTTTCATATTTCTTTAATAAACCCTGTGAATCTACGAGTCTTTAAGCTATTCTCATTTTCTTATTATCTCATTTTTATATATCTTTTGAAACCCTGAAATAACTTTAAAATATTACATCAGAAACTTGCGTATTTAACTTGCACTTTTTTACATTTCTCCTATTAAAAAACATAATAATTTGAGTTTTCTTCAATATATTGGAAGTTTTAAAAATACAGTACAACCTCTATAAATTATTGATGTTGGGTATATCGATAGATTAATAATTTATTAATTTAAAGATGTTTTTTGTATTACCTTTAAATTTTCAAGTCCAATAAAATAATTACAATGTATACTAGTTAGAGATAAAAAATAAATTATAAAAACAAGTTCCAATTAACATTTTATAAATTTACATTCACAAACTAATTGAATTTGTCAAGTTCACTGTTTTTTAATAAGTAAAAAGTTACTTTCGTTGACACAAATCCCAGTTACGTATGGCCTTAATTGATTTAATTAAATTTGTACAAGTCAATTACGTATATATATATATATATATATATATATATATATATATATATATATATATATATATATATATATATATATATATATATATATATATATATATATATATATCATTCTTTTAGTAATTATTAATTTATAGTTGTGTTAGGACCAATATATATACAATGAGGTTTCAAAAAAAGTATTATCCTATTATTTTATCGATTGGGGTCCAAATTAATACTGGTCACAAGTTGGAACTGAACAAATTATTAATTTTATCGAGGTTATTAATTTATCGAGTATTAATTTATAGATGTTTTACTGTACTTTAATATTGGAAATACCTTATTTTTTCTTTAACAATGTTCATATACTCCCTCCGTCCCAAAATAATTGTACTTATTTGACTTTTTAAAGTCATAATTTCTCAACTTGATAAAAGTTATACTAATGAAAAATATTTAAAATCAATCCATTCATATATTTTTGATTAATTATTATATAACACAAACAAAAATATTTAAGATTAAAACTTAAAAATAAAATTAAAAAGTCAAAATAGGACAATTATTTTGAGATGAAAGGGTACTGTATACCAAAATGAAGTTTAACCCCGACACATTTTAAACTAGTTTAGTTTAATAAATAGCGAGTACTTTGAATTTGATATTTACTTATTTAGAGATTACTCAAACACATACGAGTATACTAGCAGGTTACCCGTGCGTTGCGGCGGCGAGTACCCTGAAATAAAATTTTCCGGTGAATCATGTATTTTAGTTTATTATATTTTTTTGACAATAAATTTACGGATATCAAGAATTTCATTTAGCCCGTGCCCGTTCGGGCTCGAGCCTGTTAGCCCGCGCCCGTTCGGGCTCGAGGCAGTTTGGCCCGTGCCGGTTCGGGCTCGAGCCCGTTTGGCCCGCGCCCGTTCGGGCTGGAGCGCGTTTGGCCCGTGTCTGTTCGGGCTCAAGCCCATTTTGCCCGTTGCCCGTTCGGGCTTTAATATTTGTATAATGTGCTTTATTATTTGTATTAGTGACATTTATTGCAGGGTACCCGCGCGTTGCAGCGGTAGGTACCTTGAAATAAATTTTTCAAGTGAATAATGTATTTTAGTTTATTATGTTCTTTTTGACAATAAATTTACGGATTTCAAGAATTTTGTTTAGCCCGTGCCCGTTTGGGCTCGAGCCCGTTTGGCCTGCGCCTGTTCGGGCTCAAGCCCATTTGGGTCGTTGCCCCGTTCGGGCTTGAATATTATTGGTATTAGTGACATTTAATGTAGGAACTGTGTTTAATTTGGTTGTACAATATGTTTGATAATTTGTATTTATTATATTAGGGGTGTTTTAATAACTGTATTAATTGTATTTATTGATCAGTTAATTGATTGACTATATTAAATAGCATTAATGTGGTGTTTTGTTTTTCTAATATGTGCAATAAAGTGGTGTACACTATGCTTCTTGTCTTGTACGTCTGAAAATTATATGCATTAAAGTATTGTACATTATGCTTTTTTTTTTAATTATATGAATTACTAATTATAGTAATATGTATAAGCTTATATTTTTAAGACTTCTATAGATAATTAGTTTTTAGCATTTTTAACAAAACAAGAAGGGTTTAAAAACAAACATTAGGGAATATATACACACATCTATTCGGTTTCATCCTCCCTCCCAAATTGCAGGCAAATTAGGGTTTCCAACATGACGAGCGCAGCAGCGTATGTACTCAAATCTTCCTATTCTTCTTCTTCTTCTTCTTCTTGTGTTTGTTTGTAATTATGATTTATAATAATATTTATGTGAGGGTGAACATATATACAGCAAGGAAAGGAAAAGAAAGATAATTGAGAGGATGAGGGCGCTGAGGAAGATTGCAGCGGGTCCTAATTCTCTGAAAAATATTCTTGCTAGAATAGAAGCCGATAAGAAGAAAAACAAAGAAAATGGCTTTGTTGATGATCCTACACTTGATTATGTAAGCTGACTTACTCATTTTTTTCAATTCTCTAAACTTTATTCTCATTTTTTCAATCCTACAGTTGGTTGTTTGTTTTATGTTTCATACAGCACAAGATGTACACGGACCTGCGTGAATATGGAACCGAGTTTAGGGTTTCATCTCAACATTCCAAGGACTTGTGTAAGCGTAAAAAGGAGGCAATTGCCATCAAGGAACATTTGAAGACAATCCTTAACAGCAACAACAAAAAGGATATTCATTTGTTATTGCGTTCTATTGAGGACGTCATTCACATTGTTACTCACTTCTACCAGAAAACCAGGGATGTGCCTTATAACTATGCGCGGTATCTTTATTTGTCTACAAACATATATTCTAAATTTGTTTTTTTTGTTTTTTGTTTTTTTTATTGACTTTGTGATTTTGGTGAATAGGAGGAGGTTTATACCAGAACTAAAGCGGGGTACTAAGATTATTTATCCCACGGTAAGGATAATAATATTACTATGTTCTCTACTTCTTAGGTTGTTTCTTTTTTAGATGATTTCATGATATATATGCATCTTGTCAGTTGGAGACTGTTGGGCAACCAGATCACAGGTTCAAATTTAGATATGCTGACGAGGTACGCCTGTTTCTATTTGCTTATGTGGTTACAGTTTCTGATTCTCTAAATTCTTGCAAAATTAACTTCTTCATTTACAAAATAGCATAGCTGATTGTTTGATACTGTATGCAGTCAGATGAAGACAATGAAGCCGAATGCAAGGATGTGATAACGGACCCAACTAATTTTCGACTTGATAGTCTCGATGCCAGAATCCACATGGTGGTGTCACAAGTGGGGTTAGGTATTCATTAACACTCTTTCGTTTATCCATTCTCTTGTTGATTGGTTTAGTATGCTGCTTACGTACATATGAGTTAGCACACTTCGTAATTTTTCCCTTTCAACAGATGGGCTATCTGCTATCGTTCTAAATGTATGTTGCCCAAATAAAATTGAGGAGAAAATCTGGAAGGAGTTTGAAGATTTTGATAAGGAGAATGTATGTTTCATCTCTCTTTTTATTTAGTTTTTGATTGATGTTTATACACATACAAAAAGTATTCGTGACAAATCTTCATGCGTTTACTTGGCAGTACGAAGTTGATCTTCTTATGTCTTATGGTGTAGAGCAAGTGTCGATCGAAGTTGATCATCCTATAGTTTCCGCCATTGGTAACTTTGCTGTTAAAGCCTTCAACAAGGCATGTGAGATGGTATGGTTTCCTTCCACCTCTTTTCAACTTTTGAGCCTCCCTGTTTTTTTCACGAGATATAAACAAACAAATTTATGTTTGCTTTTAGCATGTTAAGAAGGATGAACACGATAACCTCCATGATTTCGAGTTAATGGAATGCAAGTACATTAAAACCGCCATTAGTTATTACTTCTATATGGTAATAGAGGCCTGCGAAGAAGGAAACCTTGGCATTTATGAGGCTAAAGTTATCTGTAATAGTTTTGGTGGTGAGATGATACTGTGCCAGTTTGTTCTTACCGATAGTAAACCTTTTGGTATGTGAATCCATAATCTGTTTCTTTACTCCCTATTGCATCCTGAAATATATTACAACCTCATGTTTCTTTAAATTTTTGGTGTCTTATTTCCTAATTGTTGATGCAGGTACAAAAGCAATGTCAGGAAAGTACTTTAGATGCCTGCAATCTATATGCGAAACTGTGGAAAGTAAGTCTACAAATCCATGTACTAATAAAATTAGTTGCTACGTTCTCTTTTCTTTACCAAAACTTTCTAGTGGATAAGAGAATCACAATGCTTTGTATTGGATCCAACTTCTACACATAGCTCTAATTAAAAGGGGTTTGCGTTCATTACCTGCATTAGAGCAAGTGTTATTTGCACAATAATTATGAAATTCATTATCAACCATGGGTGTTTGTGTGCGTGCAGATCTCTATCTTGAGAAGCTGACGAGGTTGAAAGCATTATCTAAAAGTTTGGGAGGTAATATTGAAATTCTACTCACTAAGCTAACATTTATTCGTGAGCTTTATGTCTACGTATATGTGAACCAAACAATTTTTAGGCCTTGATGCCAACTAGCATGATCCTTATTTAGTAACTGAAAGCGCCTTAGAGGGAATGGGTTTCTCACTTTTTCAGTGTCATTTTGGAGAATGTACAGGTGATGAACGAAGTAAGGCTAGGTCCTATAAAAGTGGACTTAAGCAGCAGCATACCGAGTCTGTGGAAGGTTAGTATTTTATGGCATTGTCAATCTTAATTGCCTTTATGTATATTCATCGTGAAACCATCTTCACGGAAAAGGACTAAATGTGCCATTTACACAACAGCTCTTCATCGGAGGCTCAATTCATGGAAAAGGACTAATTTACCAGATTGTAATCAGAAGACTAATCCAGGTTATACAACCTATAAGCTTACCTCATAGACCTCATTTCTGAGTATATTGTCTTATTAATCAGCATTTTCATATATTGTCAGATAGTATGTAGAGATGGCATTTACCTATGATAGGTTGTTTTGGTCATGTGTCATCTAAGTTGATAAACTAGGTAACTATGATACATATAAAATGTTGTCCAAACTGTTAGAATATTTAAATACTTTTTCTTACAGAATAGCTTTTGTATATTTTCTGTACTTATTAAATGGTCCAAAAAGCTTTTTTGTGGGTTAAGTCAACATTACCGAACTTAAGTAAATCAAACCAAAATACCCGCCCGCTCTAGCTGGTTTCATTTGAATTCTTCTTCTTGATAATGTATGTTTTGAACTGTAAGTAAATAATTGAATTTTCATGTAGATGCTTGGTCTCATCCTGACAAGGATAACACTGGGATGATACTTAGGGCCATGGATATCACTTGTAGTGGTTATGACTTGTACAACCTACTTTGACTAGCTCAGGTAAGTTGGTATACAATAGAATAATAAATACTCCGTAATGTATGTGAAGTGGATGTTTATCAGGAATCTTGATAGTAGTTTCTGATTTTAGCTTTTTTACCTGTGGTGACCGCATGGCCAAGTGGCTCAATTGATATGTTGGCCATATTATGTACTCTACGTTTTACAAAACTGTAACGTAGTTTCATACATTTGACACCCTTTAGGGAATCACATGCAAACACTTATGTATCAGCTGAATTTTCAAGAGCTAATGAATTTTCCCACCCTTCAACATTGTAATAAGGGTGCGGTTAACTTACATATAAGGGATAAATTTTGTTAAGTACATACAAACTCCTTTCTTTGTCTTTTGTCTATTTCTACATTATGATGGTATCTTCTTTATTATGTTTCTCGGTTGTTTATGACCCGAAGCAAAGGGAGCTGATGCAGCAGGGAAATAAACTAATATGCTTGTAAATATCTACTTTTTTAAGGTATAATATCGGTTTGCTGTGGTTTCATTAGTTATTGTTTAGATGTTATGGATGAATTGCTGAAATGTTGTAGAAAATTTGGGTGCCCTCATCACAGTGTATGTTCAGTTGCTCAGTTTTTCTTATATGCTTGAATCAAGTGTGCTAGTTTTGCCCTCAAGTTATCCTTTAAAATTTGAATGAGGACATGATGAATCACGTATTTCAATTTCTGCATAAATTTTTCTTACTCTATAAAAAACGATTCCTTAATTATAAGACAAACGTCACAAAATTAGGAAAGCTGTTTGGGAGGTGAAAGGCAACGGAGTCCGAAGGGTTTCTGCAAAAACAAAGGGCCAACAATGGATTTTATCACTTGTGTGGTGTCCTGCACGAGATTCCCGCCATGGGTGTAACCAAGTATTGATCACACTATCATAATATACGATTCGTACCAAGAGTATTATACGGACCAAGTAATCTGTGTGAAATCTCGCACATTTTTTCACTTTTTACTCTACACTATCGAGCGTTTCTCCACTGCCTTGGTTTTCGAAGCTGTTTTCCAAGACATTTATCTGCAGCAACACATGAGGTTGAGACTAGTAAAGACATTTTGGTGGGTATTGTTGCTTATATTTGTTGCCTTTCACCATTATTTTGCATCTAATTTTTATTACTCACATAATATGATAACAAAATGAAGTACAAAACATACAGTACAAATTACTCACTGGGTTGGGAACTAGAATACAATACACAGATCAATTGTACAAAGATGGTCTGAGTCTTCTAAAACTCGTAGAAAACAATGCACCAGAAGTTGAATTGTTTCAATGGTGCGGAACATTTTGCGACAGACTCATTCAACCAAACAAGACATAACATATCAAATGTCGCCTGCTTATAATTAAACTCATACTCTTATTTTCAGGTATTAATAATGTTTTTCATTAAATATAAGAGATGTACACAAACTCATTGACTCTCCAACCCAAAGAACCCACACCCAACTGACCACCCAAATTTCGGAACCTTTTTACTACTGCCAGTTGTTATATTGCTGACCACGTGCATTGCCACGACCACCACCAGGTCCGCCAGCCCCACTGTATGAGCCGCTACCTTGAGAATAATTTGGTGGGCCGCCTGCATAGCTACTATTACCTCCAGTACCCCGGCCATATGCTTGTGGGGGAGGGTATGGCCCACTGCCACGATTTGGATGGTGATTGTATCCACCACCAGAAGGATTTCCACCTTGTGGGTATCTGTTTGATCCTCCTGAAGGTCCGCCTCGAGGCTTCCCATAATGATGGCCAGGTCCACCACCTCCTGCAACCAGCTGAGGTTGAGAACCATGCATCTGTGGATTTGGAGGTCCTGGCCTCATCTGAGCGTGAGCTTGCCCGGACTGCTGCTGCATTGGTGGTGGGATACGCGAGTGTTGCTGCTGCTGTATTTTCTGACGTTTTGCTGCTTCGTCGTGTTGTCTCTGTTGCTGACGCTTTTTCTTGGTCTGAAACTCATGTGAAGCCTCATACTTAGGTAAACTGAAACAAAAATTGTCACAAATAAATCAGGCATCCTCAAAAGATGACATAACATTCAAATACTCAAAGCTAGCAAGATGCGGGTTTTGTTATTATGATTCAAAATGAGTTTGGTTGTAGGAATCTCTTGTTATAGTACGGGCGGTCAGATCACTTTTTTGCGCAACTTTTAAATGTAATGATCATAATTACAAACAAAGATTATTTTAATGTTTGAAATCTCTGAATGAAACGATCTATCAGGTCGTATGCATAAAAAATAGGCTTTATGTGGCTCAACACGCTTGACCTATTTGACAGTTGCCTATTCGAGCCAATTATAATTTTTATTTTACCAGTTTGAGATATAAAGCAAACCCAAATTGACAGAAAGAAAAGTAGATGGTTCAAAATGGCCTACTATTAACGAGAAGTATAACTACCTCTTAGGATCACAAGGTAACGGGTCGATCCAGAAATACTCCGCATCAAGTGCATCCTTGGCTGATATTCTCTACATAACAGACAAGACGAAAGAACGGAAATAGTAAGCGTAAGTAAATACCAGCACGACATTTCAGTGTACACATAATTCATGAAATTTGTAACACAATAAGAGTGATATATGTGTAACCTTTAAGGCAAGTTTATGGTAGTTCTATAAATACATGTAATAGACATCTGAATCAAACTGAATATTAGGGGCATGCATGTCCACGAAAATAAAACCTTTTCAGGATCAAGCGTCAGCATTTTCTCAAGCAACTCCAAAGCATGTCGATCAAAGCTACAACAGAAAGCAATAAAATAAGGTCAAGCCAAATTCAATTTTTCATGGCGAGAAAAAAGAGAGAGAGATGGCTCTACATACTGCCTAAAGACCTCTCGAAGACGCCTTTTCAAAGGCCTTGTAGGCTTGAGGTTGTTATACCAAGGATATTTAGAAACGCCAGGCCAAATATTTTCATCAGGGGCACCACACAGTTCCCAGATTTTACTTGCCTGCTCGGGCTACTCAATTTCAAAAACAGCATAGATTAATTCAGGTACTCATTCAACAATCATGGTGGTAGTAATGACTACAAACACAAGTACAAATTATTTCAGATACATAATAATTGATTCTCATTTAGGGTTATACCTACCAAACTCTACCAATAAACAAAAGCAATATTCATTTCATTAATGGCCACCATACATACATCACTATATCCATGACATACTTGCTGGTTATTCATCTGAAATACTTCATATGCATATCGGTTCCATGTATTATTAAGACCGTCAAATTATATATGAGAATGACACTTGCCTCGTCTTTGCCAGGAAAAATCGGTTTCCCATGCAGAAGCTCTGCAAAAATACACCCAACTGACCACATATCCACGGCCGGGCCATATTTGGTGGTCCCTAGCAGCAACTCTGGTGGTCTATTCAGATCATGGGCTCAGTTAGATTTCATAATCCATTTAAGTTTAAGGGAAGTGGAAAATTTTCTTATACTTAAAAAATTTGTAGTTTTCTCAACGATAGAACGTCAGAGAAGCAACTATACCTATACCATAAAGTGATAACACGATTTGTAAGATTCCCGTTGTGATCAATTGAATATGAGCGGGCAAGCCCAAAATCTGCTAGCTTCAAATTTCCTTCATTGTCAATTAGAAGATTTGAACCTACAGCATAATTAGCCAGACATCAAGCCTTAAAACAGATAACAGAAACCCAGATGTTGTAGATTATGCTTACATCTTTATTTAGATTTTAGAAAGAGAAACTGCCCAAAAGATCAAGGATCATTCAGTGTGTTCTTAAACGAAAAGTTGAATTGTTTTTATCACCAAAATTTTAAAAATATATAAAAAAACATAGGGGAGGTGAACTAAGCCTTTCCAACCAAGTCAAAGAAAATATCATAAGAAAGTTAACGTTTTTTCCCTAATCCAGCATCGCAAAGAATAATGGGTATACTGACATGCTCGGTTGGGTTTAAACCTACAGCAATGAGTTTTGAATGATAACTAGTATTTAGAAATAACATTAAGAGAAAGTACGACCATCAACATAAAATGCAGGGCATTAAAAAGATATCGTGAAGACAGAAGATTGTAAGAGAAGTGGAAGCCTGCGAAACTATTATTTCTCTCATTCTCTGTAGACCAAACCCTATGGTTAAGCAAAAAGAGGTATATAAGCGTTAATGTATCTTCTAGAGCCTTGTACGCATATAACGTACTCTCCCAATATTCTTCTAACATTTAGCAGTCTAAATCGCTCGCCATTGACTTGTATAACGAGAACAGAATGTGAATTGTATATGTAGAACTAAATCTGATGTGGACAACTTAAAAACTCTAGGACTTGCAAGTTCTTAATTTATCCTTTGTTCCTGGTTTCCAACTATATTGACTTTCAAAATTACAAAAACTTGTCCATTAATATCGTCCCAATGTTATTTGTCAGTTTCATGTATAAATAAAAAAACTTGCGTTGACAAATACCTTTGATGTCACGATGAAGTACTTGATTTACATGACAGTAGTGAAGCCCTGTCAAAAGCTGCCTCATATAACACTTTGAAAAAGAGGAGCATGTAAGTATACCATCTGACCATCCATGAACAGAACAACAGCAACTTAGTAAATCAGTTGTACCTTAATCTGTGGAACAGAAAACCTCATCCCAGGACGATCAGCAAGCCCAGTTAGGTCATGGTCCATGTACTCAAAAACCATGTAAATGCCGCCCTTATATTTGTTACCATCTGCAAAAGATAATTTAATCAAATTAATGCCCGGAAATTATCAGATAAAAAAGAATGATCTTCCACATCTGCATTCTGCACACGTTCTTAAAAAGACGAGATATTTTTTATAGACTTGCCTGGCCTCCCTTGGTCATCTTTCTCAGGACCTACAAAGCGTATCAAAAGTCATTATTGGTATCAAGGTCTGTTTTTTGTACATGGTCTAAGTAAAGAGCGACAATATCAGCTTGAAAGCATAAGTTTACCTGGAGAAGTAACAATTTCTTTAAGCTTAATTACATTCTCGTGATGCAGCTTCTTTAGAATTTTAATCTCACGTATGGCAGTTATGGGAAACTGTAAACAAATTTAAAAAATAAGGGGAAAAAAGTAAATGTAAATGTTTGAAAAAAAGAAGGTTGTAAAGGAAGAAAAGTATTATTACCCCCTCCCTCTCATTGTCCATTCGTATCTTCTTCAAAGCAACAATTTCCCCTGTCCTGATCTCCCTAGCCATATACACTTGACTGAAAAACCATCACAACAACACTAGCACTTGACTGTCAATAAAAAATAAACTACCCAACCCAACATGGACGTAACTAGTCTATTAAAGTGTTTGATGGTTACGCGAGTCTAAACAAAATATTATTTGAGCTTGAAATCAACTAGTCTTCAATATGAGAAAATGCATATTATGATTCCAAATTACAACCCATTATTATTTAAGCTCACCCTTCTTGTTAACAGCTTAATAAGTGCTTATTTGAGATTTATATCTGAATTAAATTGGGTTATGAAGAAGAAGAAGAAGAATACCGACCCGTAAGTGCCTTCACCAATCTGCTCTAATTTTTCGAAGCAGTCGACACTGCGGGAACCCCATGTTGGCGATTCTCGCGTGTTCAGCTGTCCTGCCCCTGCTATCCCCATCTCCCGAAAACCCTTTTCTTTATTTTTAATTCCAGATCTTTCTTCTACTTCTTTTGTTTGTTTGTTTGTTTGGTGGAGAGGGGCGACTACTTTATCACACACCCCACTATTCAATTCAACAAGGAAAAGGAAGGTTTTTAATAGAAGATTTCGATCTCTAGTTATAAAACAAGTTTTGCTTAAAATTAAGAATAGCAACGTACTTTCTAAATTTTACAGAGTTGAAACACTTACTTTTTTATCTAACATTTAAGCCATCAAAACTTATTTTCTTTGTCCTGATATCAACAACTTTCCATATCTATATTCCACGTGTTATTTTTATTTATTTTAATTATTAATAATTGCCACGTAATATTGATACCCTGCTATAATTACCCGGCCCGTATAATCCATAAACACTTACCCTCTTCAATTCAGTTTCTAACCTAATCCAAACACGATCCCCATTACATAAAAACAAATCCCCAATTCATAAACCCTAATTTCTACCCTAATTGCTTGATGTCGTCATATTCTTCCAATGTTTCAAAGCATGATAACCTTCTAAATGAGTGCAATTACGAGCTTCCTGTCATGTCTCTCACCTCTTGGACCCCATCAAACCCTGCTAGGCGTTTTGTTTGTTGCCCTAACAGATATGTAAGTAGCTTGAATCTTCCCTGTTTAACTCTTATATGGTAAGCTTATATATTGTTATTTGCAGAAAACAGGTGTAAGGAATTGTAAAAAATGGGATTGGTATGATCCTGAGTTAGATAATGATTGGTACAAAGGTCACTTGTATGAGATGTATAGGTCTTTGACTCCAAATCAAAGGGTTCAAGTGCAAAATGAAGTAAGTAGCCAAGAAAAAGTTCATGTTCTTGCTGTTGAAATGGAGCAACTAAAGGTTCAATTGAAGAAAAGTCAAAAAAGTTGTTTAATTTGGAAGTCAATTGTGATCATGATTGTATTAGCTTGGTTTCTGTTTTAATGTAATAGGGTAAGGTAAGGTTTGATGTCTTTTGGTTGTAGCAGATCAGTTTAGTAGATCAGTTGGGGATAGTTTAGTTGTAGTATGTATTCAAATGTAAGGTTTTGTCAATGACAATTGGGGTATGTAATGAAATGTAATGTTTTAATAGATCTGTAGCTACACATTCCCAGTTGCTATACATCAGTTGTTGATAGATCATATAAGTGGCTATACATGATGTTTCAAGGATAGTATCTGATGCAGTTTCACAATCAAATGGCTCAAGAGATCGGGATTCACAAAAGCTTTCAAACCTTCTCGGGTTCTTCTTTTATTCAAAACTAAAAAACTGCTTTTTAAATCCCAAACAAAACAATATAAATAAAGTTTTAAACTCCACAAAATAAGGAAAGGAAATCAACTCCTAACCAAACACAATTTGGTCATTATTTAATTACGACATAAAATAAAAAGGAAATAAAAGAAATCTTCCAACTTGTAATATTCCACCATGCACGTGATTATAACTCGTTACCGAAATCCTCAAATGAGCCATTAGTAAGCAATCCTATGTTGTTAAGTTCATGATCCCTATCTGCATCATTCTCCTCCTCTTCGAAAAAAACTCGTCCTCGAGTTTTGATAACTTCAAAAACCAACCACCTGGCTCGACGTGTTTCTGATTATCCAATTCGTAGAATTGCCGACCGAGGCAACGAAGAAGATTGTCTAGACTCACGTGCTCGTGGAGATCGCTTCTACCGTAACCGTAGATCCGCCGACCGAGGCAACGAGAAGGTGGATCGTGACCCAGGGATTATCTATGATTACCATCCCGCGTATGATGAATACGAGGATGAGGAATGGTATTATTGGATGACGGTCGGGAGTTATGTATGATCCAACCAGGAAAAAGAAGCACAAGGTATCGTATGATGATGTAAACATTTATCAAACCGTAGATCCTAATGTGGCAAAGTTTTTCCATATTGATCCTAATGTCAAACGCTCATTTTTGGTATTGATAAAAAAAGATGTTGAGAAAGTCACCCATCACGATGATTTATTAGACAAGTCCGCGATTAAGGAGTTTGTTTTTGCAAATAAACTTCCCTTGGTGACAACTCTTTCAAGAGAAATAGCAACTGTGATTTTTGAAAGCCCAATTAAAAAACAGGCTTTGCTATTTGTAACTTCAAAGGGTTCAACTAAAGCGGCTCAAACATTTGTGGATGCTGCAAAGTTATTTAAGGGGAAGCTTATCTTTGTCTTTGTTGAACTTGACGATGTTACTACTAAGTTTGATGGCCAAATCAGAGGGATCGACTACGTGTTCGATCCAGGTGGTTGGTTTTTGAAGTTATCAAAACTCGAGGACGAGTTTTTTTTTAAGAGGAGGAGAATGATGCGGATAGGGATCATGAACTTAACAACATAGCATTGCTTACTAATGGCTCATTTGAGGATTTCGGTAACAAGTTATAATCACGTGCATGGTGGAATATTACAAGTTGGAAGATTTCTTTTATTTCCTTTTTATTTTATGTCGTAATTAAATAATGACCAAATTGTGTTTGGTTAGGAGTTGATTTCCTTTCCTTATTTTGTGGAGTTTAAAACTTTATTTATATTGTTTTGTTTGGGATTTAAAAAGCAGTTTTTTAGTTTTGAATAAAAGAAGAAACCGAGAAGGTTTGAAAGCTTTTGTGAATCCCGGTCTCTTGAGCCATTTGATTGTGAAACTGCATCAGTATCTGTAATGTTTTGCAATGGCATTGTACATATTCAAGTGCGAAAGCATAAAATAAAAGCAGTATGTGTAATGTTTTGCAATGGCAATAAAGAGAACCAAATGATTCATATATGGATAAAGAGAAAAGCATAAAAGAGAAGCATCAAATGAGACTAAAATACTGCATATATTGATTCTTTCAAGATGGTCAAAAGCAACCCACATGGTCATTACAAAAGATACCACAAAGCATGTGCTCATATGCTTTTGTGTCCAGCACTACTGGCATTGTTTTTTGGTCCACCATTACTGTCCAAAATCAAACCAACAAATATGCAGTTTAGGTTCCTAAATATTCATTACAGACAATGAAAACATAGTTATTCAGAATCAGATACTGCAAATGCTTTATCAGGAGTGGAACCAGTTCCCTCCTGGTCAAACTGATATGCTTTGCTCATTTGCATTTTTTTGATTCTTTCAGATCTGCCACGATTCTTGTGATAAATCCTTTGTCCATTGACAAATGATTTCTGGAGCCACTTGTTCATGTTCCTGGTCTTCTTTGGTGTATCCTTTGGTGTTGATGTAGTTGTATCAACTAATGCTGCTGGTGATGTTGGTGGATCTTGTGCATCATGTATGACAGATTCTTGGGTTGGATGTGAAGGATTGTTTGCAAGAACAAGTTGCTGTGGAATGACTCTGTTATAAGGTCCTTCTTCCATGTCCATGTCCATGTCTATTCCATGCTCATCAAACAATTGTTTTTTTTCTAAAAATTCTTCTTGTCTTTTTTTCTCAGCCATCTCTTACTCCTTTTGAAACTGTTCTTCCATACATTCTCTAAATGCTTCTTCATCCAATTACATTTGGTATCTCTGTATGACAAGTAAATAATTACTAAAAAAGATGTTTAACATGTGCATATTAATTACTATCATGGATGTTAAAATAAATACCTGGTTTTCTGTTAAATGATCATCTTCATTCCCAGTTGCAGTTGTACCAACACCACTACCTATACCATCACTAGCATTCCCAGTTGCAGTTATACCAACACCAATACCTATACCATCACTAGCATTCCCAGGTGTACCACCACCACTAGCACTCCCACTTGTACCAACACCCCTACCACTCCCACTTGTGCCAACACCCCTACCACCCCTACCACCTCTGCTACCTATACCACCCCTACCAGCTCTAGATGCACATTGACCAGTTCAGATCTCTTTTTCTTCCCGGTTGTTTTTTCACAGTCTCGGTTTAGGTTGTGGGGCATTTTTACGACTGCCTTGTTATGGCCCTTTTGCCAACAATTAGTACATGTCATAGTTCTGTCCACCCTACTAACTTGATTAGAGTTACTTTCATTTGGTGCTTTGATTCTTGCCTTTTGTGGTCTACCAGGCATCTTTCTAACTACTGGGGGTAATGGTGGTGCATCATTAGTCCTTTTCCAATTATTGGATCCCCAAACTGGGTTAATTGAAAACTGGTATGCACTAAACCAACTATCTTGACTGTACCAATGACTAACACCTATATCAGGTTCTTTTCTCAAATGCATGTAGCCTGCTACAACATGAACACAAGGGACCCCACATAATTCCCATTGCTTACAAGAACATACCTTGTTTGGTAGATTCACAGCATAACTCTCATCTCCTTTCCTGACTTCAAGTATACGACATACCTTTAGTCATCTCGCTTGTTTGTTCAAGCCAATTTCATTAATTTTAGAGTGTAAAGTTGAGATTAGAAATTAGGGTTAGTATTTAATAAAGTGGGAATGACGGTATAATGAATTGGGGGTAAAATAAGGCTTCTTTATAAGCGGGAAAGTGACGTGTTTTTTTATTTATTTAATGACTAGGATAATACACATTTAATTAATACACGTGGAGCTACACGTGGAAAATAAGACAAGTTTTGGTTGAAGTCAGAACACTTTTTGAAAGTTTGATAGGAATCGTTGATAATAAAAAAGTAAGTGTTTCAACTCTGTAAAATTTAGAAAGTACGTTGCTATTTTATGGCTTTTACCCTAAAATTAAATTTCTCTTTTGTAGATTGACGGGAACACCCTGACTCCGGGTGTCTTTTGGCACCGGTCATTGTTCACCCCACAACCACAAGTCTCTCCTGGCCTAGTGGGGCACCAACTGGAGCGAGCACGAGCCAAGACTCGGACCCCTGAGCTCTCTTATTCCACAAAGTCTCTCCAGTGTGCCCATAGGTTTTGCGGAAGTGGGTACCTATGTGAAGCAAATTTCAAGGATGAGACTTAAACTTAGGTCAATTAACTCAAATACAAGTGCTCCAACCATTGGACTAATACTCCATTGATTCATTTGTTATAAGATAACCTTGTATGTATTTATTTGGGTAAAGGTGTAGGGGTGTTTGTTTATAATGCATATAAGCAAAAGCCTTATATTTTTTTGCCTTATGATTAGCCGAAACAAAAATAAGCTCATAAGCTACATATAAGCTTAAACAAACACCCCATATATATAATAGACTTCAAAAGATATATTCAATCATCTAGAGGTAGCAAAATGATAAGAAAAATTAAATTAAAATGTGAGAATAAACCACAACTATGTATTTCAATACATCTATAAAAATAGATGCATCTTTTTTCAAAATTCTCTATCTTATTTGAAATGTGCAGCTAAAAATACATTTTATTTTTCTCATTTTAATTTTGCTTCTTACCGATTCCATTCTTTAATCAATTATTCTAAAAATTATTAAAAAATAATGACAGAAAATGATATTTTCAACAAAATAACCCTCCAACTACAACATTCCTAGCAATTGCAAATGAGAAATTTTAACAATCAACAAAAACAAAACATGTCATATGAATCTAACATATGTATAAAGTATGGAAACCAATTAAAACTAACCATGACCAAAACAACTTAACATTGTTCTTCCCTATTAGTGATTATGTTTCACATCCTATAGGTGTTGTTAAAGCTTAACCTATTTTTATATGTCTATCTAAGACTAGAGGGAGTGGCCACACTCCCTCAACTTTCATAGCAGCGTCACTTCAGTTTTCTCTCTCCTCTCACTTCCCATCACTCTCTCACACCTTTCATCCGTAATGGTCACATCAATCCCTCTCCTTTCATTAAAATACTTACTTTATACAAATATACACCACACACATTCACAAACCAAATAAAAAAACAATAAAATACCCATTTTTGTGCACAAGAACCAAAGTCACCTATATCTCTCTTTTTTATGTATCTCACGCGTGAAAATGGACCAAGGGAATGGGGGTGGCGAGTGAGGGGTTTTGGTGTGAGGGGTCACCCACCACTCCGTCTAGTCTAAGCAATGTACTAAAATATATATTACTTAATATGTTAAATTGTTAATGGAATCGCCAATGTTTTTGGAACCAAACTAAGACTAGAGATAGTGGTCACACTCCCTCACCTTTCACATCAGCTTTATCTCTCCTCTCACTTCTCCTCACTCTCTCTCACCTTTCACCGTAGTGGTCACATCAATCCCCCACCTTTCATTAAAAATACATACTTTATACAAATATACCCCAAACACATTCACAAACTAAATAAAAAATAATAAAATACCCACTTTGTTTACAAGAACCAAGAGGTGACCGAATCACCTCTATCTCTCATTTTTTCTGTATCTCACCGAGTCAACTCTATCTCTACTTTTTTGTGTATCTCACGCATGAAGATGGACCAAGCGAATGGGGGTGGCGAGTGAGGGGTTTTGGTGTGAGAGGTCACCCACCACTCCGTCTAGTCTAAGCAAAATACTAAACTATATATTACTTAATATGTTAAATTGTTAATGGAATCGTAAATGTTTTTGGAACCTGTTAGGATTTAGAAAATCTGGTAGTTAAAGAGTCGGTCACCTCAAGTATATGTACTCGTTAGAAAGCTCGTAGTCGTAGTCAGGTTATGTTAATAAGTAGTTTGATAAGTAACACCGTGGAGGACGGACGGGTCTTTACCCACTGTATGCTTGATCCACAGCCCGTAGGAGGCGAGTCTTGTAAGAAACTATAAATACCCTCTACCTCCCAAGGTAGAGGGTTGGAGCTTTACAATACCATTTTTCTTTGTCTCACCAAGTTCCCAAAACTCTTCCACTTTCTCTCTCTAAAAACTCTAAACCATACGCCCCATTTGATAAGTTATGATGTGTTTATGAAATCCAATATGTAACAATTGGTATCAAGAGCCATGGTTTGATCATTCGTCTTTCATGTTCTTGGATTTCTAGTGGTTTTCATAGGGTTTTTGGGTTTGAATGAGTTTAGAGTAGTTTGCATCATTTGGATCATCTCTAGTGTTAAAGTTTGGATTTTAATAGTACTTTTGTGTTTAGAATCATTATAAGTGTTTAGGTTTTGATTTGGAAGGCTTGAATCAGTGTGGTTGGGTTGTTTTTGGATTGAAAAGTGGTGTTTTATAAAGTTTCCTGGAAGCGATTTGTGTCTCGGATAAGCTTTATTGTATGCGATTTGTCCTTGTTTTTATGCGATTTGTCTCTTGAAAGATTGCTTATTGAAGCGATTTGTTTATTTCTGGGAAGCGATTTGTACACTATGCGATTTGTCTATTGAGACAAAACGACAAGAAAGGACAAAGTAGTGGTTGTACTTGTGCGATTTGTTTGGGGAAGCGATTTGTCTGTTTAAGCGACTTGTTTATTTAAGCGAGTTGTCTAGTTAAGCGATTTGTCCAGTTAAGCGATTTGTCCAGTTAAGCGATTTGTGTGTTTGAGCGATTTGTCTGTTCTAGCGACTTGTCAGCTTAAGCGATTTGTCGTTTAAAGTGATTTGGGAACCAGTGCGACTTGTCAAGTGAGCGATTTGTCTTTTGAGACTTATTGTTTCTTCGTGTTACGTTTTACGGTTTTCTCTTGATTCAGTTAAATCCCGCGAAAGAATCTATTTCCCGGTTTAATCAAGGAGTTGTGAAATCCCGAAGAATTTGTAACCATGTCTACAATTACCTCTTCCGTTGCTGATGATGTACAAGCAGCTGGATCTGACACTCATCCTCCGATGCTGGACAAAACTGATTATGACTCTTGGGCTCAAAGAATCAGATTGTATTGCTTAGGAAAAAAAATGGGGTTAACATACTTAAGTCAATTGATGAAGGACCTTATCAAGTTGAGACTACCAAAGACATTCTTGAAACTGCTGCTGATGGTTCAGTGATATTAGGATTGGATAGACCAAAGACATATGATGAACTTACTGATAAGGAAAATAAGAGATACGATGCTGACATCAGGGCTTCAAACATCATACTTCAGGGTTTACCTAAGGACATTTACAAGCTGATAAAAAGTTTGGGCTATCTGAATTACGGGCTTGCTTAAATTTTGAGTTGTTGATTTTGTCTGTGAGTCGACTTAGGTGCACATGCATTGGTATGAACTCAATGTCAATATATAACAACACCTTCAATACACTTTTGACAATTGTTCATATAATATCAGTAGTTGGTATGACATTTAGTGATACAAGTAGAAATAGATTGCAGAAAATGGGTTTACACGCATTATTTCATGTATATTGAAAATGAGAGTTTTTATTTGAACTGTCACACTGATCTTTTGACGTTAAGAAAGAAAAGTTTCTAAAGATTTCTCTACTGTATTAGTTTATATATTGACGAGGTAAGTTCCAGAGAGTATTTACTCATATCCCAAAAGTATTGATTGGATCGGGTTTATACATAATTAAATTGTAAATGTATTTTTCTTTGATAAACAATAGTGTTTATTATTCTCTAAAATACATATTGTAATATAGTGGATCCGTGAAGAACTAGACGATAAACATTGTGATGAATAGAATATTTTTAAACAATTTTTTTCAAAAGACAAAGAATATTAGCTATTGTATCTTTTAGAATAAAGTTAGTCTACGATTCACAATCATTTTTCCTTTCGAATTGAGTTGGACAACAATACTTAGATAAAATTGTGTGATAGCAAAAAAATCATATGTACATGACAAAATCATCAATTTAGCAAAATATTTATAAATAGAGCAATTCAATAAAAATAACATCATATTTACGTAACAAACATTTACCTACGACGTTGCCTAATAAAAATGCTACAACAAAATTCGCAAACCAATATGTGCAGCTCACAAATCCCAATGCATTGTTCAATAATTTTGAAAGTACATTTCTTTTTTATTTTATGGACTTGAGATTAAAACAAAGGGATAATGCTAAAAAAATGCATCGACGTTGACACATATTGGGATTGTGTATACTCAACTATTTTTTTTCATTGTAACACAAAACTTGGTAATTTTTGTTATTGTATGTACGATTTCCAACGTGTCCCATGCCAGCTTGTCCGAGTGTTACACGTAGACTGCCAGCGTGTCAAGAACTATTTTTTTTATTAGGATAATGCTAAAAAAATGCATCGAAGTTGACCACTTTTGGGATGGTGTGTAGCCAACTATTTTTTTTCCATTACAACACTAAACTTTTAAATTTGTGTTACTGTATGTACCAGTCAGGCTAAGCGTTACATCGCTAGCCTTTTATATTAATGGTTGTTAGAAAATAACTTAAAATTCCGTTTTCTTACGTTTTCACACATTTTCATCCAATCTTATACGTTTTCTTCCGTTTCTATAAGTTTTCATTCGTTTTCTTGCGTTTTCGTCCGTTTTTCTATGTTTACGTCCGTTTTTATACGTTTTCGTCCGTTTTTAAATGTTTTTGTTCGTTTTCTTACTTTTTGTTTGTTTTTATACGCTTTTGTCTTTTTTTTTACGCTTTTGTCCGTTTTCTGATGCCTTTTACGTTTTCATCTGTTTTTATACGTTTATGCTCGTTTTTATACGTTTTTGCTCATTTTTATACGTTTTCGTTTAATTTTTTACGTTTACGCCACATTTTCGTTCGTTTTTACACGTTTGCGTTCGGTTTTATATGCTTTTACACGTTTTCGTTCGTTTTTTATACGAACGAAAACGTGTAAAAACGAACATAAACGTATAAAGACAAACGAAAACGCATAAAAACAAGCAAAACGTAATAAAACAGACAAAAACTTATAAAAACGTTAGAAAATGGACAAAAACGTAAAAAAACGGACGGAAACGTATAAAAACGAATGAAAACGCAAGAAAACATACGTAAACGTAAAAAACTGACGAAAACGTATAAAATGGACGAAAACGGATGAAAACATAAAAAAGCGTAAGAAAATGGACAAAACGTATAAAAACTGACGAAAATGTATAAAAACAGACAAAAGCGTAAGAAAACGGACGAAAATGTTTAAAAACGAGCGAAAACGTATAAAAATGGATGAAAATGTAAGAAAACAAACGAAAATGTAAAAAAACAGACGAAAGCGTATAAAAACAGATGAAAGCATAAGAAAGCGGATGAAACTGTATAAATACGGACGAAAACGTATAATAACGGATGAAAACTGATAAAAACGTAAGAAAACGGAATTTTAGTTATTTACTAACGGCTGTTAATAAAAAGAACTAACGATGTAACGCTTAGGGATATATACAATAACACAAATTCAAAAAATTTGTGTTACAATGAAAAAAGAAAAATAGTTTGCTACACACAATCATAAGAGTGGTCAACTTCGATGCATTTTTTTAGCATTATCCTAATAAAAAAAGTAGTTCTTGACACGCTGACAGTCTAGTATAATCGGACACGCTGGCACGGGACACGTTAAAAATCATACATATAATAACAAACTTACCAAGTTTTGTATTACAATGAAAATAAAAATACTTAGATATAGTAAGGTTTTTAAGATCGGGATCCTACCTAGGATCGTTTTCATCTTTATGAGATCGTGATCGTAAGATCGGATCGTGATCCTACGATCTTACTATAATGTCATTTTTTTAATAATCTTTGTAATATTATTCAAATCTACAAATTATTATATATTATTTCAAGAAAATTGTCCTAAATTATAAATATGTAATGTTTAAAAAGAATTACATGCTGTTTTTTAAATTATATAAAAACATAAACCATTAATTTGTAATCTTTTAGTTTGCGGCTCAAGAAAAGTAAGATCGGATCGGAGTATATATTAATATCTTATGATCAAGATCAGGATCCTATAAAATCTTAAGCTTGTTAAGATCCTAGATCGTAAGATCCAGATCATTTTTGCTTTACAAAATTGTAAAACCCTAAGATTGTATGATTAGAATAGGAATTTTAACAACCATGAGATATACATCCCAAAAATTAATGATTGATTGTGATTGGATTAAAAAGAGGAGAAAATTCCGGAAATGTTACAAATACAATTAATGATTGATTGTGATTGGATGAATTATATTATTACAAGAAATTGTAGTAAAACAAAAGTGGTTTTGCTAACAACAGCCCTAAGGGTTGTCGTTAAGCAAAAAAAAATTCATTACAATATATCTTTTGAATGATTCTGATTGGTTGATAATCCCGAAAAAAGAGGAGAAAATTCCGGAAATGTTACAAATACAATTAATGATTGATTGTGATTGGATGAATTATATTATTACAAGAAATTGTAGTAAAACAAAAGATCTTAACGACAACCCTTAGGGTGGTTGTTAGCAAAACCCTTTTTTAAGCATTAGGCTATGCACAATGGAGCCGGTTGGGCTCGGTTGGAAGACTCGGTCGTGGTCGGTTGTCCCGCTGTGGAGGTCTCGGTCGGCGTCGGTTGGGGAGAGAAGCAAGCACAAGTCGGTTGAGCACACAACCGAGTGTAAGCTCAAACTTTAACATTTTTTTTTCAAAACTTTACCACTTTTACAAAATTATAAATACCAACCTCAAACACATTTTTAAACACACAATTTCAAACACAATTCAACATAAAAATTCACATTCTCTTTACACAGCATCATTATGGCTTGTCGTCTCCCTCATTCCGTTACTGATATGCGAACGTACGTTCAAAATCAATGCGAGAACGATGATGAGGCTAGAAAAGACGCTATTATACGCGTCATCCAATTCTTTGAGGACAAAAGGAATGAGAAGCTGCAGATGAGAGACAGCTACAAGACTTGCAACGACATCAGCAATGAACGAAAATGTGTTATCGAGAAAGCTTTGTCTCGCCTCGAGGATTATATACCTCCCGCGTTTGATCCTGCGGACGAGAAGTTTTCAGATTAGGATTTAAGATTTAGGATTTATGTATTATGTATTTCGTATCGTTTAATTTTTAATATATTGTAATATTTTTATTTATTTTTAATGAATTTTAATTTTGTTTTTAAAAATATTTGAATTAAAAAAAAAAAAAAAAAAAAAAAAATATCAGGTCACCACTTGTGGCAACTAGGTCGTCGTCAGGCGTCGGAGAGAGAAAGCTAATGTGGCACCTACGAACTAGTGCGCCATTGTGGATAGCCTTATCCCTAGTAATATATAAGTTTTCTTTTTGTTAGCTTCACCACCTACCCCTGAGCAAAAGCAAAGAGGCACTAACCTACCAACCACATTGATGATGTTTCCTCACCCTACAAATACGTACACACCTACTCCCATTATCGAAATCTTAGAAAGAAAATGTCAAAGGCAGGAGGAGGAGTGATAAAATGCAAAGGTGCAGTGGCATGGGGAGCAGGAGAAGGCCTGGTGATTGAGGATGTTCAAGTCAGCCCCCCTCAACCTTCCGAAATTCGTATCAAAGTTGTTTCCACTTCTCTTTGCCGCTCTGATCTCACTGCTTGGCTCTCCAAAGTTGGTTTCATTTCAAATATTACTATTTCTTTACACTATTAATTAATTACCCAAAACTAGTTCATTCACAGACACCCTTTTAGACATTTCTTTAAGTAGCTGAGAATAAGTAGTAGCACATTATGGGCAAAACTACTTAAAAGTCGAGTTTTCTTGATTGTTTTCAAGTCCAAATGTTAATTTCTTCATATATATATATATCCATTTGCTTCCTTTGTCAATGTATTATCGCAATTTTTTAAATCTACAAGTGATTCATGTTTGTACAATCATATGCTTCTTGCCTGCCCTTTCATGCATTTAGCTCGATTTTTCATATATAAATAATGACCCAAAATGCTGATTTTACAGGCCCAGCCTCTGTTATTTCCTCGGATATTCGGCCATGAAGCATCAGGGTAACTACCAACACTCTTTCTTAACCCCACAAAAAATTAAAAAGATAAATAAAATTGCGAGCAAAATAATGTCAATTTCTTTAAGACAACAGTGGAGACATGGTTTGATGATAGAAAAAGAACCTCCGATAAGTAAATGTTTTGCTCAACTTATTTTGCAGGATTGTTGAGAGTGTGGGACAAGATGTAACTGAATTCGTAGCGGGTGACCATGTTCTGACTTTGTTTATCGGGGAATGCATGAGTTGCAAGCAATGTGTTTCTGGTAAAACCAACATTTGCCAACAACTGGGCTTGGAACGCAAGGGTGTAATGCACAGTGATCAGAAAACTCGATTCTCTGTTAAAGGAAAGCCCGTTTATCACTATTGTGCTGTTTCTAGTTTCTGCGAGTATACAGTTGTTCACTCTGGGTGTGCTGTCAAAATCACCAAAGATGCTCCTTTAGATAAAGTTTGCCTCCTCAGCTGTGGAACAGCAGCAGGTGAAAATTCCGTTTTTGTTTCTTATTTTTTATTGTATTCTTAGTCCCACCATTTGGTAGGTTTACTAGGCCAGTAAGCGAAATTGAACAAGTCTCGCTAGTTGGTAATCGCTAATGATGCAATCCCTATGGTAATATGCTGGTGCATTTGATAAGCTCTTACAACCATGTGGCTACTGAACAAAGTTATCACCTTGTTCTCTTCTTGCATTCTGTGATGTGCCTAGTGCGTACTGATTGCAAATCATGTGCTTGTTTGCTTTGAAAGTTTGATAATGTTCGTGAAGTTTAGTTTAGCTCAATTCCATGGGTTAATTTTCATTGTCGATAAATAAGATATGTACATGATCTTTAGCCAATATTGCGGGTAGAAAGTTTTTACGTACCCAAAGTATTACCAATTATTCCATATATGTATTTTGACCAATAACGTTGGTATAATAAATGACTTAGCTCCGTGTTCTAGCGAATCTGCTCATGGCTTCATTGCTTTTCTTCACAGTGCCTGTAGGAAAGAACTATTAATTCGTGTGACATCAAAATTTTTAAGATAGTAACCGAAACTTGCTAAATTGAGGCCATATCAGTCCATCCAGTAAATTTTAGTTAATTTTTCAAACCTACATATGGAAGCTCTACTTCCTTTTCCTTGCATAAATGCCACAATTTGAATTAGATCCAAGAAAAGTGAAAATCAGATATCAGCATCTCTACCTCTCTCATACATCTTGTATGAATTCTCTGAAATTCTAAATAGCTGAATTTCCACTAAGCTGATTTTAGTAATAAGGTTTGCCAAAATATTAGTGAAAGTTGGATAATGAATATTTAGATCTGCCATCCAATAGTCATGTTCCATCCCTCGAGGTCTTCTCTTTCATATACCTTTTGAACATGGTGACCTTGCGTCCTTGCCTTATTAGCTAGAATATCTTTATAGGTTTGGGTGCGGCTTGGAATGTTGCTGATGTTACTAAGGGATCAACAGTTGCCATTTTTGGTTTAGGAACAGTTGGATTATCTGTAAGTACGTGAAACTTTTCCATAAAAATTAATTTGGTTTCTCTTTTAAGGTCTGTGAAATCTTTACCTTCTTTGTTTATGTATAAGGTTGCACAAGGTGCCAAAATTAGAGGAGCATCCAGGATAATCGGGGTTGACACTAATCCAGAAAAGAGTGAGAAAGGTAGCAAACAATTTATTTCCATGATACAAATGCAAAGTTTCATACTTCTTTCTTATGTTGATAGTGTTACTTTTCTTCATTGCTTTGCTAACATAAATGAAATGCTGATATATCTCGACCCTGTTCATTATTGTTGTTAATACGTTTACAGCAAAAGCTTTTGGTGTTACCGATTTTATCAATCCAAATGACATTGACGAGACAGTTCAACAGGTACATTCCTTCTTTGCCAATCTTAAAAACTATTTATGATCCGAAAAAATATTTTGAGGTATCTATATACCTTTTCATACTTCGTGTGAGCTCTTTTTCCTTAATTCCACCTTTTAATATGCTTTAGCGAGTTGTCATTTATATATTTTTTTCAGGTTATTAAGCGAATCACTGATGGCGGTGCTGACTATTCTTTTGAATGTGTTGGAGACACCGAGATGATAACCACTGCTTTGCAATCTTGTTGTGATGTAAGCAATATTTGATATAGAAGAATACAAAATAATTGGACATCTAAATACTCATATTATATGTTACTTTGCATCTTTATCACTTGTAGGGTTGGGGTGTCACGGTTACCCTTGGGGTGCCCAAGACAAAACCAGAAGTAACAGCTCATTATGGATTATTTCTTACTGGGAGAACTCTTAAAGGATCTCTTTTTGGAGGATGGAAACCAAAATCTGATCTTCCAAGGTTGATTGATATGTATTTAAAAGAGGTAAGAGTAACAATACTAACTACTTTAAACCTGTTAAACCAGATATTGGTTTTTCTGATTGATACACACTGAAAGCATGTTTTCTATTTCACCCAATTTTAATACTCCGTAGTAGTTTGCTATGATATGTAGAAGCATGAAAATAGATTTGTTCTTGTGTAGTTAACCCTTAGAATTTAGCATAAACTGATAGGAAAATGCAGGCTCGTTGGTGTTAAATTTAAAGCAACTGTCGGTTATGTACAAATACTTCAGAGTTTTGGTCAATAACTATCCAACTCACACAAGTAATCTTTTTCCACTCTTTAAAGTGGTCAGGGGTATTAAAACTGGTTCTCTTTTTCTCTGGATCTTCTTATGCTGTGTTTTCTCACGACCACCTCCAATCATTCCTGTTATTAGGTATAGGTGGCGAAGAGGGTGGGTTGGGTAATGGTCCAAAAGTTGTGGGGTCTAAATGGGCTGGGTCATGTTGTGATGACCCTGCCATGTCTTTCATTCTCTATTACTTTCATCGTAGTTAACATTATTACATGAATAAATGATAAAGTTATTTATACCAAACAATAGGGGGTTGTAAACTATGTCATGAGGTCTTTCACAATAAAGTTCACATAAACGGATTGAAATTCCCTTTTAACTGTTACCTGTGTGCAGTCTTGAAGCACACAGGTTTGGTGTCCTTATAATCTTCTTGTGCACCATGGTCACCCCAATTTTGATTTATCACTTTGGCATGTTATTGATGTGTTCTTATTGATCGACATAGAGTTGTATTACTTCTATTTGTTTGAGGGATTAAACTTCCACTAAAGATAAACTATTGTACTTACAAAATCCCAAAAAAGAACTGTACATAGAAATGTAAACTCCTTAAACAGTGGTTCTTGCTTTTAGCTTTAAAAGAAACGTCTAATGTATGATTACCAAGTAAAATCGTTTCTAATTTTCAGAATTACACCGACTTATCTGAAAGCTAATGTCAAGTATATGCGTTATCTTTTTAAATATGGATGGTTTTCCACTTGGAATCTGCAACTGTAACAAAGAACTCATGCATGTGCAGGAAATCAAAATCGACGACCTCATCACACATAATCTGCCATTCAGAGACATAAATAAAGCATTCGATCTGATGGTCGCTGGAAAGTGCTTGCGCTGTGTCATCCACATGCCAAACGAATGAACGTAAGCACCATTTGAGTTCGATGTTCTTGATTGAAATCCATTTTTAGAGACTGTTATTTTGTTTTGTTTAATGATGTTTTTGTTTGAGACCTACAGAAATCTATTGTTCAAGTGTTGTATAATCTATAGTATATTCTTAAAAGATATAAATATAGAAACTTTTCATATCACAACTGTGGGATTTGGAAGATGATATCATTCGCTTATGTGTTTATTTATGCACTTTCCTGTATAAATTAGCAACAAATTTTGTAGCGTGATTAAAGATTTAAAGTTCAAATATATACCGATACTTATTGAGTTTGATCATTAGTTTAATGCAATGATTTGATAACGAAAGTTCTTATAAATGTTCTGAGCATCTCAATTGCTAGATTGCGAAAATGTTTAATAGGGTTGAAAATCTAACGAAAGGGGGCCTTTGAGGGAAATGTTGAAAATAGGTTGAGGGAGGAAAAGGTTGATGTACCAGTTAAAGTTTTTGTTGGTGCAGCATTTAAATAGGTCTGCACTTTGCAGCTTTGGAGTTGATGGGTTGAAAATGTATATATTCATATTAAGGATTTAAGGTTTAATATTTTAACGGGTTTAAATGGGTAATTGTTGGAGATGCTCTAATGTTAACACTAAATTTTTTTGCAGGGGATGCTCCAATTTGTTTTATTTTCCCTAACCATTGCAACATCAAGATGTGTTTGTGTGCAGCTTATAGTCAACAACATACCAAATCCCACTCCACCGGAGCGGGGTATGAGGGAGGTGAAATGTAGATAGATCCTACCCTTTTATAATTTTTCCAAATCAATAAGGTTACGATAAATGCTTATATATCGCCAAACTCTTGAAGTTTTAATATAGTAAACAAAAATAACATTAAATCGATTATCATCTATCAAAGTAAGGACACCATTAATGTTCTGCTGGACTTTTGCAACCAATATATATGTTACACGTATGTAATTTGTATGATATATGTACTTTAATAGAGTTTGAGTTAGATGGAACTTAACCAACCATATTACATAATTTAGAACACGAAAGCATAAGTCATTAGTTTACATGCTGTTGTAGTTGTAGCTAGCTGACCTAACACCAACACTCACTCCTTTACATATTTCTGTTTTCTTGTTGGAAAAGTTCAGATATTTGTTACCCAACTTTTCATTCTTTCACATATACTATTCACCAATATTTCTCTTCAAAGCAATCGAGTTGGATTATATCGACAAACTATGGGAGACCAGAAAATAAAAAGAATTCACCCAGTGGTTGATGGGTACGTCAAGATTGGCGTACCACCACCTCAAAGATCATCAAGTATTGGCCATCACCTAAGACCCCCTTTGCAGCCACCTTCACTACCACGACCAAAAAGCAAAAGAGGCTGTACGTGCTGCAAATGTATGTGTTGGTCGATATCCATCTTGATTACTTTGATTCTAATTCTCGCAGCTATTATTGGCATCCTATACCTTGTATTCAAACCAAAGATACCCAACTACTCAGTTGATCGCCTAACGATAACCCAGTTGAGTCTCAATCCTGACTTTTCCCTTAGCGCTAGATTCAATGTCCAGATCACCGCTATTAACCCTAACAAGAAAATAGGCATCTTTTACCAGAAAGGAAGTCATATAAGTGTATGGTACAAGAATACAAACTTATGCCAAGGTTCAATCCCAGTTTTCTACCAGGGCCATCAGAACAAAACCGTGCTAAATGTTGCTCTAGCCGGTCAAAACCAATATGGTCGGACATTACTAGCAGCTATACAAGAACAACAACAAACGGGTCAGATTCCGTTAGACCTAAAAGTAGATGTTCCTGTGAAGATTGAACTTGGTAAAACTAAGCTAAAGAAGGTGAGGATATTAGGAAAATGCGCGTTGATAGTTGATAGTCTATCGGCGAATAACAAGATTAGCATCAAGGCAACGAGTTGCAAGTTTAAATTGGGATTATAGGACAAATATGACGCATGTATGCTTGTTTAAATTTTCTTCTTGCCACCATTTATTTTTATTGTTATGAATTATTTTGTTGTTTGTTTGTTTTACATTCATGTTGTTCATTTGATATTTGGTAAAAACAAGAGAACAAAGGCATTGTATTTTTAAATTGTTTGATTCTTTAATCAAATTTTAATTCCATTTGAATTTATTACACCTTTGTAACCTCGTGCTACAAGAGTGGTAAATAAGATTTTTTCACTAAATTATGCAAAATCCTTTATAATTATATACTAGCTTTCAAGACTCGTCAAACAAACGGGCTAGCTTTCACAGATTTACTGTAATTTAGCATTCTCAGATTATTATTTAATGTAAATATTTATTAAAAAATTAAGAAATAAATATAGGGATAATGTTAAAAAAAATGCATCGAACATTACCACTTTTATGATTGTGTGTAACAAACTATTTTTTTGTCATTGTATCACAAAACTTTTGAATTTGTGTTATTGTATGTATCCAGTGAGTATAAGCGTTACATATTTTTTTGTCATTCTTACGTTTTCATCTGTTTTTATACGTTTTTGTCCGTTTTCTTACGTTTTCATCCGTTTTAATACGTTTTCGTCCGTTTTATTTCGTCAATTTTCTTACATTTTCGTCCGTTTTCTTACGTTTTTTTACATTTACATTCGTTTTTGTTCATCTTTATACGTTTTCGTCCGTTTTTTAACCTTTTTGTCTGTTTTCATTTGTTTCTTCGTTTTCGTCCGTTTTTAAACGTTTTCTTACATTTTCGTCCATTTTTATACGCTTGCGTTCATTTTCTTACGTTTTTATACGTTTTCGTCCGTATTCTTACGTTTTCATCCGTTTTTATACGTTTCATGCGTTTTTAAACGTTTTCGTCCATTTTTATACATTTTCGTCTGTTTTTATACGTTCTCGTTCGTTTTCTTACGTTTTGTTTTCGTCCGTTTTCTTAAGTTTTTGCTCGTTTTATACGTTTTCGTTCATTTTTATACGTCTACGTTCTTTTTTACACGTTTTAAAATGTTTTTGCTCGTTTTTATATGTTTTTGTTCATTTTTATACATTTTCGTTCGTTTTTACACGTGTTCATTCGCATAAAAACGAACAAAAACGTATAAAAACGAACGAAAACGTGAACATAAACGTATAAAAATAAACGTAAACGTATAAAAACGAATGAAAAAAGTAAAAAACTGAACAAAAACATTTTAAAACGTGTAAAAATGAACGTAGACGTATAAAAATGAACGAAGAAGTATAAAAACGAGCAAAAACGTAAGAAAACGGACGAAAATAAAACGTAAGAAAACGAACGAAAGCGTATAAAAACGGATAAAAATGTAAGAAAATGTTTAAAAACGGACGAAAACGTAAGAAAACAGATGAAAACTTTTAAAAACGGATGAAAAAGTAAGAAAATGGACGAAAGCGTATAAAAACGAACGAAAATGTAAGAAAACATTTTAAAACGGACGAAAACGTAAGAAAACAGATGAAAACGTATAAAAACGATGAAAAACGTAAAAAACGGACAAAACGTATATAAACGGACGAAAACATATAAAAACGGAAGAAAACGTAAGAAAATGGACGAAAATGTTTAAAAAGAGACGAAAACGTTTAAAAACGAACGAAAACGTATAAAAACGGACGAAAACGTATAAAAACGTATGTAAACGTACGAAAACGGACGTTAACGTAAAAACGGACGAAAACATAAAACGGACAAAAACATAAAATGGCCGAAAATGTATAATAACGGATGAAAACGTGTGAAAACGAATAAAAACATAAGAAAACTGAATTTTGTTATTTACTAACGACTGTTAATATAAAGGACTAACGATGTAACGCTTAGCCTGACTAGATACATACAATAACAAAAATTCAAAAGTTTTGTGTTACAATGAAAAAAATAGTTGGCTATATACTATCTCAAAAGTGGTCAACTTCGATGCATTTTTTTAGCATTATTCATATTGGCAAATCAATTAGTCAAAAATATTTGAATGTTAAAATGACAAATACATGAATATTCAATATAAATAGATCCTAAAGTCTATGCAATACTTCTTTATACACGACATTGGTTCTCTTATTTGTATACTTTTCGTACATTCGAAAAAAAGACATAGGCATCGTTTGTTTTATTCGCAATGTCAAGCTTCCTTTTCGCAGTATCATTCACAACTACACATGCTTTTACTTTCTTTTTACGATCTTGCACCTGTACTTTCCTCTATTCATGCTTAATGGGAATTTTTTCAAGCTGCATACCGGCCTCTTCTTCCATCGGTTACATAACTAAAGGAAAACGAAAACATGTAATTATTCTAACTTGATTAATCTGCTTTAAAAGATGAGCAAACAACAGACGTGATTGATGGCTAGATGTAAACTGTGTACCTTTAGCTAGTTTGAATAAACTCTGAAGCATTCAGACGGTGTTTATTGAATATCAAAAGAAAATAACAAACTGCAGACTGAATTAGAGTTTCATTTCGCGTAAATGAACTCTAATACAGTCTGTATTTATGGAATTCTCGATTCCAAGCGACTGCATCATTTTTCTTACAGCAATTCAGGTCTTTCCAGAATCTACAATAACAGAAAACCATACGCATATCTGCAAAAGTGAATAAGGCCTACTTCACCAAGTTTCAAAACATTCACCTATTGTAGGCTTTATTTCTAGTATTCGTATTAGAATACCTTTGCAGGTAAGTAAACCTAATGGCCAATCTTTAATGTGTGTTAAGACTTATGACGGTGCAGAGCATTTTTTCAAAAAATAATTAATTTCTAAGAAAATCATCAATAACACTTTGCCATAAAAGTAAAGCACTAACTCGTGGTGTTTTAATGTTAGTTGACGCGTATTTTTGGTGATATTTTTAATTTCGAGTCAACTCTTACATGTAAAACCGCTTAATTACTGTTTAGTATTCGGTCCTTAAAAAAGATGCACGTCGCACGATCCATTTCTGTACCATGTATCTTTTCGGAACCGAACAATGAGCATCATATTGGTTCTACATTTTTCGGTCTAGGTCACGGTTTTCAACTTAGCTGCCTCATATTTTTAAATCTGGTCGAACACTTTCATGTCGCACTTGATAATCGAAATTTCTTCTGGACCCCGGAAACTTGCAAATGTGAAACTAAATGGGTCGGGGTCCCTGTTTAGCCCTACGAAGAAACTGAAAAACTAAGAATTCTGATTGAAACTCGTGTAGTGTGAATAGGAAATACATCTTTAATCAATTCTAAACGCGTTGAACATTATTGATAGAAATATGACAGTGAATCTTTAGTTATATACCACCAAATGTCACATATGATAGTACTAGCGATATTAATGTGTGATGAAAAATATATGTAAAAACTCGCGTGTGCACGGGATTATAAGTATAAGTATAAAAGATTTTATATAGTTTTATACAGAAATCTTAGACATAATTTTTTACTCTTCACTATATTTAACTTCAAAAGTTATTGAAATATTATTATCCGTTATATTATCTGCCCGAAATTAAGTTATAAAAATATCATTATCCGTGCCCAAACCTCGTGTGTACACGAGTTCTAAAACTAATTAAATTTTAGATTATATATATTTTTTTACTCTTTTTTTTTTTTTTTTTTACTTAAATGTAAAATTTATTAACAATAATAATGTGGAAAATGCAGAAGGGGGGGGGGGTGAATACGTTTCTCTTTTAAACTTAAAACTTTTGTATCAAATATAGTATAAACCATTGCATTTGCTAATCTCGACGCGATGATGCATTTAATGCATTACGGCATATAAGGCCAACCCCTTAATATCACATAAGATTCTGCAAAATTAATGGTTCATTATAAATCAAGTTTCACCATTATTAGTCTGCTTTGTTTTTCTTGATCAAGCATGTCATAATATGTAAAGTGTTAAATATAGTTTATGACTATATGAAAGACCAAGTATACATTACAAACATAAACATCAATCACATAGACAATCAACAATATAAAGCAAGAATAAAAGTAAAGTGATAAGTAAAAGGATACGTAAACCAACACGAGGATTTATAGTGGTTCGGTCACGAAGCTCCTCTTCGCCCTACTCCACTCCCCGAGTATCCAACTCGAGAGTTACTTCACAGATCGACAAACTCCATTCTCGGAGGAGAAAACCTTACACAACGTCGCCTACTTTATCCGGTACAAGGCTAGACACCGAGTTCTTCCACAAGGTAGAACCAAACATATCACAACGTCGCCTACACTTTATCCGGTACAAGGCTAGATACCGGGTTCCATTACAGAGGAGGAACCATTACCCAACCAACACGATACATCTATGACACCCGTTATGTTTTGTGGCCCAACATAACAAACCTTGTGTTTTATAGCACAAACACATAAACCATCTAATCTAGTTATGGATACAAGAAGATGATACAAGACAAGATCCAAGACAATGTGTCTAATGGATATGAAATACTAAACCAAACATCAAGAACACAAAGCATGATGTAGTTAGTCTTCCATGAATGAAGATGACAAGTTTATCAAGCTTGTTGTAGAAGATCTTCATGTGCTTGTATGCTTGTGATAGAGGATCACTTCAGTAGGTAAGGATGCAAGATCTCTAGGCTTGCTTTGGAGGATCACTTCGGGAGTATGCTTACAACAAATGAAAGTTAGAAGTATTATGATCATATGAGATGAGGGTGTTTTACATGTTTTCTACTAATCTAAATATGTTAGAAATTGTAGAGAGAAAGTGTGTGAAAAGGTGTTAGAAACAAAGAAGAAACGGTTTGCTATTTATAGGCAAAGAAGCTATGTGATGTCATGCATGATGTCAAAGACATCTTGGGTCATGGACTCATGGGTTATGGTCTTTGGGTCATGGGCCATGGACTTTGGGTCATGGGTCATGGTTTTTACCCATTGTGATGTTATGCATAATGTCAAAGACATCTTGGGTCATGGGTTATGAACCTTTGGGTCATGGGTCATGGATTTTACCCATTGTGATATCATGCATGATGTAATGCACATTAATGCATGATGTAATTAATGCACATGGGGTCTTGAGTTATGGGTTATGGGTCATGGACTTTCGGTCATGGGTACCCAACTAGATACAATGAACCTAGACAATGGGTTATGGATTATGGATCATGGGTAATGGGTCATGGGTTATGGATAATCCATCCTATTTTATTAACCATTTACTTAACTAGTTTTAAGGCCATGTATTTTATAAAAGTGTAAGTAACAAATGTTACTTATATATGTTTTATAAAAATAGTTTTGGCTTTATACAAACTATTTAACTAAACATGTTTAATGGTTTATTAGGGGTTTGATCATAACGCAACATAACAATCATGTACGGACCTGTGTTGTAGTATACAAGGATTTGAGACGTCGAGAGATGTTGAAAGTAGGTTGAGACAAAATAAGATTACGAGTAACTTATACATTTTACGTTATGTATTACAAGTTACATGTTTTTCATCGACAAAACAAATGAGACTGTATAGATTAAATATCGTAATATTTTCGCTAACAAATAATATAACGTTTGTTTGCGTAAGGTATGTAAATCGGTTTAGAGATGAGATGAGAATGGTTTTGCTGTTTGGTTTCCCGTGTTGAACGGTAAGGACCCGATGAGATTGATGTAGATCAAGAAGCTCGGGTAACACTTAAACAAGAACCATACTTCACTGCTGTGAGACAGTATTTACCTAAGTGTGTGAAAAACTTGTGTGATGTTGTGTGTTGCTCTCCTTTCTATAAAGAGGCTTTGTATGGTTTAGAGATAAACCCTTTGGGAATGATCGATGGCCGCCTGGGTGTCAAGTTTCGATCATCCAAGAGCAGACAAGGAGGACATATGTCATTCATCCTTTAGATCGTAGTGGCGTTTGTTGTGTGTCTCCACTGTGCAGTGTCAGATAGTACATCATAACCGCTAGTGACAGTTGGGGAGCAGTATCTTTGTCCTCGTCCAGCTAGGCCTGAGAAGTTCATCCAGGCCTACGCAGCCTGGGATTTAACCGGGCCTTTATCAAGTGTTGATTGGGCCTTGGTGATGGGCTTGATTCGAGCGTGTAATTAATGGGCATGGGCCATTAATATTGATACACTATCAAGTCCCCACAGTCTAGTATTAGATCATGTTGTATGATGTGATGTTGTACTTTATTGTGCGTAAGTCCCCCTAGTCTGTGCTAGTGCTACCAGGGTTCATTCCCAGACCCTTTGTTGCCAGGTTGGTGCTCTTGTTTGTCCTTTGTCATGATAACTAAATGCAGGCTTTTTACCTCGATCAGGGTTGTAACCTGAATTGGGGAATGTGTGTATTTGATGTTTTCATGGGGAAGTGTAGGAATATCCTGCTTTGGATTTCTTCGCTATCTTTGGTACTTGACTCGTCTTTATTGCCTTTGAAACTGTAGACAGCGTCATCCTGATATTTCTTGAGCAGTGTGTATCACGCGTCCCCTCAACTGTACCTGACGTGTGTGTTGACGTGTGCGTTACTCGCATCTTGTAGGGTGCTTAACACGCGCCTCATTAAATGAGTTATAACCTAGTGGATTTTTCCAAGTGTCACTAGCCGATTCATTTTCTTTGCCTATAAATAAGGATAGAAAGATGGGGAGGTTACAACTTGCGACAATTAAAGCCTCTTTTCATCCCATTTTTTCACATCATTCCCAAACCCTAAAAACTTCTTTCAAGAAGGTTTTTTTCCTAGGATTTTATTTATGAAGGGTAATTTTTCTTCCTTCGATTTTGGTATTTCTGATATGTAGAGTAGTTGTTGTGATGGCGAAGGCGTTTGGGGTCTAGTACCCTTTACCCGTGTATGAGGGTTAGATATGGAGTTATTTGCTCCTATTCTATCCTTGTCCAACGTTGCTATCTCCTGGATGCACGTCGATCATAGTGGAGTTTTGCAAGTGGTTTCTGGGATAAAAGGCGTGGAGGGTTTTACCTTAGACTTACTGTCTCATTTTAAATCCTATCAGGGTGATTTGGTCGTCCTGATATGAAGATTAAATGTTACACCATATATTGGAGCAACGGTTGTGCCCATAATTTCGACAAGGTGACAACTGTGACTTGGCATGGCGGGTGTGGATCCTCGCGTTAGAGGATTTTTGCTAAATGAAGTGATTTCACTGGTACGTGCCGCGGCCTGGCATGTTATCACAGTGGCGAAATGAGGGCTGTAGGTTCTCGTTGGTGCAAGCTCTGCAGATTCCAGGCGTCGGAGTTTGTTTCTTCTCGTACATAAGGGGTTTACTCCGCGCTTGGGCAATCCTATCCTGGTAGCAGTATACCTCCTGCACCTTGCTTTCTTTTTCCTTGTCGCCCCTGTCGGGCTTTATACATGTTCTTGATTGTTGAGAAACATGTTTAAAGTGGACAGTTGTTATGTCCTAAGGGGTCTCAATATGGGGCGGGGGGGGGGGGGGGTCTAGAATTCCTTTGGAGCTCTTGGGTTTGTCCATGGACCAGGCCTCCTCTTTGAGGTGCCATTTTCAATAGGTTCTAAGTCTGACGTTTCTCATATCGAATTAGCTACTATAGGCTTTGTGGCCGGTTGTTTGTAATCCGTGATGTATTAGGATTGTTTTGTATAATGTACTAGGCATGTTAAGTCCGAGGTTTTGTAATAGGGTGGTTTACCCTGATTTTGTAATAAAATTAGCAGTTCGTCAATTTATTATTTTGTATTTACCAGGTGCATGTAGACCTGAGGTTTTTAGTTAGGATTTTGTAACCCCGAACTCTTAGTGAAAGTAGCTTGTCTAGCTAACTTACTGTACATATGTAACCAAGCTCATGTAGGCATGGGTTTTTTAGTTAGGATGTTGTAACCCTGAACTCTTAATGAAATTAGCTTTTGTGCTAATTTATTGTATGTGTTTGTTATTCGTATGTTTAGTGATCAGTTAAACATGAAGAATATCTACCTTCAAAAGTTTGTTTAACTTTGACACGATAACAAGTACTTGTGTTTTGTCGTGCACATTATAACTAATACTATTGACTAGTTACCTTCAAGTAACTCGCTCATGGCAAGTTGTGGGTATTTGTGCTCCTTGGAGTAGGCTTGTGCTATGAAGTCATATCCAAGGCGTCTTCGGGTGTACTCCCTGGTTTTTGACCCGTAGGCACCTTTTGTTCATACGCATGTTCATAAAGGCCAACTTACGTTCTAGTAGTCAATTAAATGTAACACTTTGAAAAAAAGTTGTTAGGTCACTAAGTTTACAACACAAGCACAATAGAAAGAGATAGAGAGAAGATCGGATGAACAACTCACTCAAACACACACGTATAAATATATAGAAGAGTTAGGCGTAGGAATGAAAGAGTAAATTGAACAACCAACCCTCAAGTGAGGGTTATTACGTAGTATTTATAGGAGAGGGAGCTAGGGCAACACTCCTAGTCCCTTCCTTTTCCTTATTAGACTAGGCCTAGGCTTATGGGCCTTCTACATAAACCTAAGGCTAATTACTAACATAAAGGCCATATTAAGCTAACTATTACATATGAATCACTAACACTTGAATTTGGTTTAGGAGTGATTCCAACAATCTCCCCCTAAGTGTTGGCGATGAATGAATGCTGACGGTGTGAATGCTGATGTAATAGTAGCTTTGACGTCTTCTGACATTCTTCTTTCTTGTGGGAAGAATTGCCTTGATTCGAACAATCTCCCCAGTGTAGAGAAATTGTTTCTTTTGAAGTATTCTGCTTTGATGTCATCTTTGTTCTTTGTGATGGTAGTGATAGTATATTGTTGTTGTCTGCATCAGGTCAGCTTCGCTGCTCCAGTGTCTCCACGTCTTTCTCCAACATGCTCACACGCTCTTTAACGTTGAATTACAATTGATGAAGTTCCTTAAGTCTTTAAACTTTGTAGATTCTTTGTTGACGAAGAATCATTCTGACTTTGTGTTGCCTTTGATTATGAAAGAACTTCCATAAGTGATGATGTAGGTATGAGCATGTGGAGAATCTGCACGATCAGTCCGCTCCAGAACTTCCATAAGAAGTAAACATAAGAAAGGTTAGTAATAAGCGGATACCGGCACTTACAAGTTCAAACTTCGAGAGTGTTAACAGCATAGTGTGAAAACACAACTCTAATTGTCACAAAGGCCGTTCATGAACCGGAGTCCCACAAGTGAGATAACGCGTAAACGGTACATCTACGGTGATGAGTCGCTGAGGTACATCGAAGCATCACCCCACGACTGTAGACTGTTTGAGACACACTAAGCGTAATCCACGGGGAGTTACCGAAGTGACCTGTTGTCAGGGCTGTTTGATGATGACCCTGGCAGGAGTTTCCATTCAATCACTGAGGATCACATGATGTGAAACTCTCATAAATGTTCTCGACAGATTGCTAGGATCTGTGTAGGACTCGATAACGTACCACTGTTGTTCTTATTGTTGAAAAACAAGTGATGAAATGTCAAGTGTACCTAAGAGATATTTTTGATGAATCTCGTGGCTCTATACTCAATAGTGCATTTTGGTTTTTCTGAGCGGAGACTAGGGAGAGGGTCTCCTTCTTCAATACCAGCCATCTCTAAGAGAAAGCCGATAGTTTACGTAGGGTTCCCTGTGAGAATGAAACAAGCTTCTGTTGAGAGAAACTTGAGTGGCTTAAGAAGGTTTAGTGCATGTCACTTTGGGTCCATGAAGACTTTAAATCTTCAATACCGGTGTCGTCTAGTGACAACCAGTAGCATATGAATTGAACCCGGTTATGCGCCCTAAGTTGAATAAATTGGAGGGCTATTTCTTTTCACCCTTTTCTTTGCATTTCTTTTTAATTCTTCAACTCCTTCTTTCTCCGATTCTCATTTTCTCCTTTTATAATCATACCTAAGGACTTCTAATTCTAACTATTGGTAGTGTCCTTGGGTAGATCCCTCCGGCTCTGGCGGATCATAGGACGGTTATTCCTAACCTTAATCACCTTATAACTCCATTGCCATAAAACCATTTTCATGAAAATCTCCCGAAGTGTTTGTGAATGAAAAACACGTTTGAACACTTCAAGAGTTTTAGATTTTCAGAAATACTCCCCTTCAACATGTGCTTAAGAGTTTTGACAGAAATCTGCACAGTGAGGAAAGAGCGCGCACTTTTTGAATTGATCGACTCAAGATAGACAATTCCTTGCGAGACACAATTACGTTGCATAGTTAAAGAGATACATTGTCAGATTTTAGGTGACAACTAGCTCTAATAACTACCTTGAATATGTGGACAACCCCGAGAGGTTGTCAAACCCGTCAAAGTTCATGTCTATCAAGAGCTTCTCGAATGGGTACAATTTACTTGGATAGTCTTGGAAGACAAATCTTTTCAATGTATGACTGTTCAGTTCCTGTCAATTCATGGGTTGAAGTCTATTCACACGAGGATTCAATAGCAAAACACAACATATTTCTTATCACATAATTTTTCTCCCCCTCAAAAAACGTTATTTTTGAAGAAATGTTGAGAATAAATATGACCATTTTGAGTTTTGTGGGAAGATTACATAAAGAACAGTTTGTGAACAAAGTTTTTAAGTCAAATACTCCCCCTCAACAAGTGATATAAACGGTTGAGGTTTTGAAAATCATAAGGGGAAGTACTTGTTCTTTTGAGCAAAACTTTGAATAAATGAAAGTTTTGATAAGTTTTACTCAAAAGTAAGAAGCTTTCGCTCCTTTTATAGGATTGTGGCACTGAAGCGTACCACAGGGTCCTTTATTTACAAGTGCAGGTTGTACACTGTTATTTGTGCACAAGCCATTGTCATATATAATCACACATCCAAATAAATATGAAATTGAAACAGATTAAGGGGTACCAGGAATTTCAGGTAGGTCAGCAAAAACTCCAGGAATGCGAACTGGTCGTTGATAGCCTGTGAGATTAATGCGTTGACGACCACCTACGAAGCTTTCCAATGTTCTAAACTGGTCCCTTCAAAACAACCTTTCATCAATCATCTTGATGATTCTCTTTACATCCCGTCTTTCCTTAGAAGTCCATCTCGTTGGTGACCCAATGCCTTGTTGAATCGCCTTTAACCTATATGCTAGCCCATCTCTGACATGCTTCAATGTTGAATCTCCAAACTTATGAAGCTCATTACACGCCATCAAGCTTGCTGGAGTGCACTGCAGGTAGACAACTCCAAAGGGTTTGCTGATGAGAGTGAATTGAGGGAGATGGTTGATGTCAGGAATTTCTAGCTTAGGTCTGGTGAAGTTGACACGAGTCTGATACGACTCAACAGCAAGTTGCAAATCTTCTACACGCGTCGGATCACGATGCTTCTGATGAAGATGAGTAAGGACTTGATGTATTCGCGTTGAATTTCAGTCGAGAATTGTCTCATTCTTCCCTGTACTTTGGCAAGATACAAATCTTCAATATCATTGAGAGACAAATTCTAAAAGTCCGCTTCACAGAATGCATAGTCCTTTTCGTCTTGTCGTTTGACGACAATATGCTTGAGAAAGGTGTAATCCCATTTGGACGAAAGAGCACATACTTAACAACGATCCCTTGATTACTGAACACTTCATGTTGAGATTTATGAACCTGGCAGCTTCTGTAGTAGATTCATCGGCGTTCCGGCCAATGGTGAATCCCATACATTGCATTGATGTCATACTCTTCCACTCTGTTGTTGAACATGTGGGTAGCCTTTTCTTCGATGGCTATGCAGTTGGAGTATATGGCTAAGCCGAACGGAAGTGTAAGTGATGTAGCGTATTTCCTTGACACATCGCTACCATGTAGAAGAAACTCCAGGTCGTTGTTGAAGAAGTATCGAAATGGAATCTGAGGTTGATCTGGTCGACCAATGGTAGGTAGAGGTTTGGTCCAACTGTAATATGGAGCGTTGTCTTTTATGGTGTAGTCGATGTTTGCTTCAGGGTTGAGCCAATCAATGTTGTTAGACATGGCTCGTGCTATGTTTTCAAGGTGATATTCAACCTCAATAGCGCTTTCCGAGCTGTCTTTGAGTATTTGGAATGCTTCATTCTTGATTCGTTTCAACTCTGATTTCGTCATCTTCTTCACTCGGAACGTTTCTTGCAATAACTTTGCATGCTCCAACGTACTACCTTCTACCATATCTTGGTCGTCAGTTAAGGCGGGTGTAGCAGCAACAAGTGTGGGAAACCATTCGTATTCGGTGTCATCGTCGTCTAGCCATGAAACGACATCAGCCTTAGTCGTCTTCTTCTTCTTCTTCTTCTTAGGCATAGAGGAGGATGTTGGTTCCTTTGTTGTGCTAGGAGAGATGGGTTGTTGTTGGGGCTCAGGGATTTCCTCATCGTCACCACCCGTATACTCAAAGTGATCACCAGTTTTCTGAGTCTGGGGTGGTAACTCAGAATCCTGAGGTTTTTCAGTAGAAGAGCGAGGAGGAGATCGTCTTGGTGGTGAGGACCTTCGGGGTGGAGGTGGCAATGAGGAAGATTCACCAGATTTCTTTGGACGTTTAGGTGCAGAATCCTTGTCCTTATCATCGTCATCTCTTGGTCGTTTTGGTTGACTAGCTGATTCTTTTCATGAAGACCTGAGTTGATAGTCTAATAGAGTCTCAAAAAACTTAGCTTCATCCGAAGTGAAGGTTCCAGCTCTTTTTGACATTTGCATCACCAATTTAGCGATTAACTCAGTTTCAGAAAGGTCAGATTCTTTGGCCATTATATTTTTAACCAATGCGACGATGTTTGGAGTAAGTTGTCTGGAGAATACTTCTCTAGTCACACCAGGGACAGTATCGAGAAGGAACTTGTGTGTATATTCTCTTGCCGTCTTCTCCAATTCCTTTTGGAAACCTCCTTTGATAAACTGCTGGATTTGTTCCCTTTCTGTCAACAACTCGTTTATCCCGTCTTGAAGAGAGTTGATTCTGTCAGCAAGTTGATTCAGCTTTTTGTTGGTAACATCCTTCTTCCGTACTTGCTTGGCAGCTTTAACAATCCTTTTTTTAGCCCGGGATAACCAAGAGTCTGTTGGTTTCTTCACTGATTTGGATGTGGATTTTGTTGATCTTTTGGATGGTGGTGGTGAAGAATGAGAAGATGAGTCCGATGATGATGAGATGTGAGGTGACTCAGGATCCTTTGGTGGTTCAGAGGTTTGTTCTTTGGAACGTCTTTGGACTTTGTAGAAGAAGGTCATCATATTTAATCTCGTCATCCTTTGCAGTCTTAGCCTGTTCTTCAGCTGAATCCGGCCTCTTCCTCTGCTTTGGCATGAGCTGCGCTTCTTCATCAGTCTTTTCCTTCTCGACTTTTCTTTTTCGGTTCTTCAATATCAAAGTTGATGGAATCCTCAATCTGCCGTTGTTGTTGTTCGTGGGTGATGGTAGTACCAGTTTCCTTATCGGGTTGATTAACCGCATCAAGAACTGGTGTGGTATGAGCACCACCACTAGAACCTCCAGGGCCACGAGTTTGATCTTTTATGAATGCTTCGGCAAGATGTTTATGTCTGAGTTCCTTCAACTTCCTTTCATATTCCTTTTGCTCATCTATTAGTTCTTCTTCAGAGCTCTCCTTATCATGTTCAATCACAGGAGTCTTCCCTTTACCTTTGTCAGCTTGTGGACTGGGGGGTTTAGCTACTGATTGAGTAACGTCGGTTGCAGTTTCAGAGTAGAAGACCTCTTCGTCTGATTCAGTTTCTTCAGAGCTTTCATCCACAAGCTTTCTTGGCGGTTCAGGCTTGGGAGTGGGAATAGGAACAGTTTCTTTAGAAGGAACTTTCCTTTTAAGTGCGGGTTTCCTCTTGGGAAACTTCCTTTGACTCTCTGTGCTTGTAACACTCCCTGCACTCCCTCTTCTGGTTTTCCTGGTAGGTGTACCAGAAGACTTATCATCGAGAGAACCAACTTTACCTTCATCAACTGCTACCATATACCTTTTGTATGAGTAAAGCTGTTTAATTGCATCAGAGAGAAGGTGGTCAGGCAGCACAACACCTTGTTTCTTTGTTGTTGACTCCTTGAATCTGACCGTTAGAGTAGGTTCATACAACATGTCGTGATTGTTGGGGTCATTGAGTCTCTTGGGTATATCAGGATTGAGTCCAAGAGCTCTTTGGATCAACAGTTTTGTATATCTGGTATAAGGGATCTTTGAGGCAAGCTTCTTGAGGAATGTCATCATGTCTTCCCATATCAGAGCTTCGACTTCAATGTGCTTCATGTTGACCAAAGCCCAAAAGATTTGCAGTTCCATGAGCTTGGGATGCTCATAGCCACTCTCACGACCAGAAACCGACTTGGTGATGATGATGTAGAGAGTTCTCCAAGGTTGAGGAATATTCTTAAGATCCACATGTGAATGCTTAGTGATTACTCCTGTTGCTTCGTCATAACCCATATCGATTAGGAACTGTAGAACAGTCTGTTCAGTTGGTGTGGCATTGAGTTCGGTTGGCTCGATGATTGGAATGAGAAGAACTGCCCTTAAGTCTGCAGGTGTGATGGTGACTTGTTTGTGGTTGTGAGTCACAGTCACAACATTCTGTCCTTTGATCTTTTGCATTGTATTCCAGAACTGATGAATGTAGATCTCTGGAACAGTAGCAGAGTTGGAGAGCATGTTCTGATAAGGATGATTCTTCAGAATATCCACAGCAATCAAGCAAGAGGACTCTGAGCAGGTGAGAGTTTCAAAGTCAACACGAAGGTTGTTCTTTCCAATCTTCATCGGATAGCCATTAGGGAAGATATCAGCAACGGTGAGAACATTTGGTGTTTCCACATTCATTTGAACGCCCATGTCGTGATCTGAAATATATTTAGCCAAAAGAACCAACATATCGAAAGACATTATGTTAGTCAACAGATGATTTTATTGTCTAATTATTGAATGTGCAATGTTGATGATTGTTACGAGTCCAAAGTCACTTGTTTGTCCAATAGTCCAATGACGTCGTGATAAGTTTCGTGAGTTAGTTAACTTTAAGTTTTAAAGTTCATGTTATCACTTATTTTTCACAACATATTAAACGTTTAAGCTTATTAGTGACATTGTTGGTTTCGTGAGGTTATGATTTATTTATTTACAAGTTTGCACGCGTAACAATTCATGATTAAGGTTAACAAGGCTTAGGCGTAGAAATGGCAGCTTATGCGTAAACAAGAGAGGTATACGCGTAAACGCAAGCTTATGCGTAGGATCCTGACTTACGCGTAAGAAATGTTACGCGTAGGAAAAGGAGACCTTATGCGTAGAGCTTACGCGTAAGCGTATATAAACCTTACGCGTAAGGCTTACTTGTAAGAGTAGACCTTATGCGTAGAGGTCACTGTTTACGCATACCCTTCACAGGATACGCGTAGTCCCTTATGTAGAACCTTACGCGTAACAGCTACGCGTAAGATTACTCTTACGCATAACTCTCTATGCGTAAGGTGATCCTTATGCGTAGTTTTCTAATAACATTGATTCTGATTTTTTACGTGTAGCAAACCTGAAATAATAATCATCATAGCATCAATATTAACATTAACATTAATTACTCATCAGATCAAGCATGAAGAACTCATCAAACAGTTACGCGTAGAAGCACTTATGCGTAGTCCTAAACCCTAAAGTTCAAGAATTACGCGTAAGATATCTAGCCATAGGAATTGCACCAAAGTATTTCTGGGAGGTCTAGGAAGCCTAAAGAGTTGTTTTATCCAAGTTTTAACATCAAAATCTAAGTGAATCAAAAATACCCAAACCGTATGAACATAAACCCTAGTTTCCAATTTATGAATCATTAGTGTTTCTGGGTGATATCTGGGCCTAGATATGATCAATTCAACTTGATAATAACCTTATACAACAATCTTTATCACCAAAAACGTTCTCATTTGAAAACACCCAAACCAACGCATGAACCCTAATTTCAAGAATCATTCAATTCGTAATTCTGGGTGGTGTTAAAGGATAAAAAAGGTTTCAATTATGTTAGACAAACGTTTTGACACTATTATTTAAACCACAAACACCCAAATGAAGAGGTTGTGTTCATAGCTTATGCATAGAACACAACAATCTTCATAACTTGATTTTTAACCGTTGGATTCGTATAAAATTCAAAACCAATGTTTGTTTTAACCCAAAGATTGAGAAAACACTTACAAATTGTTGATCTAGAACACGGATTTGAACTTTGATTAATATGCGTAGGATGAGTTAGGTTTGGATAATAATAAATGTGATGAATGAGTTAGGTGGGATGTTTATTAGATATAACCTTCGGATTTTGACAGTTTTAGTCCCTCCACCTTTTTCATTTTTATCCAATGCCTTTTAACTTCCATTTTGGTTATCAAACGACGGATATTTTGAAAATAACTTTGACGACACTCCCCCTTGACTTAAGAAAATAATAAAAGGTTATTAATTTTAGTCCGAGGAGTGTCAGTAAACCAGAAATGTGACCACCATTATTAAAGAATCAACCGAGATAAAGTAACATGCAAGTACACGGTTATTTTGAAACAGTTAAGAATTTATTTTCTCCCCCTCAACACTTGATCGGAAAAATACTGAATTTTGAAAGATATGAGTGTTGACGGAAGATTTGTACTTGCCATGTTAAAAGAAATAGATAGAATAATATTTTTGTTGTTTTATAAGGTTTTATATTTTTGTATTTTGTTTTTGAAAAATATTTACAAAAGAGGTTTTGGTGTTTAACTAGTTTTTAAGAATGTTTTAAGAGTTCATCCAGTTCCTCTTGAGTCAAACACCGCATACCAATCCGGTGGACCAACTCATTAAACCTAGTAGGAGCTAAGGCTTTGGTGAGAAGATCTGCCAATTGGTATTCTGTTCCCACAAAATATAATTCAACAGTACCCTGTTCCACGTGGTCCTTGATGAAATGATATCGAAGATCGATGTGCTTTGATTTCGAATGTTGAACTGAATTGCACGAGATCGCAATAGCACTCCGATTGTCGCAGTACATCGGGATTCTGTCAAATACGTAACCATAGTCCTTGAGTTGTGTTCTCATCCAAATGACTTGAGCACAACACGCCGACATGGCTACATATTCTGCTTCGGTTGAGGATAGTGATGTACAATCCTGCTTCTTCGATTGCCATGACACCAGTTTATCACCAAGAAATTGTAAAGCTCCTAAAGTACTTTTACGTGAATCTAAGCATCCTGCGTGATCAGCGTCTGAAAAGCGATTAGTTCAAAACCAGAATCCTTCGGATACCAGATTCCCAAATTAATGGTTCCCTTGATGTATCGGAGGATTCTTTTAGCCTCAGAGAGGTGGGTTTCAGTTGGTCTCGACTGATAACGGGAGCAAAGATAGACGGCAAAAACAATATCAGGCCTGCTAGCTGTTAGATACATGAGAGACCCAATGATACTACGATATTTGGTAGGGTCCACCAATTTCCCATGTAAATCAGCGTCTAGCTTCTTGGTATGAGCCATTGGTGTGGCGTAGGTGTCACAGTTTTGCATTCCAAATTTGTGTAATAATTCAAAGGCATATTTGGACTGACTCAAGAAAATACCATGGGGTGATTGATGAACTTGCATTCCAAGGAATAATGTGAGTTCACCCATCATTGACATTTCAAAATGTTTTGTCATAAGTTTTGCCAAAGCATTTGAGTATTTTAAATGTGTTGACCCAAAAATGATGTCATCCACATAGATTTGAACGATTAAGATGTGAGCCCCGTGATATTGTATAAAGAGTGTAGGGTCGACCGAACCTTTGGTAAACTTATTGGCAATAAGGAAGGATGATAACTTATCGTACCACCCCGAGGGGCTTGTTTGAGACCGTAGAGAGCTTTCTTCAGTTTGTAGACATGATTAGGGAACTCTGGATTAATGAATCCTTCGGTGGCTAACATAAACCGTTTCCTTCAGTTGTCCATGGAGAAAAGCAGTTTTGACATCCATTTGAAAGACCGTGATGTTTATGTGAGCCGCAAATGCCAGAAAAATCCGAACAGCCTCAAGACGAGCAACCGAAGCAAATGATTCTTCAAAGTCAATACCCTCTTCTTGTCTATAACCCTTAGCCACCAGACGTGACTTGTTTCTTATTACGGTTCCTTCAACATCCAATTTGTTTTTCCAAATCCATTTTAGACCAATGACGAAGACCCTGTTGGTCTTTCAACCAGTTCCCATACTTCAAGACATTTGAATTGGTTGAGTTCTTCCTGCATGGATTCAATCCAGTTGTCCTTTGTCATTGCATCTTTAATGTTTTTAGGCTCAGATTGGCAGACAGTGAGTGCATAAATGCAATGTTCACCATCTGTGTGAAGACGTTGTCTCGTTATGACTGGTTGATTTGGGTTACCAATAATATTCTCAAGAGGATGGTCTTTCGTCCAACGATGTGTGGAAGGTTGATGTTGATATACATTATGCAGATTTGGAGGATTCAAATGACTTGTAGATGATTCCGCAAAATCAGGTGCAGCAGTTTCATTGGCGAATGGGTTAGAGAACGCATTTGGATCAAAATATGCAGGTGGGGTTACATCATTGAACATCATCAGCTGGTTCGCGTCGTTGGAAGCAGATTGTTCAACTGTTGTTGTAGAGTCAACTGGTGGTGCTTCTTCAACAGAAGTTGTTGTAGAAGGTGTATCAGGTATAGGAGTATTATCAGGTTAAGCAGCGGAAACAACGGATACACCTGGAGCACGTTCATCAATATCGTCACTGAACAGAGGATCAAATAGTCTTTCCATTTGATGACGAGTAAGCTGAGGTCTTGTTTCAGCTGATGATGGGGTTTGGGAGAAGTTTAAGCGGTTGTGACCGGGTTCCAAGCTGTTATACTCAGAAGCCATATCTGTAAGCTCATCAAAATTAGCATGAATCGTTTCCATAACCTGCTTTGTATGACGATTCCAGATCCGGAAACCTTTTGAGTTTTCACAGTATCCAATAAATACTCCAATGTCAGCTTTGGCTTTGAGCTTTCCAAAGTCATCACGATCATTATTCGGATAGCAAAGGGATCCAAATACATGAAAGTGTTTAATATACGGTTTTCGGTTGTGGAGAAGCTCAAATGGTGTTGTTGTGGCGTTTTGTAATCATTGAGCGATTCTGAGTGTAGCATGCAGTTGAGATAGCTTCAGCCCACAAGTAATCCGGAAGTTTAGCATTGATTAACATCGTTCTGGTAGCTTCCACTAACGTACGGTTCCGTCTTTCAACAACTCCGTTTTGTTCTGGTGTGCGGGCAATAGATGTTTGATGCTCAATTCCCACTTTCTCATAATATTCCCGAAGAGTTTGATTCACAAATTCAGTTCATTTGTCTAACAGTGTTCCGGAGCTGAATTTGAATTTTCGTGAGAAAGGTGATGATCATTTGTGGAGCTTGATCTTTACTTCGAAGAAAATAAACCCAAGTCCATCTTGAGTAGTCATCAACAATTACCAAGATGTAGCGTTTGCCATTAATCGTCTGCACGCGCATCGGGCCACACAAATCCATGTGAAGAAGATGAAGCACATGCTGAGAGCTGTGCTTTTCCCTTGTTCACAAGCTGAGCATAGGTGATCTTTAGAATACCGAAATCGTGGGAGACCTTCAACAAGTTTGTGTCGAGCAAGGTTGGTTATGGTTTGAAAGTTTAGATGTGAGAGACGACGGTGCCATAGCCAAGATTTTGTAGATGTAGCCTTTGAGAGTAGACAAATGGGAGATGAAGCAACCATGTCTTGCATTGAGATTGTGTATAGACTAGAATTGCGAGAGCCAGACATAAGATCGTTTCCTTGTAGATCATGAATGAAACAAGTTTTCTCCCTAAAAGCAACTTCCAACTCTCCATCACAAAATTGACCAACAGAAAAGAGATTGTAACCGAGGCCTTCTGCATAATAAACCCTGCTAATTTCTATGTTTCCATTGATGTAGTCTCCGTAGCCCATGATAGCTGCGAAGTGATCATTCCCGAATCTGACAGTTCCAATGAACTTTGCGACAAAGTTTGATAACAGTTTAAGGTTGCCTGTCATGTGTCGGGAACATCCGCTATCAACAATCCAAAGGATGATCTATATCACCTGCATTACACACAGACGACACAGATGGAATAGAAGTAGATGTGGAACCCGATGAGTTAGAGGGTTCCTCAGCAGTTATAGTTGAAATACACACATCAATGATTTTAGGCATCCATTTAAATCCTAGTGTATTATGTATCCATTTCTGCCATCTCCAACTAGTCTTAGCTTTAGTCTTAGTGAAAGTACTAGGTGGTACTACATTCCTTGGAGGTGACACTGGAGCTACAGGGACATCAATTCGTTTCTTAGAATCTAAGGAGGGCGGTCTACCAAGCACAGACTTAGAAGCATTAGTGGGCCTAGAGGTATTCCGATTCTTAGGATTCCTTAAACGGGACAAGATAGCTCTAGCAACACATTTGTCATGACAATCAGAGAACATACTTTTACGACAAATAACACAAGAAGCATCAGACTGAATATCAAAAGTACTTAAAGGTTTAGCATTCATTACAACACTTTTTCCATTACATTTGCTAAACGCAATATCTAAAGTGGGTGCAACGGGAGTCTTATTCAAAGTCCTACGGTGTTCTTCTACTTCAGCATTCTTTATTTGTCTTTTCTTAGGTCGCAACTTCCTATTCTTCCTTGTATTGCTCCTAGGCTATGAAGTGCGGACGTTTGGAAAAGAGGCAACTAGTCCTGTTTCAGTAGAGGGAATCACATTAGTAACTTGTGTTTTGTCAGTAGGCATTCTGGGTTCATGTTTGCTAAGTGTTACAGGTGCAATTCTCTTAATGATGCTAGGCTGAACTTGTTCATACTTTTCTAACATTTCCCTTAACTTAATGATAGTGTGCACCAAATCTTGATTTTCAGAACGAAGATTTCCAGCAAAATTCATGACTTCTTTAGTGTGTGCAAGATAATGATCAAGTTCGTTCGATGCTTCATCAGGAGTCTGTTTGAGTAAATCAAATATGACACCATATTCCTTTTTGACTTTTACAAGTTCTTGTTCATATTTTGAGATTTGACATTTCAAAGACACGTTTTAATCATCCAGTTGCTCAAGTTTTGGATTAAACGTTTTGGATTGCAACTGATTGATTTTGTTTTGCAAAGCAAGTTCACGATTTTGACAATCTTTTTGACACCATTGAAGACGACGTTTTGAATTTGAAAGCTCGTTTAATAGTCGTTCGTTTTCAACTTTTAAAGACTCGATCTGATGCACCGTATCAGTATTCACAACAATATCAACAGAATCAGCAGAGATATGATCAGATGCATATAGCAAAGAATGTAATAACACAGCATTCTGGATATCAGCACAGATAACATCTTTCAAGAGTCGATCAACATCTTTTCTCAACAGTTTCTTTTTACGTTTAGTATTTGAAATCGATGTTTTTGTTTTCTCGAAAACTGTTTTCATGAGACCAAGTTCCTTGTGAAAGTCCCTTTCTCAATATAGTGTACAATTTTTCAAATTTTTGACATGGGGTAAAATTCTTTTCTGAAGAATATCTCTATGTTCTCGCGCCATTGGTGATTGAAAATGTTGAACTTTTATTTCAGAATGAAATTCAATTTCACGTTCCAAAATTTTGAGGTCAGATAAGAAAGTGTCAAAGTATTTGATAACGCAACAACTTTCGGCCTTAGTTTTTACTTCACTAAGTGAAGGTAAAGGACCATTAATTTGTACACCATTTGGTTGGGGACTGACTTCAGAAACTGGTGTGATAACCAAAGGTTTGTTAGAAGTATCTTGTTGTGTGACAAAAGTTACGGCTTTTGAATAGTTAAATGGTTTGTTATAAACGACATTTTCCATTTTTGACCGACTCTCGTCATCAGCATCTAATTCCTCCATCCGATTATATTCAACAACAATCATAATTGAATCATCAATTCTATGTTCTGCACTGTAAACTTGAGGATTTGGTTTGAATGCTCTGTGTGAAAACTTAGGTTTATAATCAGCAAGATTCGGTCCATATCCATTTGGATTTGGTTTGAAAGAAAACTTTTGAATCGTTGTGATTGATTCACCATGTTTATAAACAACAGTTTTAAACTCTTTGATTTTGTTTTGTAAGTCGACAATTTCCTCGAGATAGTCATCTATTCGTTTCGTTGAATGCTTTTTGTACTCAGAGAAATGTTTTTGACAAGTTAACAACTCAGCTTTGGCTTTTTGAGTTTCCAAAGTAAGAGCGTTAATTTGTTGTTTATGTTCATGTTTCATTTGTTCTATTTGAGACAACAAAGCATTCTTCGAAGCGGCTAGATCACGAATCTGTTGTTCCAAAGATTTTTCGTTTTGGTGTGATTTGACAAAAGCGGCTTCAAAACCTTTTTCGCGGTTTTCTTGAGTTTTGAAAAAGTTGATTTGTCGAATTAAGCATTCATTATCCCTGGTTAACTGTGCATTTTTCTCTTTTAATTTTGTATTGACATCATGGTAATGTTCCACTCGGGATTGTTGGTCTTTAACTAAGGTCCGGAGCTCAAATTCTGGATCAAACATAGAATCATTTTGTTCAACGTGAGTCTCAACATGGTCATTATTCAGATCCTCAAGTATAACCACGGAGTCAACTTGATCATCAAAGGTAACCATAAGGTCATCTTGATCATCAAATGTAACTACGGGGTCTAGTTGATGATCATCGGAATGAGATGTAGAAGGCTCATGTTGAACACTCTGATTCATGTCGGAGATCTGAAGTGGGGAGATATCAGATATTAATGATAATTGTTTGTTCATGTACCTGAGACAAGCCATCAGTGTCATACACTGGGCTTGTGTCACTCATGTGTAGAGCTTGCATTTGTGCCATCAACATAACTGCTGCGTTGGCCTGCAAGTCCTTCATATCATCATCAGAATCGCATCGCCATAAAGCTTTGTTCCTTGTTGGATAGAGTTCCACCAGCTTCATCCTTAAGAGCCAAGAGCATAGCCTCTTTGAAGTAAGCACTGCCTCTTGTTCTCGGCTTAGGACATGCATTAGCCAGATGACCCTTCTCATTACAGTTATAACAGCGAAGACCATTAACCCCAGTCTGAGCATTTCCCTGTTCAACCACTTGAACCCTCTGTTGTTGTGGAGCTCCCTGGTTATTCCTACCTATAGTATTAAACCCTTGACCACCTCCCATCTGACGACCATAACCACGATTCTGAACTTCAATGCGTCCATTGTTCACAACAGCCTGATTTCTAGTGTTTGAAGAGGAACGAATGCGATTGTTGGATCTGTTTGTATACCGGCCAAAGGCTTTAGCAATCATAGCAAATCCTTGTTGCAATTCATCAAAAGCATCGGAGTCCTCATCAGCTTCACTTAAAAGTGCTTGAGCATTATTGTTGTTGTATGGAACCAATTGAGTTTGTTGAGGTTGTTGCTGTGACGGATCATATGGTGTGATGGTTGCAGTTGGTTGAGGAGGAACACTAGTTTGAGCCCACAAAGCAAGTTGTTGATTGTCCGGAAGTGACTGTGGAGCCGAGAGTCCACGGATAGCCCTTTCTTTGTCAACTTCTTTTTGGTGAGGCTTCAAATAGTCGTACAACAATCCGTATGTAGCATGATGAAGATTTTTAGCTTAACGGAGAAAAATGACATACTTCTCCCATTCCGGAACAAGACTACTTAGGAACTTAGTGTTGACAGCAATTCGTGGCATGATGATATTGTGTTTGTCCAAATCATTGATAATGTCTGAAAAGCGATGATGATAAGACTCTAATGTCTCTCCTGGTTCAATCATGAAGTGTTCATAAGCCAAGTAGATTTTGGATTCCATGTCTTCCTGATTGAGTGCTGTGCCTTCCATAAGAAGATGAATATGTTCCCACATTGCTTTAGCAGTCTTTTGAGCATCAACACTTCGAAGGATTGGATTAGGTAATCCCAAAAGGATGTATTGCATTGCTAGTTCATCAGCTTCAAAATGTAGAAGTTCATCACCTGTGAGGTCTAAGACAGTTGCAATATTGGTGACAACATCTCTTGGTGGATTGGCAGCTGGATCTGCGGATGTGATAACAGTAGGCATTTGAAATGGACCTTCCATAATGACCTTCTTTAAAAACTTTCCATGTGGCTTCTTTAGATCACAAAACCTAAAGAACCTTATCACCCATTGATCATAATTCTCGGGAGTGAGCATTGGAGGTCTATCAAGTGAGCCAACTTCATAAATTGATTGTTGGCTACTTAAGGCTTCACACATCTTGCCAAACCATGTTGGTTCCTTCATAGTACTCCTGGATGGATGTTGATTGTAGAAGTTTGTGTAAGGTTGTACTTGAAGACTAGGTTGTGGTTGAACCATTTATGGTTGTGGAATTGCTGCAAGTTGTGGAGTATGTTGTTGATTAAATTGTTGTTGATAAATCTGTTGTTGATGATTAAATTGTTGATGTTGTGGAGTTAGTTGTTGTTGTTGTTGATTATAAGTGTAAGGAAAATAGCTAGAGTATGGTGGTTGTGACATGTTGAAAACTTGTGTTGTTAAATGGGTCTTTGTAGTCGAATGAACCTTTGTTGATGAAGAGTCCTTAGGCGTAGAAATCACAGAAAAAACCAAGTACCATTTATGCGTAAAAACACCAAAGTTACGCGTAACAATAAGAGTTACGCGTAAGTAAGGATACAACGCTAAAGTTACGCGTAAACAAAAAAATAGGCATAGAAAACTTATGCGTAGGATTACCTTATGCGTAAGACAAAGCTTAGGCGTAAGATGAATCTTAGGCGTAAAAATTTCTCTGGCGTAAGCTTATGCTTCTGCGTAATTTTAGGGTTTTGCCCAAATGATCTTTTACACTATCACAGTGCAAAAGATATCCAAAGTCGACGTATTTTCAGGCTTATCCAAGCAAGAAAACACGGAGTAAACTACGAAAACTGAAGATCAAACCAAGGAAGGAGTTACGTGTAGTTTTAGGGTTTTGATATGCGTAGAACTACTCGTAAAATGACTTTAGCCCAAAGATGTTTCTAAACCAGTTTTTTTGTGATAAGATAGCTTCAATATCACCAAAAGAACACAAAAGTGTGAAACTTGATGATCCAAAGTGTCTAAAACTGTTACGCGTAGAGCATCTACCACGTAAAAAAGCTAGCTCAAAAACAATGATCCACACGTAAAGATTGAAACTTTTTGCCAAAAATAGTTATTTTAACACCTTAAAACGTTGAAAGTACAAGAATCTTGGATTAAAAAGTGTAAAAAATGTGTTTTTAAGCGAACCAAAGTTTGTAAACCGGTAGTTACGCGTAGGACCGAAACCCACTTAAAAAACAAGCCGATTCACCCAACTATTTGGCGATTGATACCACTGTTAGGTCACTAAGTTTACAACACAAGCACAATAGAAAGAGATAGAGAGAAGATCGGATGAACAACTCACTCAAACACACACGTATAAATATATAGAAGAGTTAGGCGTAAGAATGAAAGAGTAAATTGAACAACCAACCCTCAAGTGAGGGTTATTACATAGTATTTATAGGAGAGGGAGCTAGGGCAACACTCCTAGTCCCTTCCTTTTCCTTATTGGACTAGGCCTAGGCTTATGGGCCTTCTACATAAGCCTAAGGCTAATTACTAACATAAAGGTCATATTAAGCTAACTATTACATATGAATCACTAACACTTGAATTTGGTTTAGGAGTGATTCTAACAAAAGTGCTGGATTTGTCATTGCATATTTGTAAAATAGTAAAGATGAGCTATCTTGGCTGTTAGAAGCCTTGATGAAAAGATAGAAAATAAAATATCCACCTAAATGTAGCATGCCAATCAGGTTGTTTGCTTGCCACTAGAGGGGAGTGTAACCCCCTTTGGTGGTACCTACAAGTAGGGCTTGTTTTTGGAGTGCGTCCATCTATTGTTAGATGTATCATCGTTCAGGTTGGATGCGTGTCATGCTAGGGGTATGTAATCCCCTCCAGGTGTTGTTAACAGGTAGGAAACATTGTCATTTACTTGACGAATGATGTATGTCCCCTCCCAGTTGGGAGCGAGCTTGCCCTGAACTCCGGTCTAGCCTGAGGGAATTTTCGTCCTCTTCTGCCGTAGCAACTTCTTTATTTTGGGCGAGCAGCTCAGCGGGTATTACAGCTTCAGTGCCATAGACCAGGATGAAGGGTGTTTCATTTGTGTTTTCCCTTGGTGTAGTTTTGTGTGCCCATAGTACGCTTGAGAGCTTGTCCACTCAACAAGTCTTGTATTCCTTCAATCATTTATCGATGCCTTTCACGATTTCTTTTTTAGCTACCTCTGCCTAAACACCATTCTGAGAATGATAAGGAGATGTAGTAGCCTTGAGGATGCCTTGATTTTCGCACCATTGTCAGTTATGAGTGTATGTGGTAGGGCTGAGCACAAAACCGATCGAACCGAGCCGAACCGGAAAACCGAGCCGAACCGGACCGACCATTTTCGGTTCGGTTTCGGTTCTATGTCTTATCGGATGTCGGTTTTCGGTTCGGTTCGGTTCGGTTTGGTCCGACCCAAAACCGACCAAACACGCACATAAAGCATGTAAACCGAGCCGAACCGACCGAACCGACACAAAACCGAACCGAACCGATTCGGTTCGGTTTCGGTTCATGTTTTTTGTGAAATCGGTTCTCGGGTCGGTTCGATTTTCGTCGGTTCGGGTCGGTTCCGGACAGTTGCTCAGCCCTAGTATGTGGCATGCCGAATCGAGTGATGATTTGATCGTAAACGAAGGCTAAGACTTTCTTGAAGTGATGGAGGCTAGCGGTTTTGCTTCGACCCACTTGGTGAAGTAATCTACGGCTACAATCATATATTTGACATTTCCAGGGGCAGCCGGGAATGGTCCGCATATGTCTATGCCCCATTGATAGAATGACCAGGGTGCAGTGATAGGGATGAGGTTATATTTTGGCACGCGTTGAACATTGGCGTAAGCATGACATTCTTGACATGTTTTGAGCTCAGTCTCTGCGTCCTGATTTATTGTTGGCCAATAGTACCCCATCCTAATTGCTTTGGCTGCTACAACGCGTGACCCTAAGTGCATGCCGCATATGCCATTGTGTATGTCTTGGATGATTGTTCGTGCCTCTGTTGGTCCAACACATCTTGCCATTGGGCCCATGAATGTTTTGCGGTATAGAGTGCCATCCCTGATGGAGTACATGATGGCTTTGCACCTGATTCTCCGTGCCTCCACTTTGTTAGGTGGTAAAATATTTTGGGATAACCAATTGAAGATGGGAGTCATCCATATGTCCTTTGTCTCAACCTGGGATACCTCCGTATCTTTGAAGGATGGATTTCTCGTTGATAACTTCTACTAGGACCTCATTTTTGAAATTTTCGAAAGTAAGGGCGGCCAGCTTGCTTAGAGCGTCTGCTCCTTGGTTATGTTCCCAGGGGATTTTAGTGATGGAGAAGGATGTGAAGTATGGCAAGATCTAGTTGACCAATGCCAAGTATAGCTTCATCGGTTCCTTTTTTGCGGTGTATTCACCGCGTACTTATGAAGCTACTAACAGCGAATCTGTGAATACTTTGATTCTTTTGACCTCCATTGTTGGGCTATTCGCAAGCCTGCTAGCAACGCTTCATATTCTGACTCGTTGTTCGAGGCGTTGAAATTGAACTTCGGGGCATATGTGAAGTCGTGCCCTGACGGGCTTGTGAGCACTAACCCTACTCCTGAACCTTATTTACATGACGCTCCACCGGTGTATAAAGTCCAGGTTTTGTTATCGTAGCCCGTAGGTGTCGGTTGTGTTTTTAACTTCTTGCCTAGTATTGTTGGAGGTGGTGTATCCACTTCGGGTAGGAAATCTGCCATGATCTATAAATTGTGCTACTAATTTATAAATTGTCTTTATTTATGTTTCCATTTTCAAGAAAAAATACTAGTAAATAACAAAAGTGCTCAAGAAATATTAAATTAGGATAGTAAAATCATATTTTCATACTAGAATTTAGCAGTTACTGTGATACGTTTTTTGTTTGTTTGCACAAAAGAAAGTAAAAGGTTGAAGTGGTTGGTGTGATTGAAAAAAAGTCAAAACAAAAGACAACAAACACTTGTATTTGTGTTTCTCCTCTCTCTTTCTGAAACACAGACACCAACTCCAATACTCCATTCGTGTGGGATTCAATAAGCACTCAAACTAAAATAAAAATCAATCAAAGATTTCTAGTAAGCAAGCCCTTCATTTCTTTATTCATTTCATTCCAAGTTTCTTCTGATTTATTTGTATTACACAATCAAGTTGTTGTTTTCATTTGCTCACTGCTTTTTTTAGTATGTATAAATGGAATGAATTATACCCATGTTTTTTTTTTTTTTTAGTTTGATTTTATTCTTTTGTTTGCAATTAACACTGCTTATCTGATTTTAGCTCTTAAAGAAACAAAATTGTTTAAAAAGCATAATAAGCTCTTAATGTGTTGCTTATTAAAACTGTCTATGTTAATCTACTTAATACTTTATATCTCATCATTTGAAACTGCTTATTTTACTCAACTACCACTTTCGATAAGCAAACCATAAAAACTGGTTATCATGTTTTTGCAGAGTTGGTATTAGCTAGTTTCGGCCACCGAAACACGTTATTAAGACTCGCTTCGTTCTTGATTGAGATCCAGGATGGCAGAGCTCAGTCCGATGACTGATACTTCTACCGATGGCGACATTGATGACAAGGCTTTGGGAGTAATAATGCTTATTGAAAATGCTGATTTCTTTTTCAAGTTGAGTTTTTGCTAATTTGTTCTTTTTATTTTGATGCAGTTCCGTAATGGTTCACTTGGGCTTGTGGTTTCTGATGCCAGCGATAAGTCAAGGGACCAAAAGGTTTATGTGTTTCTGATTTCTTATAATATTATTTGCTGTTTCTCCACAAATTAAAAAAAAAAAAGTTATTATTTGTCCTATCGGCTGTACTTTAGCTGCCACACCTCACTCTACTTTGGAAATGAAAATCTATGGCAAAGTCAAGTGCAGTTGCTAGCTAGGGCCCTGTATCTTTGCTATACATCTGATTTACTGAGTTTTCATGTATGTCCAGACACTTCGTAGGCTTGCTCAAAATCGGGAAGCTGCAAGAAAAAGTCGTTTGCGCAAGAAAGTGAGTGTTTTAGATCCTTTCTTTTTCCACCGTCAGCAATTGTAGACATTACTGTCATTCACAATGATTTTGATGTGTTTTTTGGTGGTTATTTAGGCTTATGTCCAACAGCTTGAAAGTAGCAGAATGAAGTTGAGCCAACTTGAGCAAGAGCTTCAGAGAGCTAGGCAGCAGGTTTGGTCGGCACAATCCTTTTGAAAAACTAGCTTCAAGCACATTCACTTGTCTTAATGTTATTTCTCATTTGCTGAAAGGGCGTCTACATTTCAAGTTCAGGAGACCAATCTCAATCAACGAGTGGAAATGGTACGCCTAGTTGTGAATTTGAGTCTTGTATCCTCCTATCCTTGTCAATAGTTCTGTCTAGAAAAATAACTTTCTGATATCTGAAACAATTAATTAAGGGGTTTAGTCTGTTTGGAAGAGTAGTATATACTGTATGATTATGCTAATCCAATAATGAAAATGCAATCAGTTTGAAATTTTTTGGCCCTCATAAAAAATTGCTCACCTCTGCTAGTGACTTGAAGAAAAAGGTTGTAATTTGTTATCAGTGTCTTTTTATTGCTCTACTATAAATCTATAATAGATAAGTTCTCACTCTTCCCTTCATTTACTTGACTATAATTTTCTTCCATCACTACATTGTCTATGTCTAGCAACAATATTATTATGTAACGAGAAGTTTACTAGTATTCCGTTTGCAGTTGTGAATAAAGCAGAAATATTCTAGTCTTAAAAGAATCTATGCTATTAGTGTTAGAAATTTATGTAACAAAAGTCCAAAAGTAATGGAAACAGAAACTAAAATAAACTTGATGATTAAGGTCATTGAGCTTAGATGGGATCTTTAGTAAATCAAAAACATTAACTCAAGCTTGATGATAACGTCTGTTAAGTAGTTCGCTCATCGGCATGGTTCACAATAAATCTTTGAATCTGATAAAATGTAACAACTGGACTTACCAGGAACAAGAAAGCGTTATTAGGGAGAGGGTTTGGACTCTTTTGGTATCCAACGGAATGGATAGAACAAAGATATTCATGTTCCTAGGTTAGTCACTCTAGTTGATCTATTGCGGATATGATTTGCGGAGAAAGTATCTATGCATTAAGTACAGTGGGCATAATCCAATTAAATTGCTAAGTGCAGCAGAGACAAATTAGGGCGCATCACTGGTGACCTTTTGGGCCTTAGAGACCCTTCAGATAGTACATGGATGGCCAAGAACTATAGTGTACTTTCCTGGCTCATAAATTCAATGGATTTCCATTTTTTTTTTATGCTGATAGTGCCAGCAGTAGAGAACACTGTTGGTGTTATGTGGTAAGGATCTTTTGATGCCGGAAGAGCAGACCTCCCTGTATTATGTCAAATCCCTATCAACTATTTATAGTGTATGTAGTAGAAATTCATGCTTTCAACCTTCAAATTTATTCAACAAGCTTATTAACACTTTTGGATATAACTTATCCGCATCCTGAAAAGTAAATGTTGTATATTTTACCTGTCTTCTTATGGGTTGATTATGATTATCTTTTATTTCTAATGGGTCAAACAGGTAAAATAGTAATTAAAAGAGCTAGCTTATGAAGAAGTGATTCAAATATGTTGAAAGTTTTGTCGAATGTGAAATTTTACTGCATAATACCTTTTAAACTATTTTTTTCAATGAGATGGATTGTTATTGACAAACTCAAATTTTGTGTTCATAGCTAACACACTATCTATATAAGAAAGCGTTACACATTTGGAGTTTGGACAAGCGAAGCCGTCTCCACCCCCCAAAAGTACCTTTTGACTGGCACAATACACCTGACCTGCTCAGTTTGCCACCTCTACTTAATAGTTGTGTAAATAGCGGTTTGTAACTTGATTAGAAATTTCTGTTTCTGTAAGTGTATTGCATCATTCCTATTACTGAAACCGGATCCAACATTGCTGTATAGAAAGATCATACATTCATACTGATAACTGAACTATGCAGGAGCCTCATCTTTTCATGTTGAATATTCACGGTGGCTGGATGAACAAAATCGACGAATTAGTGAGTTAAGAGAAGCTGTCAACTCACATGCTGGTGATGGTGAACTTAAGCTTATTGTTGATGGAGTCATTGTACATTTTGATGATATTTTCAGAATAAAAGGTGATGCTGCAAAGGCTGATGTCTTCCACATTCTATCAGGCATGTGGAAAACACCTGCAGAACGGTGTTTTCTTTGGTTAGGTGGATTCCGTTCATCAGAACTCCTCAAGGTGAGTATATGATATCATGCATCATGTCATTAGTTTCAGTAACATCTATGCCAATGTGTGTATATTGAGTGATGAAATGCTGTTATAATTTTGAAATGCCTTGAAATTTCCGTGTTTACCAATGAGGACATGAGGCGTTCCTTCGGAAATACATTAGATATATGAATATGACTAGACCACTAGCTATACAATCCTTGAAAAGGAACAAGAGACCATCAATGATTCAAGAGCGTGGAATTATCGACTATTTATGTGCAAATGAGTTAGCTAGGGGTAGATTTGATTGTTAGCGGCTCAAACACTTATAGTTAGATATTTTAGCTGTAAAGAAAATGAGCCAAACAGGTTAAAAGTTTCCAGGGCATAATCAGATTACAGCTTCCTGAATTGCTTTGTTCAAAAAATTTCCATATCTAGATAGGCAAAGAAAATCGTGTTGGTTGGCAACACCCAACATATTGCCAGTTTTGACCAGTTACTCAATTCCTATTAATTTGCCATTTTGCAACCTATAAATATTTTTAATACAAATTAATAGGAAAGCCTTCATGAAGAGCTATTAGATGAAAACAATTATTTTCAATGATCATCATTAACATAAAGGTCTTTATACCGTTGAAATCTTTGCATTATTAATTTCACGTATTATAATGCATAGTTTCTACCACAGCAGTAGATATTGCAGATGATGGTAGTAACATTAACAGTAACAATAACATCACCGAAGAGTGTCTGAAAAACTGAACAGTCCTTTTCTTGGTATCCAGAATTAGGTGTTTGAATCTTGAGGGTGAAACTAGATAAATAGTTGAAGGGGGTCACAAATTTTATGGGGTTTAAGTATGTTTTGTGACAAAGTGGCATTAAAGATGCTTGAAGAAAGTATTAGAGATGAAGTTTTTTTGACCATTTGCTTAGTAGATAAGGAAATCGAAAGATGGTCAGGGTGAATTAAATATGTGATCAAGTATATTAACAAGTATAAATCAGCATAGTTGTCAAACTTGTGCTTGAATTTTAAATTTTAAACTAGCAAGTCGTCGTCGTGTAGGAGACGATATTTAATAAAATATATCATACGCATGTCAATTACAATATATTGGTTGATGAGGGGAATCCTGCACTCTCTTCTTCATGCAGGTGCTTTCTGTTAACTTGCTCTAAAACTTGTATGACTTCATCTAAGTTTTGACCATTTAACAATATTAAACCTCAGCCCAGGCACACCTTAAAATTCTATACTTTATCCTTAAGAAATATCCAATTTTTCATTACGCATATTTGTGTAGTTTATGGATTGACAGCCTAATTTCTATGAACTCGTGGCTTTTGATCAGCATATGAAGTTCTTCAAATTGAATCTTACTGTGTAATTTGTGTCTGTATGAAGTATCTGAATTTCCCATTGGAAGTGTCCCACAACACCTGCTCTCCATATAATCGCACACTTTCAGTATGTTACAATTTGATTCACTACAGAACGACTGTGTCAGTAACTCACAGGTGAGAGTAGGAGTCAGATGCATATGCTAGATGACTATCGAAGTTTCCCCGTTTAGGTGTAGGTTATCCCAGCTCATATTATTCGTTTTGTGACTTGTACAAATTCAGGAAGTATGTAAATTGGTCAAAAGAGAAGCAGGGAATTAGGAAGTTTGGCAATTAAGGAATATTTGTGTAAAATCTACTGAAAGTAAAAGTTACTCAATTACATAATCTATTGGTGAACCGTGGAATAGGCTTCTTTGTGAGTAAACGTTCATGAGGCTACGAGAACCTGTCCACAAAGAAACATGATAAAGGTTGCATCTGAAGACTTGCTGCATGTAACTAAACTTTTAAAGTAGTCTTAAAATGCTGATGTTGACTAAAAATAGTTGATTATGTGATCAAAGCTTTTATCCGAACTGAATGTTTCTGCTGTACTTGTAAAATTTGTAAGTGGAATCTGCTGTGTCAAACATGTTGCATTGTAGAAAAATGAATCATTAGAAGGTTATAATTCAATAGCAGATCTTGTAATCACCCTTGTTTGTGTGATTACTTCTAGTATTTATTTGTTGCTTAACTAGTGTTAGTTTAACTTGCTAGAAACCCATTACTCATACATGCATACACATACATGCACAAGTACAAATCTATTCATATGATAAGTATGGAGTTTTGGAGTGGTTGAAAACTGAAAACAGTAAACCCACGTCATGTGCAACTGATACATTTTCAGTAGAGTAAGTTTTGTTTTTTATTATCTAATTTATGGATGTGTTTTACATAAATTGCAGCTACTTATAACCCAATTAGAGCCTTTGACAGAACAACAGTTGTTGGCCATCAATAACTTGCAGCAAACATCACAGCAGGCAGAGGATGCCTTATCACAAGGAATGGATGCATTGCAGCAGTCTTTATCCGAGACATTAGCAGGCTCCCTTGGGCCCTCGGGCTCATCAGGCAACGTAGCCAACTATATGGGTCAAATGGCGATGGCTATGGGTAAATTAGGAACACTAGAGGGCTTCATTCGACAGGTGCTCTTTTCGTTATCACCATACTTTTTCTCTTCTTCTCTGTCACACACACGCATATATGATTACATGAAGACTAGAGGTGGCAGTTTTTACCGATTCATATAACATTTTCAATTTAGTTATAGCTTTATCAGTAATCTGTTAAATATGTGTTAGCTAAAATAACTCGCCAAAAAATAATGTAAAAGGGATAATGGTTTAGAAGTCACCTTAAGTAGATTAAAAAGTTATCCAATTGACCCATTAAGTTACCTAGTTGACCCATCATTATCTAAGTCGCCTTAGTTATTAGCAGGTGGGGGTGCAATTCTCAGTTGTGCTGGTAACTTTTTTTGGAATATAGATTTTTATAAATTATATATTTTTTAATATCATTATTTGGTAACCAAATAGATGTATTTAATATCCTCAAAAAAGTATGGTTTGGTTGTGGTTGCAGGCGGACAACTTGAGGCAACAAACCTTGCAACAAATGCATCGGATATTGACAACACGTCAATCAGCTCGAGCACTTATAGCCATCAGTGATTATTTCTCACGTCTTCGAGCTCTTAGCTCATTATGGCTTGCACGTCCTCGTGAATGATCTTCTCTTCCTATTAGTCATAGCAGGATTGTGTTGTTAATGAGAGTGTTAAAAGCTTAGTATGTAATGAAGTTTATCGGTTTTAGTTATGTGATGAGTGTTAAAAGCTTAATATAAGAATTGTAAGTCACCATTAACATTCCCGGTTATATTATGACAAAGTTGTAATTATCGGACAATGAAAGCTTAAACAGACAGTATCAACTTTTGTTTATTACTTGTAATTTAAATTCTGATATGAATCAACTTTTTAGATAACTCCACTATTTGCTGTTGTTACTGATATTGTTAAACATGTTCATCATAACTCACTTTAGAACCAACCTTAAAACATTTATTATATTACTCATATTGAATTATGGAGCTCGCGTTACACGTTTAGTATATCGTGTCTTTGTTTATACAATTTCATTATTATTTGTTAGGAAACTTACATATATAACTTAGGTTTAAAGTTGTATGCGCGTGCATGATTTTTAGATTGAATATGTTTATTTATTCCAGACTAGTACCCGTACATAGCAACGGGATTTTATAACGGTAGATAGTTATAGTGATAAAAAAAATATTTATAAGTTAAAAATGAAAAATAAACCGGTCGACTGGTTGAACCGGCTCCGGTAAAAAAAGTTTAAAATTAAACCGTTTTTTATATTTTCAAAACCCGATTAAACCCGCCGAGTTTGAAGTAACCCGGATCAACCCGGTTTTCGAGATATATATACGTTTTTTTGTATCATTCCAAATATATATATACTTAGGGTCCGTTTGGTTCCCATAAATGGGAATGAAACTATGACTTTCAAAGTCATAGCAAGTGTTTGTTTTGTTTTGTTTTGTGGGCCCGGTAATAAAATGGGTATATCATAGTCATAGATTCATTACACACCAATTTGGTGTCTATGAAATCCATTCCCGTGGGGCCATCTTTTTACCACTACAAAATTCAAATATCTATACACTTTTTCATACCATATTTTATCAACCAAACATAAACAATCGTAATCATACACTTTTTCATACCCATTATCATTCCATCTCATTCCAAATCCGATACCCATTGTCATTCCTAGCAACAAACCAAACGGGCCCTTAGTTTTTTCACTTTTTCACTTTGAAGGTTTTTCCTTTATATATATTATAGTTATGTTATAATCATCTGCATAGACGTAGTTTTAGTATGAAAGTTAATTTAATTTTTTAATAGTAATAAAAAAAATTATTCATTTAAAAAGTTAGAGTTTGTCATAATTATTTATTTGCATATTCTTAACATCGTGCTTCAAATTGATATTTACAATCAATATAAATATAATAACAATAATAATAATTTAAAAAAAAATAAAAAATAAAAATAATAATAATAATAATAATAATAATAATAATAATAATAATAATAATAATAATAATTCTTGGATTAGCTTTGCTATAGCTAGAGGAGTGGGGGCTCAGCTTGTATCGCGGCTCCCCACTAACTTCTTGTAATTCCTATGAGTTTCTAATAAAGTGATTTTTTTTTAAAAATAAAATAAAATAAAATAAAATAAAATAATAGTAATAATAAAATAAAATAATAATAAAATGATGTTTAATAATAATAAAAGTGTGGAAGCCCAGATAGTTTCGCGGCTCCCTACTAATTTCTTGTAATCCTATGGTTTTGTTTTTAATGAAAGGTTTGTCTTTATATTAAAATAAATAAATAAATAAATAAAATAAATAATAATTCAACAAATAATAATAATAACAACGATAAAGTTTTTCTTTTAAAAGTTTAGTATATGAGTTAGAGTAAGTATCAGATGAGAAATAAAATTAAAATGAGAAGAGTGATAAGAAACCACAACTGCATATTTTAGATACACCTGAAAATAAAGATGCATCTCTCCTTATATTTCTCTCATTTATTTGAAATGTGTGGCTAATATTTTTTCTCATTCTTCTCATTTTAATTTCTCTTTTCACTATTTATTAAAAGTTATAAAATTTTGAGAATTCTACGTATAAGTTAATAAAACTGAATTTAAGATTATCCTTTTTAAAAGTTTTTGAACTTGATTATAAAATTTGTTAACCAATGAAGCTATAATGTTATTTTATATCTATATACATAATTAAGAAAAACATAATATTCACGAAATATAAGCTACTTCAATTTCCCAGTCACACTGTAATTTAAGATACCTAAAAGGAAAATATTGACGAAATCATACAAAATACAAATATAAGTAGGCAAATATTGACGAAATCAAATGCAATATTGGATACTTTCTTTCATTTTTAAACTCTAGAATAGTTGTATTTCTAGAAGCAAATAAGAATCAAATTTCATTCTTTTCATATTCTTAACAACAATTCAAATATTTTATAAACAAACAAAAAAGTGCACATGTATGTACATATTCACCATTCACATCGACGTTCCACGTTGTTTCATGCTAATACTAAGCGTAAGTTATAAAGGTATGAATCTATATTAAAATTCTTTATTTTTAAATAGGTAAAAAGTAGATTGTACTTTCAAAAGTTGTATTAGCTACCATTCGAATAATTTAACATGCTATTCAACATTTGTTAGCAAAGTATTCTCCTTCAATTTTCTTCTAACACTTTACACTTTATTCTTGTTTTTGATGAGTAAAATAAAGGACATGAGAGAAATACAAAATAATTTGTGTTTTGGAAATTTTTTATCAAAGGAAAGGTAGGGGCAAGGTTATAAATAGCACGAGGCAGTGGCGTGACGGCATGACAAAGTTTTAAGCTTTTGCGGTTAAGGTGAAGCTTTTGCGTTTTTAAAGCGTGTCATAAGATTGCACAACACATGAAAATATTTATATATTTATATCATATTTCATATATATCGAGTTAACAAAAGCATTGTACATAACAAATAAGGTTAAGAAACTATTCTTGTATGTAATATTCTTCATTTTCTATTTTTTTTTATCGAAGTTGAATAAAAAAAATCGCCATGCCATACGCAAAGGCGCGCCTTTCCACGACTTTTTACGCCTTAAATCAAGCCACGCCTAGAACCAATGCCAAGGTCCATTTTGTAACGTCGAGCCTACGCCTCGCGCCTTGACGGCGCCTTGTGATGCCAAGGCGCGCCTTTTAGAACACTGGGTATGGGAAATAAAAAAAAAGGAGGAGGTTTAGATGTTTTTTTCTCAAAAAGTTTCACACGAATTTTGAGATAAAAGAGAGTGAAAGAAACTTTTAGGGTTCGTTTAGTTGGAAAAAAAAATTATCTTGTTTTCTATTTCTAGTTTTGTAAAAATTTGAAAGAGAAATTTATCTCGCTAAAAAACTTGACAATATAAAAAACGCATTTAGTTGATGTTTGTATTTTATATTTTGAAAAAAAGGGAAGAAGGGTTGTTGGTTATAAAAGAAAACAACTAAAATTTGTTTTGTAGTTTTTCACTTTTTGTTGTTAAGTTAGGAAATAGGGGATTTTGTGTTTTGCAAAATCTTTTGTTGAAAAACGTTGATTTGAACACGATCTCTGTTTTTCTTGTTTTTCACAAAACATTTTGTAAAAATTAAAGGCGTTTCCCCCGAATTAAACGCACCTTTATGTTTTTCTACGCCTACAATACCCTTCCTTTTATTGAAACATGCAAATTTAAAACAAGGCCTTGAAGGGCAAAACTGTATTTTTTGTAGCATTTCTTTTTTTCTTTTCTTGACTAACAAACAAAATTTGTTATCTTTCTTTTTACTTTCATCCATACTATAGAACACGAAATAGGTAAGCTACAAATTCGTCCTTGAAATTTATTTTTTTGCACGTTGACCACTCCCAACAAGAATATTTAGCAAATGTCCTTAAAGTGGATTTTTTGCTACAAGCTGGCCATTATGGCTAACACTCAATATTTTTGCCCGTTAAGTCAGGCCAAGTGAGTCTCACGTGAGAGCCAAAATAGTTTTTTAAGTTAATATTGAACCACATGGACGATTTATGTAGCTCATACTTATTTTATTTATTTATTTATTTAACTAACACGAAGGGATGTAATTGACTCTTTATATTTTTTTTAGTTTAAGTTTTAACTAGACTACACACCACAACACAAAAAAATTATCATCTCATCATCCACCACCCACCATCACCCACCACCACCATTCACCACCACCAGCCACCACCACCACTCATCACCACCACCAAACCACACGCATTGGGTTTTTTTTTCCCAAAGGCCCCGCCGTTCTGCACCTCCTCCCCCACCATTCGCTTGCCGTTCGTCCCTTCGCCGACCTATTTATAGACGTCATTGGTATTTTTTGGAATCTTAAGTGGGTTTATGTTTGTGTTTGTGTTAGTGTTTGCATTTTTTGTGTGTGTTGTGTTTTTTTTCTTCTTTTGCAGGTTTTGGTGGTGGTGGTAGGTGGTTATTAGTGGTGGTGGTGGTGGTGGGGGGTGATGGTAGGTAGGTAGGCAGTAGGTGGTGGGTTGTAGGTGGTGGTAGTGGTGGTGGGTGGTGGTGAGTGGTAGTGGTGGATGGATGGTGGTTGTAATGAGTGGTGGCAGTAGGGGTTGGTCGTGGTGAGTGGTGGTAGTAATAGGCGGTGGGGGATGAGATGATAATTTATTTGTTTTGTGGTGTGTGGTTTAGTTAAGAGTTAACTCAAAAGAAAATTAAAGATTTAGTTACATAAATCATCCTTACGTGTTACTGTGTTAGTTAAAAAAAGTATTAAAAATTAAAATTTTAAGTGTCACTTACATAAATCGTCTATGTGGTTTAGTATGAACTTAAAAAGACTATTATCCCATCACGTGAGACTCACATGGCATGACTTAACGGACAAAAAAAACGTGTGTTAGCTATAATGGCCAACTTATAACAAAAAGTCCAATTTACGAACGTTTGCTAAAATTCCTTGTCAGAAGTGGTCAGCGTGCAAAACAATCTCTCCCTTAAACTTTACTTTCCGTTCCATCCCAATTTCCTTTTGAGAACACATTGTAAGAATCCCATTATGATATAACATTATTTATTAATGCCCTAGATTTGGTTGAATCATCATGGAGCAATCCAGTCAACTAAACCATTTATATTATATAAGAAATGTTACTATGTCACTAATTGAAAAATTCAAGACTCATTAAATAATCAAGATGCTTAATTTACCAAGGGATAATTGATTCTAAATGTATCCAAATTTTCACTTTTTACTATGTTTCATAACAATCTTTTTTTCCTAATAAATGTGACGATATTGCTAAATTTTCTATTGTACGTATGAACATAACAAAACATAAAAGTTTTGTCATTTTATAAATAAAAAATTATTCTTTTTCATCACCTTCACCATCACCGCTAGGCTACAACACAACCACAAAGTTCTTTGAAAAAGTGATTTTATAAGTTAGACAATATAAGCTCGACTCACTTGCACATTTGTTTCAAGCGGAATGAACACAATGACACAAACTGAGCACTACACCAAGAATAAAATCAATAGCTACAACACATCATTTTCCAACCACATCATGACACCCCAACTCTTTTCCGTACAAACGGTTGACGAGCCTCATACGCCGATCTAATAATGGTCACTCCACCACAAAACCCACCAAAATCCCTACTGTAGAACCGTATGAGGGGGAGGGGGTTGAATACGTTATTTTTGACTTATTTGAAGTTTAACAACTTCAAGTCTTCGGGAGCAAGTAAGTAGATTTGCACAACACAACTAAAACCACAATATAAGAGAGTAACGAGAGAGCTAGATTCCATGATATATACTGGTTCTGGATGAAGGGTTTATACCATCCTTACATCCAGTTACGAATCCACGAAACTGATACTATTCACTAAGTATAATCCTTATTGTGGATTATAAATCGTTACAACATCACTCCACCGATATGTACAAAGATCGTCGCTCACTAAGAAGAGCTACTTCTAATGGTATTCCACCCTCAGAAACCACCCACAAGAATCTCGTGACCCTTTTTTACCATTAAGACCACAAAGACGAATAAGAACTTCCCATGGTAGTATCAATCCTAAACTAGACCTTCCTCGGTCTAGGCTTGATCGCCAATATACAAGACTTGATTACACCCTTACTTATCCACAACCCGGATAAGAATTCAAATGATTATAAGTGTGAGTTTGTTTGAGAATACCTAAACTATCGTAGAGACTCGATTTTCTAATAGAAACGGCATAGAGAAGAAGACACTCGACACAATTCACAAGAGTGGATTAAGTTTTTGTGAATCTCTCTTGCGAAATTAAGTGTTCTTTCAATAGATGATAATAGATAGAACACAATAAGATAGTAGACTTAGAGAGTAGAGAGAAAAGAAATAAGAGGGAAATAATATTTGGCAAGAGATAAGATATACACAAGACAAGAGGTAAGTATTTATAGACAAACTAAGAAAACCCATGCTGCTACTGGCACGCTGGGCACGTGCTGGCGTGCCATCCAGTGCGTCAGCCGCGTCCAGGATTTTTCTTGGTTTGTTTATTGACACCCAACTCTTGTTAAACCTCCAAGTGCACTTCACATTTGACCTTTCCAAGTTCATTCCAACACTCAAAAGTGTGATAAGGTCAACCAACTCATTTAGCGAAGGTTTTGAGGATCAAAACATTTTGTGAAGTGATGTAACTAAATAGTTAGAGGTTTAGTCCAATTTCAAGGAGAAAGAGAAGAACCATTAAACATTGGATGTTGGATAATATCTTGCCTCCCATATATGAATTTCAAAATTCAAATTCAAAAACTAGTTGTTAGAGGATAAGTTGTATGTTGTGAGAGGGTTGAGTGTGTAAGTGAGTGTGTCATTGAAGAGGAAACAAGAACAATATAATATTTGTGGGAGTTGGATGATTGTGAGAGGGAAGAGTGATAGGAAGGAATGTGTGTAAGAAGTCATAGTTTGGGTTGGTGATGGTGATGTGAGTGAGATAAAGATGAGTTAGAGAAGGTAGAGATGGGGAAGGTTTATTCAAATTCAAATTCAAATTTGAATGTTAAGAGTGTGTGAGAGTGAGGCATTTTTTGTGAGTGTGTATGTGGTGATTTCAAATTCAAAATTTAAATGAAGGGGATGTGAGGAGGTTGTAGTCATATAGGTGTGTAAGAAGGTGATGTGACTTGTTTAAGAACACATATGAGGAAGAAGAGTGTATATGGTAAAATGAAGAAGAAAGTGGTGAATGACGTGGCCAACTCCAAGATCACATACATGAGACTTGGAGGCTAAGGGTGGGGATGTGTATTGTTGGTGGTGGTGGAAAATGTTATTAGTTTTTTGTAAGGAAGAAGAGAATGTGTGGTGGCTTTGTATATAATGAATGAAACATGAAGAATGAAGTGTAGATTGTCTTGGATAGTGGGGAACAAGAGTGTAAGGATGTGTAAGAGAATGCAAGAGAATATTTTTTTTGAGAGATTTAAATGTATACAAAGAATATTTATATTACAAGAACTTAAACTCAAGTATTTAAATTCTATAATCCTTAGTTAATCCACAATTAAATCATTTACTAATCATCTTAATGCAAGTAAGATAAGTTCTTTGCATGATTGTAAATCAATATCCCATAAATGAGAAAGTTGCATTTACGCAAAGTGACCTAGGCTTAAATGACCAATAAGGGAGTAAACCCGATACATGATTCGTAAAGATAAACATAAGGATTATGATCAGTTGAATACTTATCATTTGAAGTTCTAGTGAAAGTATAAGTCTCCTATATCTGAGGAAAAACATTTTGGCTTGGCTAATGGCATTTGAAAAATGTTTATCAGTTGAAGTATTGTAAAAACGAGATAACTTGTTTTGGGCATCTCTCTAAGTCTAAATATTAATGCGAGTTTACCTAACATCTTAAATATCATATACGATCCTGTATTGAAAGATGCACCTTAGTCGGTTAAGAGGAAAGCCAACTTGGAAAAACCGAAGACAATAAACACTTCGCCACTGGCGCGCTGGTTATGTGTTGACGCGTCACTTGGGGAGCCAGTTCAAGGTTTGTTTGTTTTTGGTTTTTTGCTATCGCTTGTGATTTTATATGATAGAATGTATATTTGTCATCATTAATACATAACAGATGCTTTGGTCATCATTGCACCAACACCTACAATTACCAAAATGGCCAAATTTTAAAGAAAACTAGATCCGTCATCTGCTACACATCATCAAACCAAAACATCATCGCATTCATATTGATAAGGATTTAAAACACATGTTTTTAGGGGGTCATTTAAGCCCTAAATCGACATATTTTATATCCGTTACTACTTAAAATCGTTCATTTTCACATTTTAGGTCTTTTGGAAGCAAATGTTGGAATGAAACATATTTGGACGAAAATGAGCGAAAACATGAAAAAAATGGCAAAGTCAAGATCAAAGGCACTCCAGCATACCTGAAAGCGTCCCAACCAAAGGGCTACGCTGTCCCTCTATAGAAGTTTTGATAAAAAATACACGCGACGGCTCAGCGGAAATTTTGGTTCTAAAGCATGACGGCGTCACGCTTAAACTCTGGAAGGCGTCACTCACAATTTCCACACTACACGCCCAAGAACCAAGCTCAGACGAAGTCCTTCATGAAGAATGACGTCGTCACACTCCTCAACTGACGCCGTCCCAATGATGACTTGGCCCAAACGAAACCCTAATGACTACCTGACGACGTCACTAGCAAAAGGTGATGCCGTCGCACTTGTAAATCTATATATAGAATTCGATTTTTCTGTTTTAAATGAGGTAGAACTTTGGAGAGCAAACCCTAATACAGTTGTAGTCCGACTTGGATAGTATTCTAGGGTCCCATACCCTATTTTACATCACAAGATAAGTTTGTTTTTCCATTTTATCATTATGTCTACCCCATGTTCACATGTATGTGTGTATGCTTGCTTGTTTAACATGAGTAACTAAATTATTCTTGTATTTGCTTAGATCTATGAAACCTAGTTGTTAATTATTGTTAGGCTATCTATTGTCTTAATTGATAGACGCTAGATTAAGGAAAACTGGCTTCTTCTTTAATTGTTGCGAGCTTGAACGTCCTAAATAGCAAAAAAGCTTAAGAGTGCACTTAGGTCATTCGTTGTGTTTATTGCATGAATTGTAGCTTAAGGATAGTAGAGTATTCGGGGGAGATACCATTGTACTCGCCGATCCCGGGTAGTCTAGAGGAGAGTTGCAATTCATAGAACTAGGGAAGTAGGCACCACCATACGACCAAACCGAATATAACGCACCAATTAAGATAAAGGAAGTGACAATTCAACCGACCAATAAGAGATAACTAGGGAGTAAGAACATCTATGTAAACACATCTTTAATCATCATACGAGAACACTCCAATTAGCATAATCTATCCACTAGTTAATTAGTAAATTAGTTTAGTAATTAGTAAAAGTAGTAGAAATCAGTAGAAGTACCATCCCCCACTCTTATATCCCGAGATATTTATCTTGATTTCTAAAAAACATAAAAAATACTAAAAAGAATCTTCCTCCAACCCCACCTTCTTGTCATATATCTCTTTCTAGCATTCCTATTCCCCTAGAGAACGAAATCAATCCCCTAGGCTTATCACATACTACACTACAACGATTAGGTTCACTGCCTAGAGGGTTGCTCGTAGAAAAGGAAGTCTTCTCGAACCCGAACCCGAACCCCATGCTATCACATATTAAACACATTCTATAGTTATTATATACATTCTATAGTTATTATATAAGGCCATTTGGATCCATCATCGTAACAAGTCCATTTGGATTCTTCATTTGCTACACATCCATCATGTTTTTGTATGAATTTTTCCTGCGATTTATCCTTTTTTGTATGAATATATCTCAAATCTGGGATGTTTTTTGGTATTTTGTTTTAGGAATATTTGATTTTATTTTGATGGTGGTGGTACCGAAGTGACGGGTGTGGGAAGGGCAGGTGGTGATGAGGAAATGGTTACCGTTGGTGGGGTTGAAGGACTTGATGTTGGTGGTCGATGGTGCGGATGTTATGGTTGACTGGTGGTGGAGTGAAGGTAAGAAAAAAAGGGGTGTTTGTGGTTAAGTGAACAAATGGGTGTTTGGCACTTTATAACGAGTATTTTTTAAATAAAACAGGGTCAATGATGGTCAACCAGTGCCACGTCTCCTCAAAACCGTAATCACCTCATTTAGTACAAATGTTAGGAAGTTTAGCAATATCATCACATTTATTAGAAATAAAAAAGATAGGTACGCAATAGTAAAAAGTGACAATTTGGAAACATTTTCAATCAATTATCCATTTAGCAATGAGGTTCATATTTTTTTTATATATTATTTATACACCGGGGTGCATAGCAACGTAATTTTATAGCGGCAAACAATTTTAGTTGCGATATATGGGTTAGAATACAGATCGGGATTCTGAGCACAAATGAGATGAATTTGTAAAGTACAGAAAATAAATGAATATATGTGATTAAAACAAAAAATGCAATAAATAAAATATCACATTTATACTAACCTCATTTCGTTTGAAACTTGTTCAACAATAACATCAACATTTTTTGATCATTTATTTTCATCAACTACGAAATAACACAATAATAAAAAAAGTTATAATATGATGCCTTATATATTAGAGTTTGTGGATGAATTTTTAGAAATTATTAACGTTAGGATTAAATACAGAAAAGCCTCATATTTTTTTTAAACTACATTAACAAAAAGTTGTCATGCAAATCTTTTGAATTATTTTATGGAAACATTGTTACATGAACCATTTCACTAAGAAAATATTATTTGAATTTTATGTGAGAAATTAAACAAAAGATTAATATTTATGTTTTATAAGGGTATTTTGGAGATTAAACATTACTTATTTTCAAGTTTTTAAATTTTAAGCAAAAATATTTTTAGATGTTTATGGTATTCATATAGTAGAGATTAGAATAAAATTTTGGAAACTATTAACTATAAATAAGAATCGTGTGTTTTTCAAAAATTATAAAGCTTGTGAAACAAAAAAGGGCTAATTCTTTAAAAAAGTATCATAGTTGTCAAAAAATTAACTTTAGAATAGCGAACTAAAAAAATACTCTTGTGAACTCTAATGTTGACACTTTTGTCTTTATGTGAGTAGTATGACCTTTTTACCCTTCTAAATTACATAAATGATTCTTGTGGGTTTACGAAAATTGCATCCATCATCCTAGGCTTAATTAGGTAAATGGTCCCGGTCGTTTGGAGAAAATTTTGGAATCTTTTTTCCAAAACTTTTTTTCGAAATTCTTTTTCAAATTTTTTTCTTCGGAATTTTTTGTCTAATTTTTTTTTTCTGATTTAACTATTTTTTTTCGTGTCATGCAAAAGCGAAAATTGCACCTATCGTCTTTAGGCTAAATTACATAAATGGTCTTTGTCATTTGAAGAAAATTTTGGAATTCTTTTTCGAAATTCTTTTTCTTATTTTTTTTTCGTAATTTTTTTGTTGAATTTTTTTTTTCTGAAATATGTTTTTAAATTTTTTTCTTTTCGTGACATATGAAAAAAAAAATATGAACTTTCTTTTTCGTAATATTTTCTAAAAAAAAGTTTTTCCGATAAAAAAATTTCACTTGTGACAAAAAAAAAATTCACATGTGACGAAAAAAATTTCAACAAAAAAAGTTGGAAAAAAATTTCGTAAAAAAATTAGGGATTGTGAATGCAATTTTCGTTAAACCACAGGGACTATTTATGTAATTTATCCTATGGACGGTGGATGCAATTTTCAATAGTCTATGGGTAAAATGGTTATCACAGAATATTTTTTTGTCTTTACTACTCACGTGCATACAAAAATGTCAACATTAGTGATTACAATAATATATATTTTTTTTTTATTTCGCTACTCTAACATTGATTTTTTAACAACTATGACGTTTTTTTAAAGAATTAACCCAACAAAAAATCTTTCATTTCATGTAGATGTGGTTAAAAATTATAAATCATGTATTTTTAAGTTGAAATTGATTGTTAAAGTTGTTATCCACGTCTTTTTAAATTTATATTATTTGTCAAAGTTAAAGAGTATATTAGGGAAACAATTTTACTAAACTTTTTAAGTTATCAAGATTAGGCAAAAACAATTTATATGTAGTAGAGATAAGAATGGAATAGCTTAGCTGACGAGTCTAGCTTGAACAAATTGAGATCGATGAATTACGCTACTTTTAATGAAATAAAAAGAGCCTAATAAAATATTCAAACCCGCAATCCGCTAAATAACTTCCGAAGTTATGTTATGAGCCATTTAGTTTACAAAGTCTATTATATTAAGTTAAACTTAAAATATGTTGAATTTCTTTTGAAAATATAATACAAATGATATATGACTTATGATGTATTATGGTATTGTCACCTTTACTATCATATTTCAAAAGGTTTTGGCCGTTAAATAGCTATGTATTTTTTTAAATGTATCATTTTTGTACATGTATTATTTTTCGTTCAATTTTATGTAGTGTACTTTCATCTTTTGTTCTATTGTACACGCATGTTTACGTACCAATCGGCTAAACTTGTATAAAACCGAAAAAAAAGTCTACGTGGCATGTTTAATTTTTGAGTAAATTACATGAATCGTCCTTCAAGTTTGTCTCATATTGCATTTACTGTCCCTGGTGGTTTCACAGTGGCGGATCTAGCCGGAAATTCAAGGTGGTTCCTTGATTTGGTAAAGTTAAAAATTGCAATGGGTCAACCAACCAATCGGTCAAATTTTCGAGTCGGACGGGTCCAATTCAAGAAGACGCGATAATAAAACATTGAACTAGATGCTCCTTTTTTGGTTAAGAACTTAAAAATTGTAACTAAAACGAATACCAAATTCAAACTTTTAATCAACAATCACATAATGCATAACATCTTAACCTAAAGACTAAAGTACTAAACAACAAACCCTAAAATCTAAATGATCTACTAACGATTATATTAATAGAGTGGTATATTACATAACATTCATTATACCTTATTCATAAAAACTAGAATGATTAAATAAACTAAAAGATAAATAGCTTACAGATGGAAAGTTGGATGAAGTGAGTCGATTATCCGTTTCTCTAATTCACTTCAAGACCAGAATTGCCGATTAATGGATTTTTTATGCCCTTAAAGTTAATTATTAATTGTTAAATGGACTAATCTGTTCGGGCTATTTAAGATTTGGGCTAAGAATATTTTATACTAAAAGTGAAGTAACTTTCAAAAAGAATTATAAGGTAGTTTCTAAATAATTTCTAAGGTAATTCCTAAAAAAATATTCCATATCACATTTAAAAGTTTTCGGCAGCTAAGGTGGTTCCCGGGAACCGCTTGATAACACATGGAACCGTGGTTTCATATTTCATTGATAGCCATTTCTTACAAAAAAGATTATAAACTTTAATTCTTTTACTAATTTTAAATTACAAATTTTTTTTATAAACTTTTAAATTATGAAGATTTTTTTTATATTTTTTTTCAATTACGAAAATTTTTATAAACTTCTAAGTAACGGAAAATTTTATAATTTTTTTTTACTTTTTTTAAATTACGAAATTTTCTATAAACTTTTAAATTAAGAAAATTACAAATTTTTTTTACAAATTATTTTTAGTTTTTTTAAATTACAAAATCTTCTATAAACTTTTAAATTACGAAAATTTTTAAAAACTTTTTTTTTAAATTACGAAATTTTTTTATAAACATTTAAATTACGAAAATTTTTGAAAACTTATTTTTTAACTATGAAAATTTTTAAAAACTTTTTTTTTAATTACGAATTTTTTTATAAACTTTTAAATTACGAAAATTTTTGCAATTTTTTGAAACTTTAAAATTAGAAAAATTTTTATAGACTTTTTTTTGGTTTATTTAAATTACGAAATTTTTTATAAACTTTTAAATTACGAAATTTTATAAACTTTTTTTTGGTTTTTTGTCAATTCCGATTTTTTTATATTATTTTGTTTTACTTTTTTTAGCTATGTAATTTTTTATGAACTTTTAAATTACAAAAAATTTTGGAAATTTTTTTTTTTCTTATTTTTTTTGAATTACGGAAATTTTTATAAACTTTTAAATTACGAAAATTTTTGTAATTTTTTTTAAACTTTAAAATTAGGAAATTTTAATAGAATTTTTTTTGCTTTTGTTTTATTTATGAAATTTTTTATAAACTTTTAAATTACGAAAAATTTTATAAACTATTTTTTTGGTTTTTTTTTTTAATTCCCAAATTTTTTATATTCTTTTGTTTTATTTTTTTTAGCTACAAAATTTTTTTATGAAATTTTATATTACAAAAAATTTTGGAAACTTTTATTTTTTACTTTTTTTTTAAATTATGAATTTTTTTTATAAAGTTTAGTAATAAAAATTGCTAACGAAACTTATTAAAACTGTTAATGAAACTTTTTTAAGTTTTACTAAATGAAACTAGTTTAGTCATAAATTTTGGTAATAAAACATGTTAGCAAAACTTATAAAAACTCTTAACGAAACTTTTTTAAATTTTATGAAATGGTATAATCATAACAGTGTTTATAAATTCTATTAGGGACAATAAATTTAAAAAATATGTTTTTATTTTTAAATTTTAGTTTTAAGGACAGTAGATTTAATCTTGTAAATCTGTTTATAAAAATTTGATTTTTATTTTAAAAATTAGTTTTAGGGACTGTAGATGCAATTTTGGACAAACCAAGAGGACAATTCATGTAAATTTAAGTTAGTGGAAATCCAATGTGGCAGTACATATGGCATTAATGAGTGGAAATTTCTAAAAGAGACATATAGGAATTTGTGTTACAAAAATGAACCGTTGAATGTTGTGTTACGAAAAGCTACTCTACGCGCAAATTTCTTGCTCTCCAAACTTTTTTTGCGCTTCATGCTTTAAATTATTACACGTGTACTTTAAGACCAAATCTAAAATAAACACGTGGCACGGAGCGCAAATTTTTTGCTCTCCATATTTTTTTTGCGCTCCCAATTTTGAAGATTTACGTGGTTTAGTGGGACGGAGAGCAAAATTTTTGCTCTCTCAATTTTGAGGATCATGTGGACAATAGAGTGAAACGTACACAGAGAGCAAATATTTTGCGCTTCATAAAATTTTATTACTTTTCATCTTTTTTTTTAACTTTTAATAAAAATATTTGGGTAGATGAGAATTTAATGAGCATATTTAAAAGGTTAAATAGGTTACTTTTATATATATATATATATATATATATATATATATGTATATATATATATGTATATATATATATATATGTATGTTCTTTTCTTTTTTTCATTTGGAAGCGCAAAATAGAGAGGGAGAGCAAAAAAAATTGCGCTCTGTACTTTTTTATTCATATCAGTTGGGGCAAAAATTCGCTCAAAGTAGATTTTGATAATCCTAATTTGAAAGGTAGTTTTTGGTAAAATTCATATGGCAAATGACATTTAGGTAATAAAATTTTAATGAGTTAGGTTTCGGTCAAACAAATTTTAGTGTGTAAAATGGAACAAAAGATAAAAGTACACTACATAAAGTGAAACAAAAATAATACACGTACCAAAACGATACATTTTAAAAAGTACGTAGCTAATTAACGGCCAAAACCCTATTTCAAATATCGAAAATTGCTTCAAATAATAGGATCTTGTTACACAACAACAACCGAGAAGCTATTATCGTGACTTTAACTTGCAAGAACTATAGAACTCTTTTGAAAATATATATACAAAAACCCGTAAAGAAAAAAAAAAAAAAAAAAAAGGAGGAGGAGGATACGTAGCACATTGGATTTGGATGGGTATATAATCTTCAATCTTGTCTAACGCATCTTGCCCTGTGATCTTTGTGATATATGCCTATCTAATAGGATGCTAATCAGATTGATAGATTGTGTATCTTAAACATTTTACTTGTATATATATCATGCCGCCGTCCCAATTTGGCGCCATATTTTCCTTTAATGGGGCCCTTGATTATCGAAAATCTAAATGCATATACAAATGACTAACTTAAATTGGATTTCCAGATTAGATGTTAGATATCACTTAATAGCAAGTTAAAGTATTTCTTGTTTAACTTGTGAAATTTTATTTGTTAGTGTGAAGTATCAAAGTTTCTAAAACTTCAGTGACATCATATAAAGTCCAAGCCATCAGTTTATAAGATATGGGTCCTAAAGTAACACTTTAAATATATTTGACGATAGCTAAAGGGCTAAATTAAAACTTTGAATAATAACAAGGACCTAAGGAAAAAAAACAATCAAATTTGAGGGCCCAACACCAACAAAGGCGTAAGTTGAGTCATCTTCCCCATAGGATCCTAAACTCTGTTTTTAGACCAATTAAACTCAAATTCAAGCTTCATTTTCTTTATATTGGCTTATAGTTTATACTCTAAAACCGGAGCATTATTTAGATGCTTTAATCATCTCATATTTAGTTTCTGTTAATCGGCAAATCTTAGAAATCGGAGGCCCCTGAAAAACGGAGGCCCTGTGCGGTCGACCACCCCGCACTTGCTAAGATCCGGGCCTGATATATATGCATGGGTCAAAAAGTTTCCTACTGTATAATCATTATTAAAAGATTTGGTTCTGTTCATATGGTCATTACTCATTAGCATGTTATCTTTGAACGTACGTACATTCCTTAATTATTTGTATTGTGATAGTATACAATACTATTTTTGATTCAAGACTATATCTATATCTATACTACTTATAATAGAGGGATTACCCTCTCTCTTCAAATTTTTTAAGATTTTCATATATAGATTTTAAGCAAATACAACTACTTAAGCTATATATACAATTACTTTATGCATAAACACCTACACAGACTGGTCAACATTTGTAATTAATGTCATATTTAAAACACCCGTTTGATAAAAAGTATAATTTATAAAACACAATGTACAGACTATTTGAAGCACAAATACAACTAAAAAATAATATTCAACACATACAATTAATACACTATTTTTTTTTGAACGGCGGCTTTATATTAAACTAGCAAAAGCTAGAAACAATTACAAGGACGATATAGTAGCAATAGGATTATGCAACCAACCTACCCAACTAAACTTAAAATTGGGATTCCTAGAGGAAATCCACAAAAATGATTGAGAAACAACTTTATCCCATAACAACGACTTCTTAGGAGAGGAAGTAGAAAAGACAGGGCAGATTACTGAAAGCTCCAAATGCACCATAAAAGAACCCCACCTACGCCTTCTAGAAAGACTCTCACCTTTTTGGGGAAGTGTGAGGAATCAAGACAAATAATCCAATCCTCCATATTCGCACATAAAGGAATATCAACCTCCCACCATTTAGCTAACATAGACCACAAAGTAGAAGCCATCTCACAAGTGAAAAAAATGTGATTAGCCGTTTCAACATCTTCTTGACAAATGGGACATAAGATCGAAGGGACATCAATGCCTCTCCTATCCAAATTTACCCTAGAAGGAAGCTTATTCAATAACAACCTCCACAAGAAGATATTAACTTTAATAGGATGCGACCATTCCAACGAGTAGCGATAGGGAGAACATTCAAGGATATGGGAATCAATTAGAATTCGGTGATCGAAAACCTTTGTTGGTGTCAAGAGACCACTTCCAAGCATCCTTATGTCTCGATAGCACCACATCCCCTATTCGGCTCTTCAAATCAGCAAGTTGTGAAGCTTCAATACCACCCCTCGGAATCCTTCTAAGAACTTGATTCCAGTCATGAATACCACCCCTCGGAATACACTATTTAATTTACCCATTCACTAAAATATACAATCATTTGACCACAATGTACAATCTAATCAAACTACTAAGCCAAGCATTTAAAAATAAAGCTATTAGGTGCAGGGTCGGTCGACCGGTTCGGTGAGCTGCGCCCGACCAAGTCGCCACCATTGCAACATGAGGGTCGAACTGGGTCGGTCGGCTCTAAAATTGACGAAGGGTGATTGTGCTGAAGGAAAAAATCAAGATTTTGTTTGTGGTAGCTTCGGTTAACAGGAGATGAATTATTTCCACAGTCATAACTAAAGTTATTGTTATTTGTAATTTAATTGTTTAATAAAAGTATGGCCGCATAACATTACATTATCAGAAAATATAGTAACAGGGTATTCGCCGCCGCATCGCGCGGGTTCCCTGCTAGTTTGTTTTTAAAAAGTGTTGATAGTAATAGAATACATTATTAATATTTTTTAATAACTAATTTTCTGTTTATATCTTTGATTCAACTAGTTAGAGCATGGGGTATGGTGGCGATGATGCTCGCCATTTCCAACGTGGCACCCTCGCCGTTTCTCGCCGCCCTCCGCCACCATACCATCACCCCTCGCCACTCACCCCTTCGCCACTACAACGACACGCTAGAAAACAAACCAGTAATGATTTTGTAATAACACCAGACTGAGATCATTTTCGATGAGATTGTTTTAGACTGTTGTAGTTAATATTTCAATGGAGATTGGATGATGTTGTATTTGATGATGGGATTGAGGTTTTTATTTATTGTTTTAGTATGTTGTAAATGATGTATACCGAATATGAGATAAGATAGATTTTGGATTTGTTGATGGGTTGGTTTATGTTGTATTTGTTATTGTTTTAATCAGTTTTTCTTCTCCTTTCTTTTTCACTTTTTTTAGACCGATGAGGATGGATTTGAGGTTGATGTTTGGTCTTGGTCTATGATAGATATATGATGTTACTAACTCACACATGAGAATCCTATAAAGATTTGTAATACAAGTGAACTAAACTGAGATCATAAAAGTCTCTGGTATATGGTTTGGTCAACTTCTTCTTATCTCTTTACCTCGAAAGTTTCAGATTTGTTCGAAACTTTTAGAATATAATTTGTATGAAAAATATGGAAAAGAAATAAAATGAGGGTGGGTGGGGCCCAAATGAAGATGTTTGAGTTAGTTGTGATTTGAGGGTATTTTTAAGTGAGTGTGTTGGAATGATGTGGAGGTGATGTGACACAAGTGGGACCCAAATGAAGAGCTTTGAGTGTGCCACCACACCCCATGCTCTTAGTTTGACGAGAGGTTTTGTGAAACTTCTCTCCAATAGGTCCGTCCTTGAGGATGGGTGGAGTAGATGACCGCACAAATGACTTTTTATATATATAAAAAGATTTTGTTGTATATTTTAAAAAGAATACACTTTTTTTATCGTTTACTTTGTGCCTTACTATCAATTTTCGCTCATTACCCCTAAAAACTCGAAAACTGCACAACGCATTTTTGTACGCACGCGCGCGCGCGCACACATATATGTATATGTACTGACGAATCTCAGCCCTCCATCTAGTTAACCATCTGAAAAAGGCGGAGTGGCAATATCGTAAATATCGACATGCGGACAATATTACACTAGCTTCTTTTTTTTTGAAAAAAATAAAAAAGATATGAAAAAAAGACAAATTAATAAGAATCACTGAAAAAAAATTCAAAAAAAAAAACGTTTCATAGTTAAAAGGTATTGTGATATTAGCGTCTGATGTTGACTTTTTTTTACAAAAGTCAAGATCATATCTTAATATCACATTAATTTTTTTTATAAAAATTGTTAATATCACAGTAACGTTTTCTTGATATCACATAAACTTTTTGTTTCTTTTTTTTAATAAAACTATGGATATCACGGTATCACAGTAACTTTTTTTGATATCATAGAAACTTTTTTTTAAAATAAAATTGTTAATATCACAGTTTCTTTTCAATAAAAAATGTTAATATCATAGTATCATCAATGATATTAAGTTTTTTTTTAATAATATTACCGTTCATTTTACATGTAAAAAAGCTTAATATTGTTAGTACAATTTGTACGACTGGTTATAATGGGTCTGGACGTAGCTTACCGGACTGGGCCAGCAAGCCTTTGGTGAGCTGGTTTTGTAGTAATCTAAGTAATAAGAGTGATGTTCCTGCACAAGAAAGGTAAACCGTTAGTCTTACCGTGGGGACGGACCCCACGATTAGACTCCGGCGTGAGAGTAAGTACACATTCATGAGAGGGAAAGTAGAAATATGTGTGTGTAATTATAAGAGAGAAAGTTGTTGTACCTTGTATGAGGATTATAGCCCCTGTTATAGGCGAGGTTTGCCGCTGGGGCTTCCTGGATTATCGCATATAGTGGTTAGTCGCCGGAGCCGGACCCTTGGCGGACAAGGGTTCCGTTTTAATCGCAGATGCGGACGTAAGAGGCCTAACGGTTGAAGGTTCAGCCCGTTATGTACCTTGCACGCATCTCGAGGTCTGGGCCATAGCCAATTTAGTCATTGGGCTTACTGTAAGCCCAGGGTTTGTGATTCTTGGACCTGAGTCCAGGGTTCGCAATCATTGGGCCTGAGCCCAGAGTGTGCGTATAGTATGTATTGGGCCTAGTAGACTTGTTGTACATACTATACATCATCAAGTCCCCCCAGTCTAGTATGTTCATTGCGTGCAGATATTGTCGCATGCGGTGGATGTCACTAGACTTGAGTTGACTAAGGATTTCACCGTGCGTTTTTTCCTTTCTGGAAACGCTTTTTTCTACCCTTAGAAACTGCTATACCATTCAGTCCCCCCAGTCTAGTATGTGCACTACGTGCGGATATTGTCGCACGTGGTGGATTTACTTAGACTACTTCTTGCGGGTCTATTTCTTTTCCGCACTCTCGAAGCGTTCTCTTGACACTCACTTTCCTTGGGAAGTGTTTTTTACAACGTGGACGTTTTACGGCTTTTCATGTTCTGGTTGATTTGACTCCGTGGGCCCTTAGTTTTCTACCATCTTTATCCACGTATCTACTATTTTTGATCGTTGGATCAGGTTGCTTTTGGACGCGTGTCCTTTTTTAGGGTTTTCTTGGTTCATCTTCATTCCGTTCGTATAGATACCCCTTACTTTGGTTTTAGCCTATTTTTTCTTTTTACTGCTTTTTTGTTGCGAACACCGTTCTTTGATCTGATCTTACCTTTGGCCGTATCCACCTTCCAATTCCTCAGTTAGGTTAGATATTTGATTCCCTTTTTCTTTTTCCGTTATAGGTACTTTTTCTTCTACCAAGTCTAAACTATCCCAGAAGGCACTTGATCGTTTCTGTGTTGATTATTCGATTCCGCTCTTTGTTCATCTGGAATTGCCTGAACCTGACAAAAGTATTCGTGAAGCGCCGAATGGAAAAATCGGTGTTTATACCCGTTTCTTTGAGTTTGCTAATTTCCGCCTTCCCTTTTCCTCTTTTCTTGTTTCGATTCTTGACTACTATCATATTCATATCTCGCAGCTTTCTGTCATCGGTGCTGCTAAGGTTTCTCAATTTGAAATTCTTTGTTTTGCACTTGGTATTGAACCCTCAGTTGGTTTGTTTAGGTGTTTTTATATCTTGTCTCGGAGTCATGGCTAGCTTTCTTTTAGTAAACGTGCTGATAGCTTTGGTGTTTGCTATACCAAGCCCCTTGATTGTCTTAAGAGTTGGAACGACCACTTTTTCTGGATTGACTCATTTGCTTGTCCCTCTATTCATCCTTTCTTTGTTGGTGGAAATATTCCTAAGGATGTCACCCCTAGGGATACTGAGTTTGATGCTGAGCATGTTGCCTCCCTTGTTACTAGTGCTTCTTCCTTTGTAAAGTTTTCGGAGCCTTTCCTTTGTTTGGATGGGTTGAGTCGTAATTACACTTTGGGCAATGACTTTTATCCCGTGTTTTATGATCAAGAGAATCGGGGTGGGTATACCGTATCTACATTTTTCCTTTTACTAATTTATTCTTTTTTTCTTCTAATTTGTGTTTCTTCTTTGTCTGTTTGCTGCAGCTATGGATTTGTTGTCTCTGGTTAAGAATAAAAACCCTATGGAGTTGCTTGTTGATACTCAGCCACGGAAAGAGGATGAAGTTCCTTTGCTGAAATTGACCGAAGGCCGTACTGTCTCTCTTGCCCCTCCTTCCTCTGGTGAAGTTGAGCGTGCAACTATTTGTTCAGAAATCGGAGTTTTTGATATTGGTTTTGACAGTGGAGTGGCCTCTGGTTCTGGTAGGAAGAGGAGGAGAGCTGGCATCAGCCTTGTCCATCCCCCTAAGAAGGTGAGGAGTGACCTTAACGATTCTGGCAGGGCTTCTACTGGTGGTAAGTCTTCAGAGTCCATTAAGAAGTTGCTAGCTCAAAGTTCACAAACTCTTGAATATTGTTTAAATGCTTTGCCCACTCATTCTTCTTCTTCACCTTTATTTTCAACTACTCCCTTTTGTGAAGCTGGGACATCCACTGAATCTGGCTTTGGTTTGCTCCATCTTGATGGTTCTCCTTCCAGGTTTGTTGTTTATACTTTTGTCTTTTTATCATTCATTTGTCTTTCTTTATTTACTTGCTCTTTACTTGTTTATTCGCAGTTCTCATGTGCCCGTTATGACGGATGCCGTCGTTACTAATGTTAATTCTGTTGAGAAGGGGAAGAGTCAAGTGGATGTTCCTTCCTCTCTCCCAGGCGGCCTTTCTTCTGTTAGTGGTATTCATCCGATTCTTGATGACCTTTCAGATCTTGATGTCTCGGCTGAGGACATTCGTATTGTTGATGATCCGGACTCTGGTTCTTTATCTGGTGTTCATATTCCAAATGGAATGTTGCCAACAGTTCACTTCTTGATGATGTTGATGAATGTCGTGTTATGGTGGACGAGTTCGCTCCTCCTTCCTTCTTTTCCGCTGTCTGTGATATGGGGTATGAGCGTCTCCTTGGTGAATTTAATGTTTCCGTGGCGCGACAATTGTGCTTTAGTTCTGAAGTTCGTCAGCGTTTAGAGTATAATGCCATGGAGAGGAAACGCTTATTGTCTTTGTTGGCAAGTAAGGACAAGGAGATTTCGGCTCTGGAATCTAAGGTTGCCAATGTTATTTCTTCCGAGGTATCTTCTGCTGTTGCGTCCTTAGCAGCTTCGTGTTTGAGGAAGAACGAAATTCTCTTCGAGCTGAGGTAGCAACACTTCAATCATCTCTTAATGCCAAGGTTTCTGAGTCATCCACTTTAAGAGCTGAGGTTGTTGTTCTTAAATCTCAGAATTCCAATCTTTCCTGATAGGTGTGCGTCCGTGCTCTCCCGCTCTTTTTTTTTCTTTTTTTTGTATATATTGTTCCTCTTTTTTGTTTTTCGTTGTCTTCTGACTTTGTTTTGTTTGCAGATACGGATTTTGGAGGTGTCTTGTTCGGAGCTTCGCAGCCGAGCTCCGTCCTTTGCTGCTTTCGAGGAGGAGTTTTGTAAGATTCAGGATTCTAAGATGGCCGGACTTATGCTGAAGGTTGATTTGGCCATTGCTGATTTGTATGCTTTGGTTGTTCACCTTGATGAGGAGTTTTGTCCTTGATTCCTTACGTGGTTATCTAGCGTCGCTTGTTGTTAACTAACGGTATGAGCCTTGCTGTGTTCAAGTGTCTAAACTCTTCAGAGTATACTTCGGCGATGGCAAAAGTTATTGAGCGTGCCGTTGATAAGGCTATGCAGGAAGGCTTGGCTGCGGGCATTATTCATGGTAAAGAGAAAAGAGAGCTTGTTGAGCTTGCTGCATATAATTCTTCTACGGAAGATCACTATGTTTCCGCTGTGAGGGCCCTTGAAAATGTGGAATTTTCTTTCCTCTCCGTGCTTAAGTTCAGCAAGGATGCTGGTATTGCGGAAATTATGGACCTTCTCGTGTTGATGGGCCTTCTACGAATGCTCCTATAATTGCATGGTTACAGCCGGATTTTGAGCAACTCATCCTTCCTGTCTATGATAAGGGTAGTAATGCTATTATCGATAGTAGTCCTTTGTCTTGCTCTTTGGAGGTTGTTCGGAAGAGAGTTGATCATGTTTGAAAACGCCTTAGTACCTATCGGTTGTCTTTTGCCGATGTTTACAACTCTTCCCTTGATCCGTTGTCCGCTCGTAACGTGATTAGTGTGGAAACCTCTTCAGCTAGCGAGTTAGCTTCTGTTTGCACTACTTCTTTGCCGCTTGTGCCTTTTCTTGTCAGTACTTCTGATGTTTCCGCGATACCCCTTTCTTTTGAAGATTATGATGTTGGTGGGTCCGACACCCCTGTTGAGGTTGCGAATGATCCATCTTCTGGAGTTAGTGAGGTCCTTGCTGTTCTGTCTGAGCCTGAAGTGAGTGCTACTGCCTTCGCGTGAACTTAGTTTTTTCTTTTCTTTTCTGGGATGCTTTGTAATCATCTGAACAATGTCTGTCTTTGTTTATTTTTATGATACCTCTGATAGTTGTAGTCATTTTTTTTTAATTTTCGCATGCTTTCTTTTTGCGTTGCATTTATGCTACAACTTTTTTCCTTATGCAAGCTCTTGATGCTTTCGGCGTATGTTATTTTCCACTTTTGTGTTGCTATTTGTAACGTTATACGGATATGCATGTTTTGTAATAGTATTTTGCGCACATACTCTTTTTGTCTGTGCGGTGCTATTTTTAACGTTATACGGATATGCACATTTGTAATAGTCTTTGGATAATTTTTGGGTTATCCTCCCAGTACTGGGCTTGCAATACCTCTTACGTACTTTGGTGATTATGCTGTTCACCAGTTATGTTATTCGTGATAGCTCTATGCTATTCAGAAATAACATATTTGGGTCGTGCCCAATTTTTGTGCTTGCGCGTCTTATGCACTTCAGTAAAAATATTTTAAAGAATAAAATAATGAAGGTAGCTAATCTTCATTTTTTTATTAATTGATCGTATTTTTAAATACATTACAATAATTTATTATTATATATATAAATTCGGGTACACATTTTTCATTGCTAACTGTCCTTACCCTCGTTGATTTCGAGTCTTATAACTGGTGACGCTCATTCATTTGCGGATCTTTGTCGATGGCCGTCATCATTCTTGGCAAGTACTTTTGAGGTTCCGCTTTCCCTTCATCTTTGTGAAGTTTCTGTTTTAGTAGTTGTCCGTGGTAGTTTTCCTTGTATGTAGTAGTTGTGATATCCTTTTTTGAAGGGGTTCCGGTTTCCGCTTCCTCTTGGTGCCGCTATATTCTCCCTGCGGGGTTCCCTAAGAAGTTTGTAGGTTTGCGGTTGTTTCTTGAAAGGTCGTGGTGCTTCCCTTTGTCTGCTGTTTTTTTCATCAGCGGGCTTGTTTCTGCTGTAGGGTATACAACAAGTTTGATAGACCCTTCAAGAGGTTTCCTGTCTGAACCCGTCCTGCTGTGCGGAAGCGGAAGGGCTTTTAGTGAGGTTGCTTTTCCGTTTGCACAACTTTTGATCTATCCCGGCACCCACAAGATGACCATTTGTTCCTTAAACCCAATCTATCCAACCCGATATGCCTGGATTAGTAGACGTACGCTTGTTTGGGGGGGGGGTTATATAAACAGAGGAATGAAGGCATAGTTTTCATCCTCTGTTTGTTTGCCTTTCCTGGGGAAGTTTCTTGTTAATTGGGGGCATTTTACGCATGGCGTTGTGCCCCACTTCCTTTGTTGTCCTTCCCCAGGGACCAAACTCTTTGCACATTCAATCACACCCCTCGACCCATTTCTCGTGAGATAGTTCCTTCTTCCGCTCGGGAGCCAACTCTTCGGAAGGAACTATATGCACTACCAAAATCTCAAAGGGTTAGTGAGAGCTTTCCTGTTTCAAGCTCTCACCTTTGGTATGCCCTGGGATCTCGGTATGTCCACGCAAACTTCAATGGACATGGGTTTTGGTGGAAGGAGTGTTGTGAACGGTCGCGGAGGCTGGTTATTAGTCGTCATTTTAGAACGACTAAGTGTTATTAGTTGTCACTTTAGAACATGCTTCAATTGACTCTGCCTTTGCCTTTACGTTTTCTTTTTTGGGGGATAAAGGTTCAGGTAATGTATGGGTTTTTTAGAAACGACGATGCGGTGGCTATGTGTCGCTGTTGAGAGTCGGCTATATTCCCGTTTTACCAAGCACCTCTTCAGCTTCTTTTTGATTTCTCGGGGAATTTTTCTTTCCCTCATGTTGTATACTAGTCTTTTCCAAGGAAGAAGTAGTTCTACTCTTTTTTCTACCCTTTATCTTTTCTTTACCCCGCGTATTTATAGCGGTGATTTTACTGTTTTCGCGTGCGTCGGCATTAATTTTCATTTATTGTTTTGCTAATAGGCGCGTGCCTAGGATCGTAACCTGAGTGCCTATTGTTTCTGTTGGATTTGACACATCATTTCTCGGGAAGGAACGTGAATCTGTACTGGCAGATTTTCCCTTCTTTTTGAGCATTTAGATAAGGCTTATCCTTTTGCTTCCATCCTTGCTTCGCTTTCAAGCCCGAGACCGGATCCTTTCCTTAGCTTTTGCTATTCCCCATTTTTGTCGTGACTCTGCCTATTTCTATCTGTTTATTATTCTTTCCGTTCGCAGTATGGAATCATGTATTTTTGCGCCTCTTATTCCTTTGGTTCGCTACTCCTTCCGAAGCTAGCTCTTTCTAGGTTACAGGTTTTTGTTTATTTTCTGGGAACCATGTCCGCATGGTGTTTCCTTGATTTGATTGTTTTGAAGTGGCAATGTATCTTTTTAACGTTCGTATTTTCTTCTTGAGTCTTTCTATTCTAGGTACATAGGGTTGAGATCTTCATTCACTTTGCCAGTGATATCCTGATGCGTGCTCGTTTCATTGGCTCCCTTGCATTTCTTCTCTCTTTTTTTTCAAATGCAGACACTCTTCTGTGGTGTGTCTTGCTTTTCCGTGAAATTCACAGAATTTCCCTTCGATCTCTTTCTCGGCTGGCATGGTTGTGGAAAGGTTTTTAGGTTTTGCTTTCTTTTGTACCGTTATTTCCTCGAAAGGTTTTCGTGGGTTGCGGAAACCTTGTTGCCTTTCTCTCGTTCTTGGCTTATCTTAAAATCCCTTTTTGAAACTGTGTCGATGATTGGCTGTTGTTCGTTTCATTGGTCGTTGCACCCATTGCCTTTTCCTTTCACGACTTTCTGCGGCTACTTCCCCTTTTAGGAAGGAAGAATTTATGTTCATCACCTCGTTCATTGACTTCGGGACTCTGTCGTGTAACCGCTTAATCAGTTCCAGATTAGTGACCGCATGCATGAATCCTGAGACTTTCATAATTTCTGGGGCTCCCTTTACGTTCCTTGTTTCTTGTTTGAATCTCCGTACGAAGTCTTCCGTTAGCTCTCCATCCTTTTGCTTGATGTGATGAATCTCCACAGGATCTTTGATACATTTCTTTTGTTGTAGGAAGTTAGTCAAGAAAGCCTCCTTTAGCTTGTCGTAGCTATCTATTGATTCGGGTGGAAGGTCGTCAAACCAGACTCTAGCGGATCCAGTGAGCGTGGAGTTGAACATGTGACACCATGTCGGCAAGGCCCATCGTTCCACCTTTGCTGCTGCCTGGAAGATCTGTAGATGATCCTCAGGGTCTCCACTCCCATCATATGTTTTCACGTTGGTTGGCATCCGCGTTTTTATGGGCATTTCGAAGTAGCGGATACGTGGAGTGAACGGATCAGTCTCCTTGCAGACCCAGGGTCTTGCGAGGTCACAATCATAATCAGTTGGCTTCCGCTTTTTGACTTTGGACCTTCGGCATCTGCTTCCGTGAGGTTCATCGTTTAAACAGTTATTCGCCTTTCGCGACCAAGTTTTTTCGGTTCCATGACTTCCCAACCTTGATCCTATCGGTCGCGATGGAGAACCCCTGCGGTTGCTCCTCTCTTTTCTTCCGGTACTGTGGCGGACTTGTTGCCTGTGGTCTTTGGAACATACGGAAACACTTTTCTCCTTATCTCCGAGTCGGTGGAACACACTTTCGTGTAGCCTTTTGAACACTGTTTCCCTTATGTCTTCTTTCCTTTTGGGTGACCTAGACCGGGTACGTCTTTGGCTGCCACCATCTTGCGTATTCCGTCATTTCACTGCCTCGAGCTGTTTCCATAGGTCTCCACTTGGCATTTCCGCTCTATGGTAATGTTGGATGTCATGATAATCCTTCCGGATTTCTGCCGCCTTGGCTCTTTCTTCTCGTTTCTGAACTTTCTCCGTCACAATAGGCAAGATCTTGTCGAAATATTTATCACAATACTTCCGGAGGGCTGCGTCGGACGCAGGTCCCTCAAGGTCCGTCGAGACCGTGTGGTTTTCTATTTCTACCGTACTCCGTAACGTAGACATGAAGGCAGGAGTTGGTTCCGATCTAGTGCTCACGGTGAGTATTTTCTGGAACGTAGTTGTGTACGGGTCCCACGAATGCGCCAACTTGTTAGTACAATTTGTGCGACTAGTTATAATGGGTCTGGACGTAGCTTACCGGAATGGGCCAGCAAGCCTTTGGTGGGCTGGTTTTGTACTAATCTAAGTAATAAGAGTGATGTTCCTGCACAAAAAAGGTAAACCGTTAGTCTTACCGTGGGGACGGACCCCACGATTAGACTCCGGCGTGAGAGTAAGTACACATTCTTAAGAGGGAAAGTAGAAATATGTGTGTGTAATTATGAGAGAGAAAGTTGTTTTACCTTGTATGGGATTTAGAGCCCATTTTATAGGCGAGGTTTGCCGCTGGGGCTTCTTGGATTATCGCATATAGTGGTTAGTCGCCGGAGCCGGACCCTTGGCGGACAAGGGTTCCGTGTTAATTGCAGATGCGGACGTAAGAGGCCTAACGGTTGAAGGTTCAGCCCGTTATGTACCTTGCACGCATCTCGAGGTCTGGGCCATAGCCAATTTAGTCATTGGGCTTACTGTAAGCCCAGGGTTTGTGATTCTTGGACCTGAGTCCAGGGTTCGCAATCATTGAGCCTGAGCCCAGAGTGTGCGCATAGTATGTATTGGGCCTAGTAGACATGTTGTACATACTATACATCAACAAATATCACTGTTGGTCTTATAATATCACAGTTTCTTTTTTATATCGCAATAAAATCAACAACGATATTAATGTTTTTCACCTTAATTTTGAAAAGCTAACACTAAAATCGACTGTGAAGATTTCAAATTCATAAAAAGTCAACTAAAAAACAACTTTTGACGTATGGTGATATTAATACCAAGAACATCTAAAAAATAAAAGTGCTCAGAAAAATCTTAAAGAAAAAAAGAAGACAACAATAGTAAAGATCGCTCAAAAGGAAAAAAAGTAAAAAAATTATTTTCATGGTCAATTTTGTAACCTTTCTCAAATTATGATGTCATTATTTGAATTATTACGTCATTTAAATATTTCATTTCAAGTAAATTTACTTTTACGAGAAAGAGGATTAGTTTAATCGCGTACGAAGATAAACGTACACTCAATTCGTAACCAACCATAGACTATTATTAGTCTACATGATTCATGTAATTAACTTCCTTACGTAAATATTTTACGAGTTACATTTTTTATTTTTGCCATTTTATGGAACCCTTGTACGTTTTACGCGTATTTAACCAATATTTTTAGGTTTTAACAACGTTTACGTTCTCCGGTGAACTTATCACTCATTTAATATGCCAAGATATAGTATATTGATAAGTTTTATGATTTTTATAAGTTTATTCAATACCCAGTTTTAAATTTCGTGACTTAAGGATTTAACTTAATAACTACCGGGATCAAACGACACTCCGTAACTTAATTATATCACAAAGTCATCAAATTATCACCTCATATATATTGATGGTCGACATATAAGGTGAATTACCAAGACATTTAAGTCTTGGTGATGAGTCATTTTGACACCTATGTAAACTTAAGACTTAAGATACATAAAATCTAGATATTTTTCATATAACTTGCCATAAACTAGTTATCATCTCATTTGATATAATAAGAAAACTCTTCCATCTCATTTGTTTCCCTCTCCTTGATCGATCCATCATAAATCCCATTATCATCATCCATTGATTTTCAAGCAACAATTTATACTTCATAGTTGAAGCCTTTAATGATCTCTACATGATTCAAGAGTTTATTTCTTCATCCATTGGTTGAATTAGGAGTACATACTTTAGAAGATAATGTCATCCAAACAACGCTCCATTAACTTGAAAAATATTCAACAAGGTTACTTACCTTGGGAAATTTGTCTTTCATCTCGACATCACCACAAAGTGCAACGGATGTTCAATACTAATTACTTTGGACCCATGAAATACTAGGGACCATATTTATGAGCTTGATAAAAGTTTAGTAGATGTGCTTGGAAATTAGTGTGAAGACAAATGTATGTACTGAAGATAGTGCATGCATTCATCATGTGATGAGTAATTTATCTTAGGTAAAGAGTTAATTGAGGTGTTAGGGTTTTTGTTGCTGTTCATATATTTTGTTTTGAATCAAGGTTATTGAGTCATAATATTTGAACATTTTTTTATTAGTAGTTCTTCGGTTCTATGCTTTTCACGTGTTCTGGATGGTTGTTTTAACCTTGCTGGTAATTTCACATCTGATTTCATACGATATTATAATGATTCTAATTGTTTTTCTTTCTCTGCATTTCAGCTTGCAGCTTGGAAAAATAATTATGAGGTGACAACTTTTTTCACCTAATCTTCACCATCATAGGTACTAATGTATTGCTATATCACTTTGGTTTGAATAGAACTTAGCTCATGTTCTTATGATGAGATTATAATAAATCCATAACCAAAAGTAAAAATTGTACCTTTAAATTTGTTAAATTATTGCAGGTTGAAGCAACCGTTTTGTGCTCCATATGCATTGCTGCCCATGTTAAAGAGGTACAATTTAAACCATTCAGTAGGATTGTAAATATTATTGTGTTGATGATTCGGGTGGTCTTGGATGATGGAAATACATGTTAGCCATTTAGAGAGAGAAAGATAAGAGATGGGTGTTCTTGTTAGAGAGTTGCTTAACAAAAATAAAATGTTAGATTATGAGAAGCACCACCCCTTCCAAGGATGGAATGGGTATTTATAGTTACAAATACTACGTCCTCCTATCGGACTGTGGATCAGGCATACAGTGGGTAAAGACCCGTCCTTCCTCCACGGTGTTACACTAAAGTAATCTACGCTACAAACTAACTAATAAACTACTAAATAACGTAAATAACAACATGTCTACGAGCTAACATATGCTAGACCATAATTGGGGTGTGATTCGTTCCAAACTGTCAAGTTTATTACACAAGTCAACCACTTGTGAATGGTCAACCGTAATAAAATTCAAACAGTCTAAAACCAATGCAATTTCCCTTGGAATATAGTGGATTCCCGGGTCGTTAAGTCCCACGGAGGATTAATGGTGCTTAAAAACGTTCAGATGTAGAATGATAACTAAGGATAATGATCTGTAAGGATTTTGGTTTATAATTACACTACTGATTGATTGGAATGGTAATTGGATACAGAATTATAAAGCACAACAATCAGATTAAACAAACGTAAATACGTACGTTTATTAAATTTTACGTAAACGTATAAAATAAAACGTAAATTTAAAAGAACAAAATACCTATGGATATGAAATAATATTTTTACAATCCTAATAATAAAAGAAAATTATTGGAAAATTAAAATTATTTTTATAACTATTTATTTAATTATTATTAATTAAAAACTATTTTTAACTATTTAATAATACTCTAAAATATATAAAAAAAAATGTGAAATAAAGCTAGAAAAATGAAATTATGACTTAGAAAAATCTAAAATATTATAAAACTTATTTTAAAACTGAAAAGATATTTTTTATGTTTTTTATTTATTTATTATTAATTATTTAATACTTTTTAACTATTTTAAATTCTAATAAATACTAAACAAACTAAGAAAATTCTGAAATTTTTTCTATAAATACCTTATGATGACAGAAAGTTAAGAAAATTATAAAAACAGAAAGTGCTTAATAATATGCTGAAAAAGAAAATTAAAAAGCTAATTTATATTAAATAAACGCTATCACTATTTTTAAAATGATGTTTTTGTGATTTTTCTTTTTCAAAACTACTATACTACTGATTATAAGCAACTTTAATAAAGACAAAAATTTTGGAACTTAAAAATAACCTGAGAATGAGCTTATGAGCTCAACAGTTTGAGCTTATGGCTTATTTTGATTTTTTAAGCTCGAATAAACTTACAAACTGGAACCAAAGATAAAATAAGATACAAATAAGCTAAAGTTACTTAAATGAAGCTAAAAGATACAAAGGAATACACTGATAAGCTTTAAATAAGCAAATAAGCAATTATACTAAACCAAGCAACCAAACAGGCCTGCACATTTTTTTAGGCCAATTTAAGCTAAGGGCAAAAGATCAAAAGCCAAAAATAAACCTTGATACAAGAAGCTGGCTTATTGAGGTTCCCAAAAAGCCAAGATTCTCACAATGGGGCCCACTAATAAGCTTGTAATGAGCTTGAGATAAAGCTTGTAAAACACTGAGTGTTCAGTGTACACAAGAAATGGGACAAACAAGAAGCAACTAGCAGTCCTACCAAATAAGCTAGAAAGTTAAAAATAAGCACTGGACCTTTTAGATGGCTAGATTGGCTTTCTAAAAAGCTAAGGATCAAAAGCTAAGGTTCACTAATAAGCTCTGTGTGAGCTTGTGAAAAAGGCTCAACTACACTGATAACTCAGTGTAGTGAGTGATTTTGAGAAAACAACATAAGCATAATAAGCAGTCCAATTAAGCTATAAATGAAAAATAAGCATTCAAACATCAAACTAGCTAGATGGGGTTATGAAAACAACAAATTACACAAGCTAAAGCTTACTAATGAACATGACATAAGCTCATGAAATAAGCCTACTCAACTGTGCACAGGGCACTTTTTCAGAAAAGGGGTTTAAAATAAGCTAAGAAATAAGCAGTTTAACTAGCTAACTAAAAATTATAAAAATTACTATGATTAAGATGAGCAACTAAATATTATAAACCTAAAAGCTTAAGTCCTAAATCCTAACAGTAAGATCACAAGAAAATTAACAAGTTTATTCAAAAACTACAAATAAGAAAATTTGACTTTTTAAGATAAACACTAAAGTTGACTTTGATGAACTTTGGATCAATCCTACTTACTGATTATGTTGTAATAAGGTAAATTAAGACTGGTTTGATCAATTCTAACAACTTATAAACATGATAGCATGATTATTGAACATAAAAATCCAACAGTTAGCAATTGATTTGGATTAAAAGCAAATTTTGACTTTTTATCAAATGAGCACTGATTTTTATTGTATATCTGAGCTATATTGACCTAATGTAACATATAACAACCAAGAAAAATAACATGAACAACCTCTAACACAGTTAATAAAGCAAAACCAAACAACCCTTTAAAAAAACTGATTTGAAGCTTTAAGCACTAAAATAGATTTTTAAACCAAAAAAAATCTATTGATTAACTTATAATAACTATATTGATACAGGATTAAACTAAAATTAACAAGATTTAAACACTTATACTAAGAAATACCAATTTTGAAGAATTGCTTACAAATTGAGTCCAAGCACAAAACTGAGAATCAAGAGCCAAGAACATAACCTATAGCTTCCCAAGAAGCACTAAACCAAGGGCAATCCAGAATCAACCCTGCTCCAATGTTTCTTTCATCTTCTCCACTGATTTTTGATTTTCCAACTATTTTCTAGTGTTTTTTTTTTATTTTTGAGTTTTACTTCTAAACTGAGTTTTATGGTTACTAAAAGCTTAGAAAAGCTTTAATAGGAGCTTATATGGGTTTATGAGTCCAAAACAATAACTAATAACAACATTAAGCTAATATGAGATTTTAAGCTTGAAATTTGCATAAACTTGAAATTGAAACTGAAACCTGAAATTGATTCTTGATAAAGGTTTGAAAATACACTGAGATAGATAAATACAGTACTTGAAAGCTAGAAATTACACTGGAATATGAAAATTAAGCTATTCGACATTCATTAACTAAAATTACTCTAGATATCTTCTCCTCTGCTTCTCCTGCTTTCTTTATAGACTTTTTGGACTTCCCACTTGGTTCTGAACATATCCCACTTGCAATCTTGGCCATTTTGCTGCTCTGAATTCATCCAAGCCGTTTAAACTGTTTTTGGCGCCAAAATGATAACACGTGGCTAGGGGCAGTTTTAGAGCAATAAAGGAACCTTGGTGTGTTGTGGAGGTGGAGGGGGGCAATTTAGATAGTAGGTATGGGGCTGGGGTTGAGGTGGCAGCAAAACCAGGGGTTGTGAGTGAGGATAGAGTGTTTGATGGTGGGGAAGCATTAAATGCTTAGTGGGTATACAAGAGGAGGGGGGATGAGCTGGAGAGTAGATAGGTGAGGTGGAAAGGTGGTGAGGTGGTGGTAAAAACCACCTGGTTTTGGGTTGCAGGCGTGGGTGAGGGAGATGAACAGGGAAGATGGGATTTGACTTGCGTTGACCGGTGGTATTAATAGAGAAAGGGTTCAATTTAGGGGGTTCAAGTGGCATATTGGCAGGGTCAAAATGGTTTTGGACTGGCTCAAGGGTCAAGGTCCAAGGGTCAAGTTACTTGGGCTTGGGCTTGTGTGTTGCATTGGGCCAGCTGGGTTTGTGTTTAAGTAAATAACAAAAAGGGTCCGTTTGGTTTGTTTATTAATAACACACAAGGACCAATCTTGTAATTTCTGCAAAGTTGAGGGGCCTGATTTGACAAGTTTCCAAAGTTAACAAAAGGACCGAATATGCCATTTATGAATAGTACAAGGGTAATATTTGATAATTTTCCATTTTTAAATATCCGAGGACTATTTTTGCCATTTTTAAAAGTTGAGGGATCAAAGTTGTAAATATGCAATTTTAACTTCAAAGGACTATTTCTAACAACTTGTGAATCCCCAAGGACCTTTTAATGATATTTTACAAGTTTTGAATTATTTTGATTTACCAGGGACTATTTTTGACAACTTTTGAAACTTGGGGGACTAAAACTGCCAATTATGCAAACTTGATACGTTTTTCATCTGATTTTGGTATTTTTGCATTTAAAACACATAAAACACTTATTTGTGATATTTTTATCATTTTGATGCGTTTCTGAGTGTTTTCAGATGTTTTTGCAGTCTAAAAGGTACAAAAATGATGAGTATTTGCACACTCATCAGGGTGACCGACACTTTAACATGGAATTTCCAATTCCTAACAATCTCCCCCTAAGGGAGGTCACCCCATGAAATACATTTTGCATCCTAGCATTCTATCTTTGTCTTTAGTTCTGAGCTCGTAGACTTCTATTCTTCAAGTTCCGCAGTCTTTGTGCTTTAGTAGCGATTCTTTAAAGTACGCATTGATTTGTACTTTTAGTGGAGGCCTTTAACTGATCCACATCTTTGATGATCTTCAAGCTTTCGTTGAGATCATCAGCCACAGTAAATCTTTGGATCACCCTTTATTGTGTTGCCATCTTGTGATGTTGTGACTTTCGGACCGACATGCTCACACTTTCTGGATCATGACATCTTTTCATCAGAGTAGCGGAAGCTTTTACTGGTTCAAGATATTTGCAGCAGCGTAGCAGAAGCATAGTATAAAAATATCTGAGCCAGGTTATGTAGATAAGCACTTGTCATGATTTCTTCAAATTAAGTGTGGATGCTGTGAGCATGCGGCTTATGATTGACTTCTCAACAGTTAGCAATAAAACACACGAAAGTGTCTTTGATCACTTTTGTTGAATTGAGGTACACGGCCCACGGTTCCCCGTTGATCAGTACAAGTACTGCCTGGATCGGTAGAATTCTGAAGAATTTACTTGACAGGGTTTCGCAGCTGCTCTAGCTGTTCTCAAACCGGAACGTCTCAAAGAAGACAACACGGAGTGAGTGAACCAGCGAATTGAGATTCACTGATTGATGAAAAATTGATTTGAAAAACAATCGCGTATTGCTTAGAAGAAAGAGTTTTGCAATACGACGAAGGTTTTTTGAGAAAGATCAATTTTCAATCAAAAATACCTTTTGTATTTGAAAAGAGTACACATTCAATGTGCTAGAGAAAAGAAGAAATTTGCACATCGAACGGTTTTTTCAAAAGTATTTTTTCAATCAGAGATACTTTTTGAATTTGAAATATGAATACACATTCGATGTGCTAGATAAAAGAAGATTTGCACATCGAACGGTTTTTCCAAAAGTATTCGTCAATTCATTTCCTGGACCAAGGTTGATTCAAGAATGAATCTCCCCATTGTTTCTATCCAGTTGTCACAAGCTTGATCTTTTGAAAAGATCTCACATGTCACCCACCAAGAGCTTGTTTGATGTTGGCTCTAGAAGGATTTCCATCTTCATCGTGAATACTTTTACATATCACTCAGATGTTCTGGCAATACCACAAGGATAATGCGTAGGACTCTTAAAATATATTCTTACTTTCCACATTGTGTGAAACAGCAAGTCTTCAAGAATTTAGTGTCCTAATGAGACATTGTGGATGATCTCTTGGCTCTAGACTCAATTGTGCACATTTGGTTCCTATGCCGGAGACTAGGGAGAGGGTCTCCTTCTTCAATATCAACAATCTCTAAGAGAAAGTCGATAGATTATGTAGGTTCCCCGTGAGGATGAAACAAGTCCTTTTAAGAGGAACTTGAGTAGCTTGGGAAGTTTAGTGTAGTGTGTCACTAGGTCCATGACGTCTTGTCTTCAATACTAGTGTTACCTTAGTAAACACCAGTAGCATATGTATTGAACCCGGTTTCTGCCCTAAGGTTGAATTATTGGAGGGCTATTTCTTTTCACCCTTTTCACATTTATTTCTTTTTCATTCTTCAACCCCTTCAGTGCTTACCGAGACTTCATAACTAGAACCTTGTTGGGTTTATTCCAGTTCTAGCTCAATCTCAGTCGGCACTCTTCCCATTTCTCATTTTTCTCTTTTTTTCATCATACCTAAGGACTCTACACTATCTAGTGGATTGTCCCTGGGTAGATCCCTCCTGCTCTGGTGGGATCATGGGAACGAATACCTAACCTAACCATCCTTATATCACCATGCATAAAGTAAATGGGTCGGTCTTTTGGTATTGTTCATTCCTTCTCGAAACCAATTAAAAAATCATTTGGAAAATCAATCAAGGTACTTGTGATATAATATCAAAGCATTTTGTACCTTAATTGTTTTGATCATTTAGAAATGCTCCCCCTCAACATGTGCATATGATTTGTAAATTGTTTAGCGATTTTCTTATTGAAATGCTCCCCCTCAATATGTGCTTCGAGAATACGGGAAAGAGTTTAGCACATATGGGAGAGCAATATGCACTTTTGAATCAAATCGATCATCATTTATCAAATTTCATTATTAAATCACAAATTCTCCCCCGATCAAAAATATCAAACCCTTTGAGATTTTAGATCCCAAGTGATTTAATTAGGTTTAGAAAACATGGGAGAATATGTGACCAGGTTTAAATACTCATCTTGGTTTTGGATAAATCCTCCTCCTCAACATGTGCATCGTATATTTGAAATCGTTTGGCACATGGAGGCAGGAGTGCCTTTAAAGGACTAAAACCAATTTGAGATTTAAATCACGATCTCTCCCCCGATCAAAATTTTCAAACCAATTGAGATTTTGGATCCCGATTGATTTAAATCATTTGGAGAATTTTGGGGAAAGACGTGGCTAGATTTAATTTTTGAAAATTGACTGATAAGGACCAAGTGACCAACTATAGACATTAAAGATTGTTAGTGTCAGGCATGATAATTTTTAAGAGCTCTTTAAGTAAAATAAAACAATTTCACAATCAAACAAAAACAGAAAAAATTTTCATTTTGTAAGATCTTTGAGTTTTAAAGAAAATCATACCATGACACAACATTAAATCTTTAGATCACCAATTTGTTTTTGTACAAACGGACCTTTTGTGAAGAAATATCGTTTGAAAATATTTTATTTTAAATCACTCTCCCCCTCAATCGATGACCGTAGTCGATGATTGAGTGACTTAAGTTTTGATAAAATGAAGTCCGGTGATTTTCAAAAATTAAGTCCAATTTATTTTCAAACCAATATTTTTCCATTTTTAAAACAATTTTAATAAATATTTTGAAGAATTGTATTATTCACTACTTTTCCTGCACAAGATACGTTAGGTGGTTGAGTTGCTTTTGTTGTTGTTGCTGAGGGTTGGAAGAATACCATCTGCTGAAGCAGTGAGACTTCTTACGTTGCATTTTTTCATGCCAACACTCCATAGAAGTCAAATTAGGCTCCGTTTCTTCATTCGCTGATGAAGAAAACCATCTGCTGATGCAGTGAGACCTCTTACGTTGCATTTTTTCATGCCAACTCTTCATTGAAGTCAAATTAGGCTCCGTTTCTTCATTTGTCAACCCAAGATATAGTTACCCTTTCCTTTCGGCATCCAATCATCTTCAATTGTGGGATCCGGATCGTGAACATTCTTATATACCAATATACCTGCATACGTTAGTGAACACACATACAGATATATGGCGGTCAACATTACCCAAACAACAATCGACTAATAAAAGTCAATCCAACATGTCAATCAGATCATACAAAGGCATGGGATTATGTGTCCATCAAACTCTAATCATCTAAACCTAATAATCATATCCTAAATTCCTAGTCATTCGACATAGGCAAATATCATTTTTAGTTAAGCACGTAGGATAATTAAGAAAGCCCGTTAGATGATGTAATTTTGAAAACATTCTCCCCCTCAATCAATGACTCATTTCATAAAAGATTTTAAAAGTGTTGAAGTCATTGATTAAGTTTCCAAATTTATGAAAATTCTGATACTGATTGATTTTCAAGCAACTCAATTTCCACCATTTTTTAATACAACAAATATTTTTCTGAAGAATTTAAGACGGAAAAACATTTGTGTAGGAACAACAGTCTTTTAGACGACATGCTTTCCTTGTTTTGTTTTGGATAAGTGCACCAAATTTATGAAAATCGTTTTAGCGCAGCACGTTCCTTCTTTGAAGAGCGGGTTGCTATCTGAAATAATAGCAAACCATAGTTTTAAGCACGGGTTACAGTCAGAAGTAACTGCAAGCCATAGTTTTAGACATGTTTTGAAAAAGAATATTTACACCTCCTGCTCGAACTTCATCTATGGTCCCGTGCCATTATTGAATGACATTTCTAAGACCTCAGATGTTATCGATACCAGAAAAGCAATATTTTTGGTCTTTTTCAATTTTTTTTTATTTTTATGGGTTTTTGAAGGTTTTATATTTTTCTATTTTCTTTTGTTGGTTTTCTATTTTTGTATTTTGGTTTTTGATAAATATTTACAAAGATAGAGAAGATGATATAGTTTAAGAAGATGATGATACGAGTACCGAGATAAGGATATCGAGCAGCACGTCGTAGAAGATAGATTTCGTCATCTCTTAAACTTCCACCACCAAAGCTTCCGAGGCTCCAGAATAGAAGATGAAACATGAGCCTTTGAGAAAGAGAGACTTTGGCAGCTTCTCCCCAAACCGAAAATCCATTAGATGAGCAAATTCGAAGCTCTATTTCAAGCTTGCCTTAGCCAGGTGCACAGAGAAGCACACCATTATCATAAATCCAGCTGCTCCTTTTAAGAACGATAGTCGAGATTCTTCGTTCGGGGTTATATCATCAACAAGAACAGCAACGTATCATCCCACTCATTAATTTTCTTTTCATATTTCAGTACCACTGAAGTCTGAAGCGATGCATCCCCAAAAGGTGTCAAGAGACCACTTCCCCCATGTAGATGAATTGATACAGTCAGTCTCTTAGACTAGAGCTCACGAACCCGAATACACATATACCCGAAGACAGAGAAACTTATACCATCGAAGTAGCAGATTAAGTCTAATAACCAAAGAATAACCCCGATGTATACTTTTCTCTCCCCCTGAAGACAGTGTATGAAGCTCAAGAACCCGAAGTACCCGAATGCCCAAAGAGAGAATAACCGATAACATTGAAGAAGCAGGCCGAATCACTGATTATCTCTACGGATGACTATCTCTGCGGATGTCAACTCCGGAATAAGTGTTTATATCTCTGAATAACTGATTAAGCACTCAAGTGAAACAGCTGAGCGTCCCCAATGTACACAATCTCTCTCCCCTGATGATTGCGATAGCGTCGAAATCATCACACTTGTGTACCTCTTTCATCACCATAAACTAACTCTTCCATCTCTTCCCCCACATAGTTGGAATAAGAACACTAAACGCCATGAGTCAAACCTTGAGTTTCTCTGTGGTAATGACATTAGTCTTCCCGGGATATCTTCAATCACTTAGAAGTATTAAGTTCATCAATGTTTACTCGCGTTTAGATGCGTGTCTCCTTCCCCCTTGCTGGTTTTGATGCTTTAGAATCAGCAACACATAATAAGCCCGTATACTAGAAATCTGTTGAGAAGAACACTTGAACTCTTGTGAGAATCAACTTGCTGAAGAATATGAGCAAGTCTAATAGGGTATTAACTTTGGCTTTTCAATCACCCCCAATTAGTGCTCTCCCTTAAACCGAACAATCTTTATGATGAATGCTTGAATTAAGAAGAAGTCTTTAGATCGTTAAATGCAACTCGTCTTTAGTCTTCTAACATGTACCAGAAAATGTAGAACCGACTGTAGACTCGACCTTCTTCAAGATTGTCCAATTGGGGAATATAAAGTCAACATCTTCAACTCACCAAATGCATTCCCGTTAACATACAAATAGCAAATCCCCTTAACTCAAATCCCTCCCAATCAAACAAGAACAGAAAGATGTTTATTAAGGAAATCAGCCCCGCAACTGGAAGCACTTTGTCATTAATCAAATCAGCCCGTGTGAAGATTTTAACCAACGGCTCTTAGAAGAAAACTCCATGTGAAGATGACTCGATAAGAAGAAGCTCGGTTCTTACATGAGTTTGGAGCCATTTGACCATTTATTCTCAGAAATCAATCAACCTTGCAGTAAATTCACACTTCTTCTCCCCCTCAAGAATTGCATACGGAGTTGCCATTCTTGATTGAATAAGTGAATATCTTCAACAAATGTAGTCTCATCACACTTCTCCCCTTCAAAGGTAGCATATGATGTCGCCATCGTCATTATGATTGAGCAAGTGGAATAAGAAGACAATCAACAGTAGTTCGGTTCACTTGATGACTGAAGCGCTTGGAAAAAGCATGAAGCATGTTGATGAGAATGGTCATAAATAAGAAGATTTCTCTTCTTCCGAAGATAAAGTGCACTGAAACGTACACTTTTCTTTTCTTTAGAGAACGAGGCTTGAACTGTTGTGTTCAAACGTCATAAATCTCTCTCTTTTCAATCTCTCTTGGAAAACTTGTAATCAACCCCATTATCATTCAGTAGGCTCTTTGGTATGTGCTAAAACACACACCATTTCTTAACCAAATCTGACCCAAAATAACCAAGAAAGAGCCATTTATTGATAATATCTGTTGTTTTCTTGAGTTTATGCATGTGCAGGTACGGATATGACGAAACAAACAAAAAGAAAGCCAAAACCAAGCACGAGAGAGAAGAAAGCAAAAGCCGATGCCGGGATACTATTTCAGGGACTTTGATGCTTAAAAAATCAAATTACGGAGTTGTGGATCATGTTCGGGGATTTTTCTCACTTTCACCATCATTTTTCTAAATTTACACAACGACTCCTCATTTATCCCATTATGTCACTTTTAACCCTCACCTTTCCATATTTACATTTTACACCCCTCCTAAATTCCACTTAACCATTTACCCAAAACACCCTTACCTTTTTCACAAATTACACCATGGGCCCTTACAATTCATAAAATTACATAAATGGTCCTTGTTGTAACATTTGGTTATCAAGTACCAAATAAAACCAAAATCCAAGTCAAGTTACTACTCCCTAGCCCAAGACTAATACTATCCTATTTAATCCAAAAGCCCAATTGCCAAAACCTACCCAAGCCCACACCCCTTATAAAACTATACCCGTCCATACCATTTATACCACATGACCCGGTCAAACTTTACCCACCCAAAGTCAAAATAAAATAAAAAAAACCCCACCCCTCACCCAAAAGCAGTACGCGCCCAAAACCAAATGACCACCCATTTTCACTGCTTAAGTTTCAATTTCACCATTTACCCACATGTCCCATCAAACTTACCTCACTTTTAATGTATCTAGAATATTTCTTACACGTTGTCAGAGTGTGACACAAGGGGATTGCCAGCGTGGAGTAATCAGAGCATTTCATTGGTTGAAACACCTCATGTGATTGATCAAACGGCTCAAAATGGATGTGATGACAAGATAGAAGATCAATGGACTGAAATAAAAGATCCAGAAGCATCCCATGCCCTCAGCTTGGCTATTTAAAGACCCTTTCATTCACAATTCGGACTTGTCCAATTCCTTATGTTTTAGAGGGATTTTGATCTTCATTTTTCTGTCATTTTAATGTTTTCGGTAGTTAGTTACTTGTTATGTAATTGCTTTCATTAATCAGTTGTATTGTTAAATTCATTTTTTGATTAATGCAATTTAAGTTTTTGTTAATTGAATTTCTGCTCAATCAATCTTTTTTCTTTCTCAAGCTGTAATATCTGAGATTTTCAGCTCCCATAAGCTTGTAGAAGCTTACGTGAGCTAACTTGTTGGATTACATGTTCTTAATTTCAAGTTTTGAGAAAAGTCAACGAAAGTCAACACGGGTCAAAATTTGAGAGTCAAAACCTGATTTTGATTAAATTCTGTTTTCATAGTGTTTAAAAGTTGGTTTTAGATTAATTTGAGTAAGAAGAATCAGTTGAGATAAGTTTTTGCAGCAAAATTCAATCATTTGTCTCATTTAAGGGGTGTTTGGTAAATGGTTAGATTTTGAGTTTAAATCGGTTTTAGGTATTAAAAGTCTGTTATACAGTTTTAGAAACATGTGTTAAGGCTATTTTTATCATAATCTCAGGTTTTTGCAAGTTCAGATTACTATTTGAGTCAATTTCTGTCGTAAAGTTGAATTCTGTCCAAACAGTTTTCTTAGTTTTAGTCATGAAGTTTTAGTCATTTTCCATTGAGATAAAAATTTCTAAAAATTAAAAATCACAAGTTCTATTGTTGGTTTAGTTTTCTGCAAAAGGAAAAAAACTAGAAAAATATATAGCTAACTCTTTTTGTAGCTCAAAGTTGGTGGTTCGGATCCTTATCTGCCCTGCACCACTGAAGTTTGCCCATATTGGTTAGTTGACTATGGATTTACAGCTTACTTTTGTGTTCTAGTCGATTTAATTCAGATTTCCCCACTAGCCATAGTATAGATTAAGCATAGTTAGGTTCCTAGTACTTATCTTCTCTGCTTATTAGGACTGCTATTGATCATTTCATTCTGTTGCATCAGCTTATCAGAAGCTGAGTTTTCAGCTTATTGATTCGTTCCGAACCGTCAAGTTTTATCACGCAAGCTAGCCACTTGTGAATGGCCAACCGTAACAAACTTAAAACAGTCTGGAAACAAATGCAATGAAGTCCAGGAGAGTATAGTGTTTCCCCAGGTCGTTATGTCCCAACGAGCTGTGCGAGAATAATCAAACGAATAGTGATCGAGAGATTTGAACGGAGAAGAGATTTGAACGATTATGATTACAGAAAAAGTGTATAAATTACAACGGCTTAAATGCAAATTAAAGAAAATTAAAAAAGATAAAAAAATATTAAATAAACGCTATCACTATTTGCAAAATGATGTTTTTGATTTTTTCTTTTATAAAACTGAATTAAAAACTACGCGACGTACAAAAGAAAATGTGAAACTTAAACAATATAAATCCTAAATATATGAAAATGACATTTTTATAATCCTAATGATAAAATAAAATTTTTATAAAAAGAAAAATATTTTTATTACTATTTATCTAATTATTATTAATTAAAAACTAATTTTACTTATTAAATATTATCCTAAAATACAAGGAAAAGCTAAAAAAATGAAATTATGACTTGGAAAAATCTAAAATAACTAAAGAGAATTTTCAAAACTATTTTTGTATTTTTCTGATTATTTTTCTATTTTCTATGAATTAAAAACTATTTAAAACTAATTAAATTGCTAAAAATTACAAATTTAACTAAGAAAAATCTGGAAAAATAATTTTTTGACTTTTTATATTTATCTTAACCTAGGAAAAATGAAAACTTATTTTTTTGAAACTTTTCTGAATTAATTGTATTAAAAGCTAATTAAATAAGCCTAAAAACTGTTTTAATTGAAGAAAAATAGCAAACTGACCTAGAAAAATGTGAAAAATTCAGGAAAAGTCTAATTTAATATACTGAATCTAAGAAAAATATAAAAACAGGGGCTTGTGTGTAGGAAATTGAAACTGCAATGGAGAGTGCTTATAAATAAGCACTTAAGTTAAGCCAAAAGCTACAAACAAGCACCAACTGATTAAAGAAGCTATATTATGCTAAAAGTACCAAAATGCAACAGGTTTCAACTAGATTTAACCTCTATAATGCAACTTGCACAGATTTGATTGATTTGAGCTTATGTGCTAAAACAGATTTGAGGTACTCAGTTTGGACTGAAAATAAGCACTCAAGATAAGTTGAAACTAAAAACCAAATGCTGGAACCTAATCTAGACCTGGCTAGCTATGTCTAAACCAGAGATGAGCCCTGGATGAGCTCTGATGAGCTTGGTGCAAGCCTTGCACACACCCTGTGCAGACTCAGTGTATGCTGAGTCAGTTGCACAGGGCATATAAGCCCATATTCACAAGCCTTTTTGGAGCTTATAAAAATTTGACAAAAATCTATAAAAATGACAATAAGAAAATAGACCAAGGGAAGTTTTTAAAACCACAAGTTTCACTTAATTTGACCCAGAGATGAGTCAATGATAAATCATCTCAGTTGGGCTCAAAATTGATTTTTCAACTTTTGACTTTTAAAACAGTTTTGAAGATTTGACTTTGTTGAGATTTGCAATCAATTTTTGGACTGATAATGATGTTATATGATGAAATGGAACTACTGCAAGCTTTATCTATGAACTTTAAACACAAAACAAGCTTTTGAATTTCAAAAATCACAACAGCTAAGCTGATTAAGACAGATTATTGATATGTTGACTTTTAGCTTTTGCAGAGCAAAATTAAGACAGATATGAATGTAAATGGCTAAACCAACCTAAATCAACAAGTGTCAACAACTGAACAAGCCTTAAATACAAGTAGACCAACAGATCCAAACACCCTTTACTGTGACTGATTTGCAATTAACATTAACCAAACTGCTAAACTAGCTTAAATATTTGATCAAACTGACCTTAGAGAACCTAAATAAAACTTAATTAACAGATTAAAACTATTTATAACTACAAATAAAAGTTATGCAGTGAAACTTAGAAAATCACTTACAAAAGGGTCCTTAGCCACAATGGCTTGAAACAGAACACAATGAACCTCTATCCTATAAAAATCAACCCAATAGCTCTGAACCAACCCAATTCCAGCACTGCTTCAACCATTTACCATTTCATACCCATTTGCTTCCTCAGTTGACTTTCATTGACCAAAAACCAAAATGGCATGAAACTTAAATACAAGCTTACAAAAAGCTATAAGAAGCATATGTAAGCTTGTTTGAGCTTAAAAATAAGCTAATAAGAGCTTGTACATAAGAATTTGAAATGGAAATTTTCAACAGTAACCATGAAACAAGAAATCTTAACACAACTTGAATTGATACTTAGAAAGAGTTGTAATACACTTGAACAAAGTAATTTGATACAAAGAAACTTGAAATAACAACTAAAGATCTATTTAAGACTTAAGAATTAAAAAACGACATACATTTTTAAATTTAACTAAGTGCTACTCCTATCTTCCTTCTTCTTCCTTCTTTTTATACACCAGTGAGCTTCTCTCACCTCTCTCTTCAAATCCCACTAATTATTTTGGCCTTTGGATTACTTGAGTGGATTTTAGCCGTTGGATGCAATTTTGGCGGGAAAAGGTGTGAGTCAAATGGGTTTGACTGGGTTTTAATATTAAAGGGGGGTCCAAAATGTATTTGACAGGGGGTCAATGGGATGTGGCAGGTCCAAAGGTATTTAAGGGTTTAACAATCAAGGACTATTTGTGTAATTTCAGAAATTCAAGGGACCAAAACTGCCAAATCTGCAAAGTTGCTCCAAGGGACTAAAAGTGACAAACTACAATAGTACAAGGACCAAACTTGACATTTTCAAATTTCCAAGGACCATTTTTGCCAATTTTTTAAACTTGAAGGACCAATTTTGTAATTTCTCAAAACTTTTGATATTTTTCACCAAAGGACTAATTTTGACAACTTATGATTTTAAAAGGACCTTTGGTGATTTTTCTTTAGAAATTATGTGCTCAGGGACTATTTCTGACAACTTTTGAAACTTGGGAGACTGAAACTGCCAATTATGCAAACTTAGCTCATTTTTCATCTGATTTTGAACATTTTTCATCTGAAACATATAAAATGCAATTTTGAGATATTTTCAGTATTTTGATGCATTTCTGAGCATTTTTAAACGTTTTGCAGTTCAGATTTGACCCAAAAATGATGAGTATTTACACACTCATCACTTATGCTATTGTTCAGTTTGATGCTTAGGTAGTATTTAGTTTAGGATTTAGTTGTATTGCCTTAGAATCCCCTTTAGTACTTTTTAGGTTAGCGAATCTAAGTCTGCAAGTAAGATCTGGTACTGCACATCAGATTCACCATTGTCCAATTCCACTTATAGTTTTGATTTTTAATTTCCTTATTTTACATCCAAATCAGCTGAATTTCTGGAAATAAGGTATTTGGTTGGTGGTTGTTTACAGGATATTTTCAGTTTATTTTTGTGATTTTTTCTAAGCTAGCTTATTTGGGTTCAAAGTACCCCCTGTAGGGCCGTTTGGCTTATTAAATTTAGAACCTGAATTTGTGCTTTAATGCTTTGATCTTGTGCGTATTAGGTTCTAATCAGTTGCTGTAGGTTTATTTCAGTTAGTTTAAGTTAGTTTTAGGCTGTAGTAGCTTATTGGTGGCTTTTAGCTTATTTCAAGTGCTTATTTTCATCAGTTTCTAGCCCAAATCATATCTCCTGTACTCCATAGTTGTTTCTTTTAATTTTCCACAGTTCTCAGTATTATTTTATAATTGACTGGAAGTTTTCATAATTTTCCAAGCTTATTTGCTATTTTTCTGCATTTAATTTCATTTTCTAGGCTTTTTAAATAGCTTTTAATCCAAATAATTCAGAAAAAGGTTAGAAAAATAAAATTTCAATTTTCTCAGTTTTAGAAAAATAAAAAAGTCATAAAAAGTATTTTTCCTGAATTTTCTTAGTTAAAATAGATTTTCTAGCATTTTAATTAGTTTTAAATAGTATTAAATTCAAAATAAATTCATAAAAAGTCAGAAAAATGTGATTCCAGTTCTGAAAATTATTTTTAGTTAATTTTGATTTTTGAAAAATAGTTTTGTCATTTTCTTGCATGTTTTCCTAATTTTTAGTATTTTAAGTCTATTTTAAATGTCTTAAATTAGTTTTTAATTCCAAATAAATCAAGAAAAAACCAAAAAAATTAGTTTTAAATTTCAAATAATTTTCAAATATCATTTTTAGCTATAGAAAAATAGTATTTCATTTTCATGGGTTAAAATAGTGTAGTTTGCATTTAATTCACGTCTTAATAATTACGTTTTACGCGTTTTTAGTTTTAAACTTGCATACTTAGTTGCATTTACTTGTTTTCATCATAGATTCAGTAGTTTTATTTGATTTCCTTTATTATTGCTTGCCTTATAGTTTAGAAATCCCCGCAGTTCCTTTTTACCCATTCGAATCCCGAATCACGCGACGTGAGTTGTTAAACTCCATTCATCCCTCGTTGGGAAAACGACCCGGGAAATACATACCTTTGTATTTCTTCGGAAAATATATCTGTACGAAAACGAACAAATCAAAAATGGCGCCGCTGCCGGGGAGGGCATGTAGTGAGTTTTCGATTCCGTCTCGATTCGCGTGTTTTTGAAGATCCTTCCCCGAGTGAAGTTATCGCTGTTTTTGTAAATATCTCTTTTATAAAAACCCAAAAATATTTTCCTTTTCAAAATTTGTTTTCCTTTTTCTATATTTAAAAACCCAAAAATAATCTTCGATTTCCTCTATATGTTTAATTCTTATCTCTTCACCCTCTATATTGTTTAATTCTCCACAATGCTCGATTTCTCACCCTTTGATCCCCATGATCCTCGGACCATGGAGGATTTCTATTGTCCATCACTTATCGGTCGAGGAGGACCGATCGTTCCGGGAACCAAGTTTAGATTGAAAAATCGTATGGTTCGTCTTCTCCGACAACATTGCCAATTTCATGGATATAACGACGAAAATGCAAACGAGCACTTGAACAAGTTTTTATCTATCACTCAATCCATGAAGCAACGTGGCGTTTCTCAAGATGATATCCGATTGAATCTCTTCCCCTTATCTTTAACCCACGAAGCCGAATCTTGGTTTTATACTCTTGAAAAACATTCGATTCATACTTGGGAAGAGATATTTCGCAAGTTTCTTTCAAAATACTTTCCATATTCGAAAACGATGCAGCTGAGGAAAGATATTCTTAATTTCCAGCAATTACCCAAGGAATCCGTATTTGAAGCTTGGGAAAGATTCAAGTCGTTATTACAAAAATGTCCCGATCACCGAATTTTGCTTCTTGATCAAATCCTAACCTTTTATCATGGTATCACTACGATTGATCGAGACAAAATCATGTTGGCAGCCGGTGGAAATCTCATGCGGAAGACTCCTCAAGAAGCGTATGATTTGATCGAGAATTTGACACAACATCATTATCAGTGGGATGCTGACGTTCCTTACAATTCTACCACTATGTTGAGTGATCATTATTTCGAGAAAATTTCCGTTATGAGTGCACAAATTGACGTCTTTGGCAAGCAAGAAAGCTATATCAATCAACAAAGACCGAGTCATCCACCCACTTTTTATTATTCCGACTCTGACGATAGTGATGACGATGAACCGTTTGAAGAAGAGAACGTAAAGATCGATTCGCTTATTAACGAACCTTTGGATACCTTGTCAATGGGGGATAAGGAAGTCGAATGCACTCCTCTTGAGAATATTGATAACCTTGTTCCAATCCCAAGGGTATCTGAGACACCTTTCGATTCGATTTCAGAAACTTTCAAAATGACCTTCACAAATCCTTTGTTTGAATTCGATTCAGAATATACTCTCAATTTTGACAATCAAATCTTTGACGAGGAAAGTGATGAGTCTGACACGGAGACCATAATGGAAAAGGTGCAAATTCCTAGCTCACAAAGTACCGCACAAATCCCACCTCCGTTTCTCTCGATTGATGAAGTTAAAGAAGTAGAGCCGTCTAAAGAAAATCCTCCGGAGCCCGAGCTCAAGGATTCGTCTCTTAATTTATTTCTCGAGGAGTTCGCCGATGAACTCGCTCGCATCGATCCTCTTCCACCGGGAAGTGAGGATGATGACTTTGATTATGAAGCCGATTTAAGAGAGATTGAAAGTTTGTTGAATGAAGATCCGATAAATTAGCCGCCACGAAAGATTAATGATGATTATCTCGAGGAGTTCTCCGGTGAACTCTCTCATTTCATATCTCCTCCAGAATATGATCGTGTCTATTTTGATCTTGAGGAAGATTTTAGTTTGGGGGAAGAGCAACTCTCTCAAAAGAGTTTCGTTACTGATGACATCACCCCGTCTCTTCCTCCCGATGTTTTTGTTGAAAATCACCCTTTGAGCTTAAATGATCAAATTCGAATTAAAGATTATATGGAATTTGCTTTTGAAGATGAAGAATGGATCTTAATTGTTATCAAAATCTTTATTCCATTTCTTCCATATAATGTGATTTCTCCTCTTCTTCACTCTTGCGGGAGTGAGGATACCATCTTTGACCCCGGTATCACCGCTTTTCCTTTCTAAGAACCGTGGGTATCTCATCGGAGTGGAACTTTCTTATGTTTCAATGTTTATCCAAACCGCTTGAACGAAAGTCCGATGGAAATTATCTTTTCCACTTTCTTCCCCAAGGACAAATGAATTCGGGGCGGGTCAAGCTAACGACTCGATAACAAAACAAGCATTTCTATCTTCTTTCTATTTTCTTCTAATAAGTGACGTGAAGGGGTTAGCCTCTTCGATTTCTCGTGTTTGGTTGTTTGTGATGTTGTGTTTAGGATGTTCCCGATATGAAGACTCTCGTGCTCGAAGTTTGTCTTTTCTCCACTCGAGTTTCATGATCGATGCTGATGGAAATCCGATATCAGAAATCTTATCGACTAACGTTTATCTTTGAGCATACTTAATAAACGGCTTTTAGATTTTTGTTGATACCCTTGCCTTTAAACATTGAGGACAATGTTTCGTTTTAGTCTGGGGTAGGGTAATCTTCGATTTGATTTGACCGCACTTGCTTATTTTTTGTCGTGTTACTCTCGCAACCCCGTTTTTCCTTAGAAAATGAAAAAAATTGTGCAAAAATGTGAAAATTTAAATTTTTTTGTAAGCTTTTGCTAGTTTTATGATTAAAAAGTCTTTGCTAGTCTCTTAGAAGTTTCTTTAAATATGCGTTTTCTTGAAATAGCCTTTGCTAATTGCTTAGACAAGAGGCTATAAAATGCGATTCTAGCTCACAAGGCCAAGAATTTGCAAGTCTCCCTAAGTGATTTTAAATATGTGAAGCTTAAACAAGTAATTCGCTAGTTTCTAATAAGTTACTTTAAAAATGCAAGACTTGAGATTATTTTACGAAGCATTTGCTAAGTTAATATATGTTTTGACACCTTGTTGACTTTCATTGGTGAGAGTAGGAATAGAACTGACTTGACCGGGCGTGTTGAGCCCTAGCTTGTTCCCTTAACCATAGATAATCTAAAAATTATCGGCTAAGCATCCGCGGATCTCATTATTTGGGATTTTAAATTTGCGGAGATCGAGGAATGATAGAGTTACTTATGAGTTTAGATGCTAAGCGTGGAGTAGTTGGTTCTCTTTAGAGCCCATCGAAGGTACTTATGGCTTTTTGTTCCCAAAAAATTGTTTCACCCCATATCTGTCTAATAATAATTAAAGATGTTGAGTTTTTGACGATAGTTAGTTCTTTATCTTCTTTAGAGAATCCTTGCCCATGAGAGTTGGGTACACATCAAGGTAATCTGTGTTGCGGTGTAATAGACAACTGATAGTTTGCTGCTATTGTTTCTATTGTTATAAAAGCCGTAGGATTCGGAGTTTGGCACAAAAATTAACATGAAATAAAGCCCAAATGTATTAAAGTTGAAAAATCCAAAGCCATAAAAGTTGTCATAGACTTCCAAAAAGGCAGAGGAAAAATCCAAAGTCATAATAAGACTTCTGATAAAACGGTAATCCCGTTGAGTTAGTGGTTGAAAAGACCAAGGGCCTAAATTGCAAAAATGCAAATGTGCTGAAATAAGTGTTAAGCCAAACTTTGAATCCGGGGGATATCTTCCTAAATCATGTTAAATTAGGACCTTGATGTGGACCTCATTCTTGTGTGCAATGGTTTTCGAGGGAAGATGGATAACTAATTAGCGACTTAGCTTTATATCTTTATTGGAATAAGAATTATCGAAACGAGAACATATGAAGAAATTCAATTCTCACAAAAATAAAATAATTAGAGGAAAATAGGAAAATGGGAGCAAAAGGTAATTACACAAGTAACTTCCATGGGTAGTGTTAGCATCTAGAATCATATTTAACAATGATTTCGATTTTACGCTTAGTTTGGGGACTTGTGAAAAATCAGGGACGATGTATTCTATCCGTATGGTCACTTCACGCTGTGTTGTGTTTCCTATTCCGTGATCCTAACGTGTCAATTGAAAAATGTTGGAGTTATTGATCGAGATGAAAGTTCAACAAACCGTCACTCATAACCGGAATGTGCTTAATCGTAATATCTATACATGTGAATAAGAAAGGTAAACGGGGCGTTTTTAGAATTAAGGCTTTCTTAATCTCTTTTGAGGAATCTTTGCTACTTTTCATAGGTTTAGTAGAAAGAGATTGAAATCCTTAGTTTTAGAAGCGTGAGTTGATTGCAGTGCGTGGGGACACGACAATGGTCTCGTCTGGGGTATTTTGGTATGTGCTAAAATACACACTATTTCTTAACCAAATATGACCCAAAATAACCAAGAAAGAGCCGTTTATTGCTAATATCTGTTGTTTTCTTGAGTTTATGCATGTGCAGGTACGGATATGACGAAACAAACAAAAAGAAAGCCAAAACCGAAGAAAACCAAGCACGAGAGAGAAGAAAGCAAAAGCCGATGCCGGGATACTATTTCAGGGACTTTGATGCTTAAAAAATCAAATTACGGAGTTGTGGATCATGTTCGGGGATTTTTCTCACTTTCACCATCATTTTTCTAAATTTACACAACGACTCCTCATTTATCCCATTATGTCACTTTTAACCCTCACCTTTCCATATTTACATTTTACACCCCTCCTAAATTCCACTTAACCATTTACCCAAAACACCCTTACCTTTTTCACAAATTACACCATGGGCCCTTACAATTCATAAAATTACATAAATGGTCCTTGTTGTAACATTTGGTTATCAAGTACCAAATAAAACCAAAAATCCAAGTCCAAGTTACTACTCCCTAGCCCAAGACTAATACTATCCTATTTAATCCAAAAGCCCAATTGCCAAAACCTACCCAAGCCCACACCCCTAATAAAACCATACCCGTCCATACCATTTATACCACATGACCCGGTCAAACTTTACCCACCCAAAGTCAAAATAAAAAAAAAAAAAACCCCACCCCTCACCCAAAAGCAGTACGCGCCCAAAACCAAATGACCGCCCATTTTCACTGCTTAAGTTTCCATTTCACCATTTACCCACATGTCCCATCAAACTTACCTCACTATAAGTGTATCTAGAAGATTTCTTACACGTTGTCAGAGTGTGACACAAGGGGATTGCCAGCATGGAGTAATCAGAGCATTTCATTGGTTGAAACACCTCATGTGATTGATCAAACGGCTCAAAATGGATGTGATGACAAGATAGAAGATCAATGGACTGAAATCAAAGATCCAGAAGCATCCCATGCCCTCGACCCTTTCATTCACAATTCGAACTTGATCCAATTCCTTATGTATTAGAGGGATTTTGATCTTCATTTTTCTGTCATTTTAATGTTTTCAATAGTTAGTTACTTGTTATGTAATTGCTTTCATTAATCAGTTATATTGTTAAATTCAGTTTTTGATTAATGCAATTTAAGTTTTTTTTTTGAATTTCTGCTCAATCCTTTTTCTTTCTCAAGCTGTAATATCTGAGATTTTCAGCTCCCATAAGCTTGTAGAAGCTTATGTGAGCTAAGTTGTTGGATTACATGTTCTTAATTTCAAGTTTTGATAAAAGTCAACGAAATTCAACACGGGTCCAAAATTGAGAGTCAAAAACGATTTTGATTAAATTACTGTTTCATAGTGTTTAAAAGTTGGTTTTAGATTAATTTGAGTAAGAAGAATTAGTTGAGATAAGTTTTTGCGAAGAAAATTCAATCATTTGTCTAATTTAAGGGGTGTTTGGTAAATGGTTAGATTTTGAGTTTAAATCGGTTTTAGGTGCTAAAAGTCTGTTATACAGTTTTAGAAACATGTGTTAAGGCTATTTTTATCATAATCTCAGGTTTTTGCAAGTTCAGATTACTATTTGAGTCAATTTCTGTCGTAAAGTTGAATTTTGTCCAAACAGTTTTCTTAGTTTTAGTCATGAAGTTTTAGTCATTTTCCATTGAGATAAAAATTTCTAAAAATTAAAAGTCACAAGTGCTATTGTTGGTTTAGTTTTCTGCAAAAGGAAAAAAATTAGAAAAATCTATAGCTAACTCTTTTTGTAGCTCAAAGTTGGTGTTTGGATCCTTATCTGCCTGCACTGAAGTTTCCCATATTGGTTAGTTGAATATGGATTTGCAGCTTACTCTTGTGTTCTAGTTGATTTAATTCAGATTTCCCCACTAGCCATAGTATAGATTAAGCATATTTAGGTTCCTAGTACTTATCTTCTCTGCTTATTAGGACTGCTATTGATCATTTCATTCTGTTGCATCAGCTTATCAGAACCTGAGTTTTCAGCTTATGCTATTGTTCAGTTTGATGCTTAGGTAGTATTTAGTTTAGGATTTAGTTGTATTGCCTTAGAATCCCCTTTAGTACCTTTTAGGTTAGCGAATCTAAGTCTGCAAGTAAGATCTGGTACTGCACATCAGATTCACCATTGTCCAATTCCACTTATAGTTTTGATTTTTAATTTCCTTATTTTACATCCAAATCAGCTGAATTTCTGGAAATAAGGTATTTGGTTGGTGGTTGTTTACATGATATTTTCAGTTTATTTTGTGATTTTTTCTAAGCTAGCTTATTTGGGTTCAGTACCTGTCAGACCGTTGGCTTATTAAATTTAGAACCTGAATTTGTGCTTGGGCTAATGCTTTGTGTGATCTGTGCGATTAGGTTCTAATCAGTTGCGGTTTATTTCAGTTAGTTTAAGTTAGTTTTGAAATGTGTAGTAGCTTATTGGTGGCTTTTAGCTTATTTCAAGTGCTTATTTTCATCAGTTTCTAGCCCAAATCATATCTCCTGTACTCCATAGTTGTTTCTTTTAATTTTCCACAGTTCTCAGTATTATTTTATAATTGACTGGAAGTTTTCATAATTTTCCAAGCTTATTTGCTATTTTTCTGCATTTAATTTCATTTTCTAGGCTTTTTAAATAGCTTTTAATCCAAATAATTCAGAAAAAGGTTAGAAAAATAAAATTTCAATTTTCTCAGTTTTAGAAAAATAAAAAAGTCATAAAAAGTATTTTTCCTGAATTTTCTTAGTTAAAATAGATTTTATAGCATTTTAATTAGTTTTAAATAGTATTAAATTCAAAATAAATTCATAAAAAGTCAGAAAAATGTGATTCCAGTTCTGAAAATATTTTTTAGTTAATTTTGATTTTTGAAAAATAGTTTTGTCATTTTCTTGCATGATTTCCTAATTTTTAGTATTTTAAGTCTATTTTAAATGTCTTAAATTAGTTTTTAATTCCAAATAAATCAAGAAAAACCAAAAAAATTAGTTTTAAATTTCAAATAATTTTCAAATATCATTTTTAGCTGTAGAAAAATAGTATTTCATTTTCATGGGTTAAAATAGTGTAGTTTGCATTTAATTCACGTCTTAATAATTACGTTTTACGCGTTTTTAGTTTTAAACTTGCATACTTAGTTGCATTTACTTGTTTTAATTATAGATTCAGTAGTTTTATTTGCTTTCCTTTATTATTGCTTGCCTTATAGTTTAGAAATCCCCGCAGTTCCTTTTTACCCATTCGAATCCCGAATCACGCGACGTGAGTTGTTAAACTCCATTCATCCCTCGTTGGGAGAACGACCCGGGAAATACATACCTTTGTATTTCTTCGGAAAATATAATTGTACTGAAAATGACAAATCACTCTTTGTCGTGACAACTGATGGAGAAAACCCAATATGATGAATTTGACCCTGAAGTAAACTAACCCGAACTCGTGACTTAAACTTGCACATATATAACAAAGAGCGGTGCCGAGACTTCATCCTCCAATGAATCTCTAAGTACTCTATACTCTTCATCCAACCAACCATCAAGTATAAGACGTACATCACCTCTTGAAAATCCACAATTGAATGTGACACTGAGCACTACAACGTAACTCCTTAAAGTGATAGTTATTTTGTGGTGGTAAGAGCCCGATTCCCCTAAGTGGTAAAAGAAAAGGAAAAAGTCACCCAACAATAACTAGATTTCCAAGTCTTCGTTTTTGATAATAAGCTCGAACAAGGATTTTGAAGAATCTTCATCCAACCATCCCCGATACCTTCAGATACTAAGTACACTTGCCCGTGATATTTCACTTCAACCTCAAATAAATAATAGTGAATTAACCCGTTGTCACATCTTCTGGTTAAAAGCTCACATCTAGCCTCCTTTGACGTTTTAAGTGAACTATGATAATGGTTTTCATCCCGACCATGGTTAAAAGCACATAACCCCGTAAAACCATGTAATAACCAATCTGCTATGAAGATAATCCAAACACACATCCAATTCATAAAGTACCCCCTTTATCCTTTCTTCGAAGTAGGAATCGTAGCACCAGCATCAGATAGGATCCAAAAATACACTTTCTCTTTCTCCAGGATGAATCTATGATCACGGGATTTTACAATTCTATGGTTTAAACCGAAAAATTGATTCTTTCGCGGGATTTTACAAAACCAAGAATAAACCGTAAGATAGATCCGGAAATGTACTTTACAATTACCAGGATGTTTCCATTGTTCCGGGATTTGACAAGTCTATGATTTAAACCAAGAGATAGATTCTTTCGTGGGATTTTACAAAATCAAGACAAAACCATAAACAATGTCAGCTTGAATGTGTTTTGACGACTTTGGTTTCGGTGAATATCTGTTTTAGGGAAATATGCGGCGTTTCATCAGCGGTTCATTCTCAATCATCAACATTCTTTACCCAAATGTAGACAGCTTCACAAACCATACTAAGTCAAGTAGTATATACTACTTCCCCCTGGAGGTTGATCGTAACACATCAAAGTACACGTTTCTCCCCCATGATGGTTTCGAACTTTCGGAAGCATCATAACGTGTACGACCATTTGCACGAGAAGTTCTTGTCATAAGCAAACATCTTGAAAAATCATGACTGACGCTGAAGATTCTTGAAAGATTTTGCTTAGACTGTGAAGTATTATTGACATAATGTGGCGTCGAATATCTCATGGGAATTGCTGAAATTGAACCTCCATTGATTCAACGGCTAATAGTAATGACCACATATGGAGATTACTATTGATTGAACGTCACTTCAATTTCTCGTCAATAATACCGTACAAAAAACCCCATAGTCATTTTTTTTTCTTCAAATTTTCGCTCAAGCCGTGAATTATGTATCCTCCGTGAAATTATACCATACCAAAATACCACTCATTAACCGATATAAAATTTGTATCCTACTTTTTGTACCACAAAAATTCGGATGACAAATTGTGAAGATATTCATGCGTGTGTAATCTTCAGCTCAACAAACTACTACCACCAGCCCAGTCCATTAGTTCAATTGATATTAACAGCCCACATCCATAAAGCCCATAAACGAATTCAAGACGAGGCCCAAGTCCAAAACAAAGTCAGCCCGACTAACGCTGTGTTCTTGAGTTTTTTCATTAAAGAAAAGGGAAGTAAAGTGGGAGTAAACACTTTACTTCCTTTTCCGCCCACTTTTGGGAGGAAACACTTTCCTTCCAAAATCCCCCAAATAAGCCTAACTTTACTTCCATTTCATTTTCTTTTCCTCCTTAAGTAAAACTCAAGAACACAATGTGGGAGTAAACATTTTCACTTTACTTCCATTTCATTTTCTTTTCCTCCTTAATCCTACTCGAGAACACAGCGTAAGTATCAAAGACATGAAGCCCAAATCCAATATCCAGAAAAACTTACAACTGGTAATATAAATGATACCCTAAACACACATTAACCCTAACATTTCTCATCCTTAGATTCAGATATACGCCTACCACAAAAAAACGTGTCTCTCACCAATCTATGCTCTCAACTCAGATAAATCTCATCTCCATCAAAACCTCTGTCTCACCTATTTTAATCTCATATTTTATCTCAGATCTGAATATCATCTTATCATAGCATCAAAAATCGATCTAAAATCAAATCTCACCGGCACATCTTAACCATATCGTTACCTTGGTATTTCAAATCAAGATCGTGTCTTTTGTGTCTTCAAGATCCTGAATGGGTCTCGGGTAAGGTTTATGTTGTGGTTGTTGTATTTACTTTAAACGAACAAAAGATTAATTATAACATATTTGTTATAAATTATTCTTTATGATTTTCGGATAGTAACATGAAGCTTGGCCTTCAAAAAGATCAATGATGATAATGAATAAGTTGAAGTAATCTTTAAAAGATTACAATAAAACTTGAATCGAATCTGAGATCAATTTTAATTTCTGTACGATTTGAGTCGAGTCTTGATAGAATGAAATAGAAGATGGAGGATAGGATAGGTTTGGGATTTGATTGATTGTGGTGAGTTGTATCGAATGATGGTTTTGGTATGATACCAGGCGAGGTGTTCTTTTCTGCTCATTGATAATTTATTCAATTCGTTTTTGATGATGAACTAGGACCAATGATGTAATGGTACAGAGGTCGAGTCGTTTTTGGTATTAGGTATGTGTGGTCGTGGTCATTCCTTCTTCTACCTTTCTGTCAAGTTGCTTAAAGTCACAAGTCGCTACTCGACTCAAGTCGCTAGACTCAAGTCGCTACCATGAGTCAAAACTCATGACAAGTTGCTACTTCATTTTCATCACAAATCGCTAACTTTTTCTTTACAAACCGCTGTCAAAACAGCATCTCTCAAAAAAGATGACAAATCGCTAACTTGTAAAGACAAGTCGCTTTGAAGATTCAATGAATCTGGACTGAATAATGACAAGTCGCTAGCAAGATTATTTGACTTTTTCCGGCGTTTTTCGACCAAGTATTCCGGCTATCTTCATAGAAGCCCAGAAAAATATCATAAAGATGCAACTTTTTGCCTGAGTTTGACCATAGAAAACTGACCAGAAGACCACATATATTCTTTCACATTTTGGTTCCAAAAGCCACATAAAGATATAAAACACAACCTGTTTGGACAAAAATATTGAGACAAAACAGTGTATAATCTTGAACGTTTATATGACTTTTGACCAAAGGATACACAAACTTGTTAAAAACTGATATCACAAAAAAGTAAGAAAAAAATTATTTTTCCGACACAAAAAAATGGTACAAAATCAGTTAAAAACAAGTATTCGAGCCACAATAAATCATCACAACACAATAACCATGGCTCTGGTACCATTTGTAGGATCGTAAATATTATTGTGTTGATGATTCGGGTGGTCTTGGATGATGGAAATACATGTTAGCCATTTAGAGAGAGAAAGATAAGAGATGGGTGTTCTTGTTAGAGAGTTGCTTAACAAAAATGAAAGGTTAGATTATGAGAAGCACCACCCCTTCCAAGGATGGAAGGGGTATTTATAGTTACAAATACTACGTCCTCCTATCGGATCATGTGATCGCATACAGTGGGTAAAAGACCCGTCCTTCCTCCACGGTGTTACACTAAACTAATCTACGCTACAAACTAACTAATAAACTACTAAATAACGTAAATAACAACATGTCTACGAGCTAACATATGCTAGACCATAATTGGGGTGACCGACACTTTAACATGGAATTTCCAATTTCTAACACATACAATGTTATGTCCAAAGTGTCAAATCCATTTTAGTTCGTTAAGTCCAACGTCCAATATATTTAGTCCGTTATAGTCCAAAATCCAAGTCCCTATTTCAATAGTCTTAGTCCATTTCACATATATGTTTAGTCCAAATATGTATAACCCGAACCAAATTCATAGTCCAAGATATAAAACGAAACCTACCAATGAGCAATATGTCCAAAATAAGAAAATAAGTTAGTTAATAATCCAATCCATAAATAAGCCCAAACCACAATAAGCTCAAACCAAGATGGAAAAATAAGCACATTCAAATTAAACACTTAACCAAAACTCGCAATAAGCACGACACGAGCCACAAAAATATAAGCCGAGACATAAGCTTGAAAACAAACACCCTTTGGGTTTCTTTTAATTACCTAAAATCAAACACACCCAAATAAGCCATACGAGCTTATTAAAAATCCAAATAAGCAGTAAACTTCGAAAATAAGCTTAAACATAATCAATAAACATGAATCCAAGATAAAATTGCTACGAACCAAACCCTTATGGGTTTCATTTTCGAATCGAGTCCAAGACCAAACAAAACAAGCATAAAAATAAGCACCTCGTGTGCTTATATGAAGAAAATAAGCACTTTGAAAGAAAACATTTCTATTTAAACCACAAAGAACGATGATATCTTTTTTTCTCTTAAACACTTTTAAACCCAAACGAATAACATAACCCTTTTTATGGGTTATGTATACGGTTTCATTATCAAATCTCTTGTAAAAATAGTTTTGATCTGAAATAAAGATGTAGAAGGGATAAGTAGTGTACGAAAAAGAGTCCTAGAAGCTTACCCACACGAAGGAGATGACTAGACATCGGTTTGACAAAATAACGACCTAAGACTAAACCTAAAATAACACTCTTGCATCTTTGATCTACTTGTTCTTGACTCGAAAATAGGACGGGAATGATGGATTTGGTGGTGGCTTGAGGTGGCCGGCGGCGGCTAAGAGGAGGGGATAGGTGGTTGTGTTCTAGGGTTTGTGTAAAAGAGATTGTGTGTTTGATAAATGAAACCCTAGCTCAAAAACATAAAGTTAAAGGTGCGTTTGGGGTAGACGACGTATATACTCAAAAATGGAGGGACGGTTTTGTAATTTTAGAATTATTAAGATTCGGTTGTACGTTAAGTTTATTACAAGTGACCGGGAACACAAAATGAAGTCGGTTTTGTTTAAAATGTAAAAATACATGTTTACAGTCGTAAAACTTAGAAATAAAAGTTTGTTAGGTTCTTACTCGTGTCGGTACGCGTTGTGTGTGGTTTTCACAGTATTGCAAGGTAGCTTATCGTTTTCAAGTCAAGTGAGCTCGGAAATGCTCAGAAATGAAATATAAGCAATTATAAATTATTATTAAAATAAGTCTGGAAAATTACCGTTTTTATAAATTGTTTGCTTAAAAAATGGCATATAAAAACTTTTAAACATAAAATTTAATGCCAAAGGTTTCTTTGTTGTTAGGTTGTGATTCGTAGACAGTCTGTGTGTTTGTCGAGGGCAAAGTTGTCGTAAGGATTAGAATTGGTTTTTGGACAGAAAAATTAGAATTGTCGATTGCCACAAAAAATATAGCTTATTAGGAATTCTCAAACAAAAGAAAAGGCTGAATGCTACATGTTTCTTTGTGATTGTGTTCTAGGTTATTCATATGGTAGTGTATGTACATCTAACCTAGGTTGCTTGTTTGTCAGATTTCTGATGTTTGTAAGTTAAGATTGCTGATAATGTTGGTGACATTCTTATTGACTTATTTGTTATGGTTTTGAATTTTGAAACACAAATTTGTAAAATCAGGAACTGCTTTAGGTGAAAATTCAGCCGAACATGTTTAGGTTTAGGAACACTAAAATTCCAAAAAACTGTTCTACATGTGTGTGCTTGATATCTGTTGTGGTGTGACCTCATGTTTGAAGCTACATTATCTTAAAGGTGATCTGTGATCGTAATTGTGGTGACTATTTATACCCTGCTTTTTTAAGTTGTGTGCTGATTTTTATAAAATGTGTTTCGTGATAATGATTTTGTGACCGATATAGCGTTTGTTTTGTTTTGTAGTGGCGATATTTTTAATTGGTCGCTTTGCAGTGCCAATAGATGATGACGATGCTGCTGATGACAACAAAGGCTGTACTGATTGTCATTTAACAATAATTAAAATACCTTTGTGAAAAAGTAAATGGGGTCTAGTAAGAGATTAAAGGAAGCACAGATCAGTGGCGATAGTGTTAGGTGTATTCTGAATCGAAGGATATTGGGTTGTTTTCATCAATGTTATAATTTTGTCTGAAACACGTTTTCTTTTTGATGAAGGTATATTCTATAGATCACAGTCACCATGCTCATAATCGTCGTCAGATCGTCTTCTATCTAGATGGTTTCTTGACAGAGATAGTTTCATTAGATCACAGTCACAATGCTCATTATCGTCATCACCATCATCATCATCATCATCATCGTTTGTCTCAATGATCTTTTGAGTCTTAGATTCTTAATGATGTATCTAATAACTTTCTACAATATAGCTTTTTGGTTGTGTTTACAGTTTTTTACATTCGTCTTTATGTTACTCAGATTGTTCAAGATGTAACTTATATTAATTGTCTTAAATTTTTTAAATAAATTTGTTATGGCTGTGATCTCACTTTGATTAACATAACAAGACTTATCTTAATTGAGAAACCTAATATAGCAAGCCTTATTTTGATTTTACGATTTTACATTTCTAACATGTACAATAACACTTTATACAAACACTCCGCAACAACGCATGGATTAAAATCCTTGTTTTACACATAAAGCACAACTATTCAGAAATCAACATGTTTTATTCTATAAACAAAAAAAAGCTTGAATATTCTTACATATTGAATTTCGCATGTTGTGTGTCTTTGTCCATGAAGATCTTTATGTGGGCAGTGGGCTAGTCGCAAGTTCCGTTATCCCATAAATAGTCAAATATATTCGTTTGTAGTTTGATCATTTCTACACATTTTTTATTGTTTAATGAATATTCCTATTCTGAAAATATAATAGTACCTCTTATACAAGCTAGTCACAAATATAATCTAAAGTAAACAATACTCTTTTGATATATCTAGAAAGTGGAATCATATTAACGCTAAAAAGATGCTTTATCGAACATAGATTTGGTCGAAACTTCCGAATTATTTATGAACAAGACTCCCAATTTGAAAGTCAAACGCCAACTTTGCATTTGAATGCTTTTCATCATCCTATAAAATGACATGAATATCAACATATGAAAGCAACACAAAAGAGACAAAAACAAAACATATATACACATACAGTTAAATATACACTATGCAAGGTGGTGGTTCTTCTAAAGGGAAAGACATGCATGATGATGGAGTAGAGGTCCGATTCCGTGGTGTCCGGAAGAGGCCTTGGGGTAAATACGCAGCTGAGATACGTGACCCAAACAAAAACGGACAGAGAGCGTGGCTTGGGACATTTGATACAGCAGAAGAGGCAGCCCGTGCTTATGACCAGGCCGCCTTCAACTTCCGGGGTCATCTTGCGACTCTCAATTTTCCAACCGAGTACTTGTCAAAACTACCCGAGCCTCCTTCTTATAAGTCATCATCAAAGCCATATACATCTTCTACAGGAGGTTCATCAGTGGGGAAAGACAAAAATGTAATCGTATTCGAGTACTTGGATGATCGTCTGTTACAGGAGCTTCTTTATGAAACATCCAATGAGAAGAGGAAATAACCTTTTAGCTAATTTTTCTGTTTCTCAAAACAATATATAATCCTCGAACTCTAAGCTTCGAGTGTATTTTTCTAAGAGTTTCTATACATATGTAACGTAACAACGCTTGCAGGTTCAAGCCATGCATGATTATATCGTTACGTTGTCGAAATTATGAACCGTGATAAATTAATTGAACTTACTTTCATACTCTTTATCATACTTTGGATTTGCTTACGCTATGCTGCATCTATGAACAGTTTGATAAAGAATCTAAATCAAATCTTGATCAGGATATGTAGTGATGACAAAGGAATAAGGGTAACATATTTGCAAAAGGGATTCGTTAGATACAAACAAAATAAGTGTACTTTGCTATATATAGCCGTACGTACAGTAGGGTATCGATTGATAATGAATCAAGAATGAATACCTTAGCAACAAAATCAGCATTAAGATTGTTCCATATACCCATGTATCACGTTTAGTTGGTTTGTGACTGTCAGTGTGTGGTGGGATCATGGAAAAACGAATAACACAACATGTACAGTAGTTTTCACTAACCTGAGGATTCCTGATATTTTGTTTTTCTCTTATATGAAAAATACACGCATATCACTGAAAGAATAATGGATTTCTGTTGCAACTAAAGTCGCAGCGATACATTGCGTGGTCGGCGCTAAAAGGTTTATGCGGCCACAAGTCTTGGCCTAAAAGTCGTTGCTAAAGACTCCTTCCTTCTGCTAAGACATAAACGACTTTTTGCGAAGATGCATACAACCAAACTCGTAAGCATTTACTATAGTCAGTAACCGAGCCACATTACCAAAGGATTTGTGTGCATAAAAACAAAAACTTTCACAACTTGTACTCACAGAAATGTCGATGAGTCACACCGGTGAACACCAAACAGAACAAGCAAGTTGGAATGACTAAAGATACACTAAAAGATAAAATAGAAATGATGAGGAAATGATAATATCGAACATTATCATAAAGGGTTCTAATAGTAATCATCCACTGCATGACATATATATTTATCTGGGATAAATATATTAAGTACATAAAAGGCAAAATCATAAACTCTAAGCGTCATATGGTTCGCCCCTTACCTTTGTTACATCCCAAAACGGTTTATCACCTAATGAATTATGAAACCGTTTCTTGAATTCACTATAGCTTATACATGAAGTGTATAAAAAGAGAAATAAAACCTTGATAAAACATGGTCCTATTAAAAATGGATCTAGTCACTCAAAGCCTTCCTAAATTATGCTCTGAAAAGACGTTGGGCATCATTCTTATAAGAATGATTCAAACCAATAAGACACTATACTAGCTATAGCATGAGATGTTGCCCAAATTGTCTTAAATTGAAGTTTTTAGTATTGTGAAGTTCGCGTGAGGCATGATACTTCAAATACAAACCTCATTTGCATACGATGCACCCAAATGAGAACAAGTTGGCTACTAAAGATTGCTTAAATTTCTAAAGAGAATTATCTAGTTTCAAAAGCAAGTGGGAGCAATCTAGTTCTTTAAGAAATTCAAGAAACAAAGAATGAAAATACCTTAGAAAGTAAACTAACAAACACGCTTTAAACTTGTACATGATGTGTTGAGTATAGCGAATGTATTCAACAAAGTCAAACAGGATCTATTGCTAAACCTAATAGATGCCTTATCTCATTACACACTTGTGTACCTCTTTTATCACCATAAACTAACTCTTTCATCTCTTTCCCCACATAGTTGGAATAAGAACACTAAACGCCATGAGTCAAACCTTGAGTTTCTCTGCGGTAATGACATTAGTCTTCCCGGGATATCTTCAATCACTTAGAAGTATTAAGTTCATCAATGTTTACTCGCGTTTAGATGCATGTGTCTCCTTCCCCTTGCCGTTTTTGATGCTTCTCGAATCGCCACCATAATAAGCCCGTGATACTAGAAATTGTGGAGAAGAACACTTGAACTCTTGTAAGAATCAACTTGCTGAAAAATATGAGCAAGTCTAATTGGGGATTAACTTTGGATTTTCACTCACCCCTAATTAGTGCTCTCCCCTAAACCGTCAATCTTTATGATGAATGCTTGAATTAAGAAGAAGTCTTTAGATCATTAAATGCAACTCGTCTTTAGTCTTCTAACATGTACCAGAATATGTAGAACCGACTGTAGACTCGATCGTCTTTAGTCTTTGATCACTTTCGTTGAATTGAGGTACACGGCCCACGGTTCCCCGTTGATCAGTACAAGTACTGCCTGTGATCACTTATAATTTCGAAGAATTTCTTGACAGGGTTTTGTACTGTCTAGCTGTTCTCAAACCGAACGTCTCAAAGAAGACAAGACGGAGTGAGTGAACCAAATAATTGAGATTCACCGATTGATGAAAATAGATTTGAAAACAATCGAGTATCCGATAATAGAAATTGTTTTTGATACAACGAAGGTTTTAATGAAAATCAATTATCAATCATAAACACCTTTTGTTTTGAAATATTAGTACCGTCATGCTAAAGAAAAGAGTTTTAAGCACAACAACCGGTTTTCAAAGGTATCCGTCAATCCATAACTCGAACTGTGATTGATTCAAAAAATTGAATCTCCTTTGTTTCGTTCGGTTGTCACATGGTTGATCTATTGGATAGATCTCACATGCCACCTACCAGAGCTTGTTTGATGTTGGCTCCAGAAGGCTTTCCATCTTCATTGTGAATATGTTAGCATATCACCGATGTTCGCAATACCACAAGGATAATGCGTAAGACTCATAAGATATAATATTTCTTTCCACATTGTGTGAAACAGAGAGTCTTTATTTTACAGTGTCCTAAGGAGATTTATTTGATGATCTCGTGGCTCTAGACTCAATAGTGCATATTTGGTTCCTATGCCGGAGACTAGGGAGAGGGTCTCCTTCTTCAATATCAACAAACTCTAAGAGAAAGTCGATAGATAATGTCGGTTCCCGGTGAGAATGAAACAAGTCCTTTTAAGAGGAACTTGAGTAGCTTGGGAAGTTGTAGTGCAGGCGTCATGGTCCATGACGTCTTATCTTCAATAACGATGTTACCTTGGTAACCACCAGTAGCATATGAATTGAAAACCTCTAAGGATGAATAAATGGAGGGCTATTTCTTTTCACCATTTTCTTATTTCATTTCTTTTTCATTCTTCACCCCTTCAGTGCTTACCGAGACTTCATAACTAGAACCTTGTTGGGTTTATTCCAGACTAGCTCAGTCTCAATCCGCACTCTTCCCATATCTCACTTTTCTCCTTTTTCATCAAACCTAAGGACTTCTACACTATCTAGTGGATTGTCCCCGGTAGATCCCTCGTTCTGGCGGATCATGGGAACAAAAACCTCACCTTATCATCCTTATATCACCATGCATAAAGTAAATGGTCGGTCCTTTGGTATTGTTCATCAACCATTGGAACCAATTGAAAACCATTTGAAAATCAATCCAGATACTTGTGATATATTATCAAAGCATTTTGTACCGAATGGTTTTTGATAATATTTAGAAACAGAGCTCCCCCTCAACATGTGCCTCATGTATTTGAAATCATTTTGGCACACGGAGGAAAGAGGAAGAATTAACTTCTTTGATTACCATTTTCTAAAAATATCAACATCACTTCCCTGATCAAATCAAGTAGATAAAGCATATTAAGGAATGATGAGGTTTTCATAAATATGCTCCCCCTCAATATGTGCCTCGAGGTTTGAAAGAGTTTTGCACATATTAGAAGGAATCTCCACTTAGATACAAATCAATCACGTTTCAATTCTTTGTGGTTTAAAATAGATGCTCCCCTCAACATGTGCATGGAAAATTTGAAATCGTTTGGCACATGTGGAGAAAGTGCTAAACACTTACGCCATTTATCAAATTATCGTTAAATCCAATTTAAATCTCAAATTCTCCCCCTATCACAATTTTCAAATCATTTGAGATTTGTGATCTCTGTAGATTTAAATTGATTTTGAAAGCTTTTGAGGAGAATTGTGACTTGATTATGACAGTGTTTTAACTGATAAGGATCGGATTTTGAAACTTTACACTCCATTGATTAAACATGCATGAATATCTATTTGAAAACAATTGTATGTCGAACAACCTTTTGATTTAATTGAAATCATTTTCCCCCTCAATCAATGACATAAGTTGTTGATTGAGAGATAGATATTTTGACAAAAGTTAAGTCCAGATGATTTTCAAAAATAGAGTTCGAGTTATTTAACAAAGCAATTAGTTTTCATTAGATGTTAAGTAATTGTTTTAAAGAATCAGAGCATGAGATTTGAAAACAATATAAAGCAAGCATGGCTCGTTTTCTTTGAAAAGCGGTTATCACCGAAATGACAATAAACCATAGTTTCACTTTCTCCCAAAAATATTTTTGATTTTTTATTTTATTTTTATTTTTATTTAAGAACACGAACAATATCTAAAGTCCCGTGTCATTCTTTGAATGACAACACAAAGACCTAGATATTTAATTGAGAAAACATGACAAAATGACAATATTTTTGAAATTTTTTCAAGATTTTTCGATTTTTATAGATTTTGAAGTTTTATATTTTTCTATTTGCTTTTTCAAGGTTTTGAAATTTTGTATTTTGCTAATAAATATTTACAAGATATGGATGAAGAAAGACCTTTTACTCCTCTTCTTCCTCTGAAGACGCTAAGTGTTTTCGGTTGAAGACTCTTTAGACCAAGTCGTGAGGATAAACTCAAAACGTTTCTAGGAAGAGCTTTGGTGAAGATGTCTGCTAACCGGTATTCGTCCTCACAAAATAAAGTTTCACCACACGTTTTCTACTGTTCCCTCGATGAAATGATGTCGGTCTCATGTGTTTTGCTCTTGAGTGTTGAACGTTTTACAGAGAGAGCAATAGCACTTTTATTATCACAAGATAGGGGATTTTGTTGAATTCAAAGCCATAGTTCGATAATTGGGATCTCATCCATAGGATTTGAGCACAACAAGATGACATGGCTATGTATTCAACCTCTCAGAGAGGAAATAGAAGTACTCATTTGCTTCTTTGAAGACCACCACAAGCTTATCACCCAAACTGAGCACCTCCGGACGCATTTCGACGTGTATCTTGACATCCCGCATGATCAGATCCTGATAGGTCGTTAGTGACATACCGGTGTCCTCGGTACCAAAGTCCCATGTTAATGGTTCCTTGGAGATAACGAAAGACCCGTTTAACCGCTTCAAGGTGCTTTTTGGTAGGCTTAGCCCGATATCTAGCACACATGCAAACAAATGTAACAAATGTCCGGCTCTCGGCTGTGAGGTACATCGGGATCCGATCATACTACGATATTTCATTTGGTCTACCATGATCCCCGAGTGGTCCTCATCCGTTTAGTACATCAATCATGGGAGTGTCAACTTGGTCACTAGAATCAAATCCAAATTTCTTTAAAATCTCATTTGCATATTTAGATTGATTTATAAAATGCCTCCGGGACTTTGTGAAATTTGTAATCCCAAGAAAATGACATTTGTCCCATCATTGACATTTGAAATTTGGAACCCATTTCATTTGAAAACGATCACATTCATTGGGGTCAGTCGAGGCAAAAATAATATCATCAACATATATTTGAACGTGAATTAAATGTTTTTCCGACTTTCTGTGAACAATGTCCGATCAATCTGCCCTTTGATGAATCCAGTAAATAGAAGAAACTTTGATAGCGTATCATACCATGCCCTTGGAGCTTGCTTCAAACCGTAAAGAGCTTTCTTCAAACGATAGACGGAGTAGGATGCTCGATTCACAAAGCCTTCGGTTGGGCCGACGTATAATTTCTTCTTTCAGATCTCCGTTAAGAAAAGCCGTCTTTACATCCATCTAATAGAATACCATGTTCTTACTTGCAGCATTAGCCAAAAAGATTCGATTGCCTCGACACGGCAAAGGAGCAAATGATTCTTCAAAGTCAATACCCTCCTCTTGACGGTATCCTTTGCAACTAATCGAGCCTTATTCCTTAAAACATCACCATGCTCATCAAGTTTCACTTTGAAGATCCACTTTAGAGCAATGATCATAGCACAACTGGAGCAGTACTAATTCCCATACATCTAGTCAATCAAACTCATAAATTTCTTCTTGCATGGCATTGAACCAAATTGCTTTCATTCATGGCGTTTTAACATCTTTTGGTTCGATCCTAGAGAGTACGGAGTTGAAGAAGCACCATAAGGCATCGGTTGCAAGTTGTTTCCGTGTATATTGGACGAGAAGGGTTTCCAATGATGTTGTCCAATGGATGATCATGTGTCCACTTTCTAATGTGTTCTTGTGGTTGTTGTTGAGGAACCGACGTAGCGAGTCGATGTCTCCTCGATGAAGATGGTTCTCGATGATGATTCAGGATCAAATATGTTTTCAAATGGAGCATCTTCAGGATTAGCAAAGGGATTAACTTCATCATGGGTGCCGGAAAAAATTCCATGATGTACATTCGATGATTGATGATTTGTTGATGAGACAGATCGCCAGCAGCGCTTCTGGCTTAATGATATTGAAACGAAGGGTTGACTTCATTGACAGGGATAGGAGCAGCCTCTGATGATGGAATTGACATTTCATTTGCATTTGGCTCATATTGTTCATCAAACATTGATCAAACAATTTTTAAATCATCTTCTGAAAGAGGTACATAAGGAGTTGCTGGTGAGGGATTAGAAACAAGAGTAGAACTGATAGGACTACTTGATGAAAGTTGAGATGCGGTCCGAACCGGTTTTTCCTAGAGCCATTGGACCGGTCAGCTCATCAAACGTAACGTGAATTGTTTCCATTACACCGGGTTCTTTTGTAGATTCTAGATCTTTTTCTTTGTTTGGTGAATAGCCTACAAAAACTCCAATGTCCGCTTTAGCCTTAAGTTTGCCTAAATCTTGGCCTCATTAGTTGGATAACACAATGCACCAAACACACGAAGGAATGAGAGATTAGGTTTTCTATTGTGAACAAGTTCATATGGAGTTTTTCCATGAGCAATGTGAATTAGGGATCGATTTTGAGTGTAGCATGCAAGGCAATGGCTTTAGCCCGTAGAAACATTGGAACCTTTGAGTAAATCACATTGTTCTTACGGCTTCCACAAGAGTTCGATTGCCTCTTCAACTACACCGTTCTGTTGAGGAGTTCGTGGAACACTACTTTGATGACTGATTCCAACACTTTCATAAAACTCACTAAGTTGTTTATTAACAAACTCGCCCATTGTCTGCTCGATGATTCTCACAGTTTTGTTAAGTCGAACTCAGTACTGCTTGATAAGTTTGATGATGATATCTGGAGTTTCATCCTTTGTCCATAGAACTTAACCCGGTGAATCGAGAGTAATCATCAACCATAACTAACACATATTTCTTCCCAAAGATATTCTGCACTCTCATGGGTCCACATAAATCCATGTGAATTGTATGAAGAAAACCTAAATCGAGTTTGTAGGTTTGGGTTTAGGGCATACTTTGCTTTTTCCCAATTGACATGCCGAACAAAGATGATCCTTTTCATACTTTAGTCTAGGTAAACCTACAACTAAGTCCTTTCTCGAGAGATCATTGATGGTGCCGAAGTTCAAGTGATTGAGACGACGATGCCATAACCATGACTTTGTTTTGTAAGCCTTTGACAACAAGCAAATTGGAGAAGACTTCATCATATCTTCGATAGAGATGGTGTATAGATTTGAACCACGTGTTCCTCTTAAAAGTTCCTTACCATCAAGTTCTCTAACGAAACAAGTATGTTTTCTCAAGGCCACTTCTAGATCAGAATCACAGAATTGACCGACAGAGAATAAGTTATGACCAAGACCTTCAACATAATATACCCTGGAGATAACACTATCACCAACAACATAATCTCCATAACCCATAATTGCACCAAAATGATCGTTCCCGAATCTAACAGTCTCGATGAATTTACTCACGAAGTTCATGAGCGCGACCGTCCCTAGTCATATGCTTGGAACAGCCTGAGTCCGTGTACCACAGTAACGATTTGAACGACCTGGTTGAACACGCACAAGAATGGATAACTAGATAATTGGGATCCCCATGCAAGAATGGGTTCCACTTGGTTAGTAATAGTGATTGGAACACCCACATCGGAGGTAGAAACAATGGACTCATTAGATAGATGCAAAGGTTAGTGTCCGTATTTGACCTATTCAAAGTATGTTCACTTCTTAAGTGAATAGTTCTACCAATAGGCATCCATTTTCTAGTGGGCATTGATTTAGCAACTTTAGGGCAAAGCTCATTAATCTTATACGGCCGTAGGTATCCATTGATAACCTATATTACTAAATTTCCTTCCCGTGGTTTCCATTGTTTTCTAACTTTCTTACTTTTGCCTTTTAGCCTTCTTAGCTTGAATTTTTAACATTAACATTTTATCGGGCATTTGACAGCATTAGACAAAACATTCACACCACATTCATGATTAGTAACGTAAATCAAGCAATCATCATTACATGGTTTGCGAATAGTAGCGTAATTCAATTAATTACAAGACGCTTATAGCTAATACTAGAATCAATACGATTCGTTTTATTCAACTCAAACTTAATATTCCTAGGGTGATCTTCTACTCTCTTCCAATGCACATTCTTAGCTTGCGAGGTCCTATCTTGCTTGGTATTTCCTGAAGGCTTTGACCCGCTTGCTTTAATGTCAACATTACTCCTGTAGAGTGATTTATGGGAACATTAGTTGGTTGATCTACTTTTTGCATTCCTGAACTAGACGTGTGTGGATCTCGAACTACTTGAAGGCACATTAGTGTTCACTTTCTTAAAACCGGGCATAGAATGGTTTGTATGCTTGGCACTAGGCATAGAACAAGGCATCAAAGCTTTACCTTTCACACCTAAGGATTTAGGACATGTTGCAATTAAACATTCTAGCAACTCTTGAGATCGTTTGGCCTGAATGCAAGCAAACCTAATTTCAATCAAGAGGTTTGTTAATGAAATCCTCTTCCACAATCTCACGGAGACATTCTAGACTATCCTTAAGGTGAGCACAATAGTTATGAAACACAAGTTCATTATTCCTAAGATGAGGAATGTATTTAACCGCCACAAAGATATTTGCGCTTTGAGGATGACTTTGATGCAACATTCTCATTGAAAACAAGTGGCGCTTCCTTTTTTCCTGACCGTGATTCTCAATTTCTTTTTGTAAAGACGCTATTTTTTCGTTGTCTTTGTCACGAGTGACTTTCATTGAATCATATAACTCTTTAAAGTGTCGTTTAACTTTTCATTTTCTTCTAGAAAACTCTCGCTTCCTTTTGTAAAGCATTAACTAAGTTTTGAAGATGAAAAGTTTGAGAATACCGAGAATCTAAAGGAGGAGGCATTTGGGACCCGGCACATTGTTCTTTTCACCCTTTAATTGAGAGATTTGGGTTCTCAATTTTTTGATCGTGTTGCAATGAGCTTGAATCTGTTCATCACGCTTTAATTTCAAAACTACATCAAATTCAGGAGCATCCAAGGATGTCTTGATATTTGAGGTTTTAACATTTTCTTTAGATGTTGATATTTTAATTGCAAAGCAAGATGCTCAACTTCCAATTTAGAAAACTGTTTCACCAAATTATCATGATCATCCTGTTCAACTTTATCATGCAATTTAGAGTTAGTTTTTCAAGCTCAATGACACGATCATGAGACTTTCGAGCAACGATAATTCATGAAATTGAGAAGCATTAATGGAACAATTCGTAGCAGAGTAAAACACATCTTGAGTAATACATTCAGAAATAAGATTCTCATTCAAGTTGTGCAAGTTCTTCCTCTCAATCTCATTATATTTTAATTCTCGCTCATAGTCACTAACCTCAACTATCATTGCATCAAATTTCTTTTCCATTTTTTTAATATCTAAATCCATCCCCTTTTTAAGACTCTCAAATTGACCTTTTAATTGTTTAAAGAAAGGCATGACCTCGGTTAAATAGCATTCTTTAGTTTGCTCAAAACCCCTTTCCCTTCAGTTATCCCAAGGGTGTGATCCTTTTTCTACAAGTTTTCAAAATCAACAAATAATTGAAAAATTACATATTGACTGATTAAGGTCTTGCTTTTAGTGGGAATTGATCTAGGAACTAAATGCATTGGTGTGTTAGAGGATACTACTGCTTGAGCAAGCATTTCCTAAGGGGATTCTTTTCAACAAGGTTTTCAGCTTTTTGCATATCCATATCCTTTTTCCGTAACACTTGTTCGTGGGGTTAATAGAGTCTGAGTCTTAAACTTGTTTAAGGATATCCAATTTTCCTTAGTGTAATCATGGGGTTTTATCGTTATCTTATTCATTTTACACTCAGGATCTTCTAGCTTTATTCATTTTCCCTAGTGACTTCATCTCGATTTCTTATCTTCCTCTCGCACTCACAAGAACTAGGTTTCTGTCAAGGCTTAAGGATTTCATTACCATCATAAAGTACCTTATTAGCAGCTCTAGCCTTTTTAATGACCTCTAGATTTGGTTCCTCAACAAGGGGAATGCTATGCTTATCTCTTAAGACTCTATGCTTAGTGATCATGAGGCCCCGAATGGTATTCTCTGTACGTACAACTTATTTTCAAGCTTGTTTTTCAAAGTTTTAGATTGGAAAAATCATTCAAAAGTTTTGATTCCTTAGCATTGAATTCTTGCTTAAGCATTTTAACATTTTCTTGAAGTTCTTGTTTTTGCTTAGCAGTTTTAGAAAGCTTTTCATGTAAGGAGTTTAACTCTTGTTTTAATACTTCTTCTCTAAAATTACTTTTTCTAATAATTGTACGCGTTTGGTCATCCATTTCCCGCTCACGGTGGTTAACTCAAACTTAGCCCATTGTTCATAAATAGCAACTTGTTCTTTATAGGCATTTAGTTCAGAGGTAACGAATCATCGTAAGCATGCAAAGTGTATTCATCAAAAATATAGTCATCATTGATCAGGAAGATGCATTACTTGGTACAAGCTCACTTTCACTTTGCTTCACATATTGATCATATGGGACAATATTGCTATTACCCCCATCATCAATATCTGATTCATAAGTTTCAAGATTTTGTACTTTATTATGCATCTTTTCCTCATCAACATCATCATATAGTTTTAATACCTCAAATGATTTTGTCTTTGATGGACCAAATTTTGTTTGGTGGAAGAGACCTTTGGAGAAATGCTAGCCATGAAGATTGTCTGTGCAAAGAGGTTCATCATCGACGTCGTGAAAATCACCACGCCACTTGAAAGGCATTCCGATGATTATGACCTATTTCCTCAATTGGTCGTGCCATCCACATCTACATCATATGTCTTGGCATTGCCCTCAAGAAGAAACAACAACTCCTCTTCATCCAAAGTCGCCCATTATCTCGGAAAGCCTCGCACAGCAACAACATCTTATCTCAAGTATTCTATTCCTTTCCCTATTCTCGGGCTTACCATTATTAATCCTTCACCAACTCCTCCTCATCCCTCGTTTCATATCGCCTTTCTTGAACAAGTTGCACCATAACCTTCCCATCTCTGACAGTTGCTTGATTGTGTGGATTGGATGTCGTTCGAGGTTATTGTTGGTGTGGAAGAGAGTTCATGTTTTGCTGATCATGAGCTAGTTGATTGATGAAGTTTTCCATGAATGTGTGTTTGGGTCCGAGGCTTATATGTTGGATCAGGGATGAGTTTGTAATTACCATTACCCATGGGTATGACTTGAGAAGCTTTGGTAGTAATACCAACATTTGTGTAAAAGGTGCTGAGAGTCATTTGAGGAACTTGTTTCTCCCTCGGTTGGTTTTGAACTGCTCTAGAATCCTTTTTTCAAACATAGCATGCCTCTCATTCTGAAGAAGAAAGGCATACAGTTGCTCATAGTTTGTATTCTTCAATCCTTTGGTTAGCTTCACGACGGTGACAAATTTGTGCCATTCGGGATTCATGTTGTTCACAAACTTTGAGTTCACCTGAATGTTTGGCATGGTCATTTTGATGTTCCTCATGTCATTCACAAGCTTATGGAATCAATCATAGTACTCATAGACACTTTCATCCGTTTCATCTTGAAGTGCTCAAACTCATCAGAGTTGTGATTCTCTGTCTTCCTTAGTTAATTGCAACCCGAGAGAAGCATCTTACATTATCCCAAACCGCCCTTGGCTTCGTTGTGATTATTGATCACTAGATGTCTTTTGGAAGACCCTCAGTATGATGTTTGAAGCCCCGATATCGCATCGAATCTCTTTTTCCTTATCATCAGCTCATCATACATCTTTGGTCTCGGCAATCCAAAGATCATGGTTCCATCGGCAGTAAAGATCACTATAAGTCTCTTGTAGTCTCCATCTGATACGGTCCTTCATCAATGGATTTGAGAATGTTGACCCCATTTTCCTTTCCAAGACAAGCATAACTGATTCGTTGAGCCCAAGAGTCGTAGTCGCCTGCCAAGCATGGGTGGACGAGTATTCGAACCACCGCTGAACATCCTCACAATGAAAGGAGATGATTGTAGGAACGCTGGTAGACATGTTTACATTACATGGGATTTTATAACTCAATGATTAAACCGAAATAGATTCTTTTCATGGGATTTTACTAAATCAAGAGAAAACCGTATTTACAAAATGTGAAATCAACCAAGTCGCTAAGAGTTATTGAACCAAGTCGCTAAGCTTCCGTCGCTAAGACCCACAAGTCGCTAAAGCACCAAGTCTCTACTAATAAGTCGCTAAAGAGCAACTCGCTATGTCCAAGTCGCTAACACCAAGTCGCTAAAAAATTATGACAACAAACGCTAAGCACCAAGTCGCTAGACACGCTTAAGTTGATAAAGAATAACTCGCTAAGATCCAAGTCGCTAGTATCAAGTCGCTAACATTTACACTACAACCGCTAACAATTCTAAAAGCAAGTCGCTAACCTCACCAAGTCACTAAATGTAGTGGAGAATCCATTAACTTGTACTATTTGTCAGCTTGTCTCAATAGACAAGTCGCTAGGCTCAAGTCGCTAACAACTAACACCGTAGAATCCTCGCTAACTTTTAAAGCAAGTCGCTACGATGAAAATCACAACGAGAACCAAGTCGCTAGCAAGAAAACTTCAAAAAACATACTTTTCTATCCAAAACAAGCTCAACCACAAATGATTCAAGCTACCAAATCAAACCCCAAGCACTTACAATGATTCTAAACACAAAAGTACACCCAAAATTCAAACTTTAACACTAGAAATGATCCAAATGATGCAAAAACGACTAAACTTTTTCAAACTCAAAAACCATCTAAAATCACTAGAAATCCAAGAATATGTAAGAGAGATGATCAAACCATGGCTCGATACCAATTAGATATTGGATTTCATAAAACACACTAAACCAAAAGATCAAAGAGGGGCTTATAGATTGAGGTTTTAGAGAGAGAGATAGTTAGAGGTTTGGGAACTTAGTGAGAGAAAGTAAAAGTATTATTATGAGCTCCAACACTCTACCTTGGGAGGTAGAGAGTATTTATAGTTCTTACATAAATCGCCACCTACGGTCAGGATCGTGCATTACTGGTAAAGACTCCCCGGCCCTCCTCACGGTGTTACTTAACTAAATACTACTTAACATTAAACATCTACGATCATGAAGCTTAACGATTACATATACTTGAGGCACCAATTTCTTTAATGACCGATTTCTAAATCCCAACGAGTCTTCCTTTGAAGATCTCTCATAGGGAGTTTTGTTGTGTCTTTGACATGACGATCTCGGTTTCGAAAGTATAACAGGATGTCTTAACAACTTCAGTCAAGAAGTGCTTTGAGTATTGAGCCATTCAGCATGGTTCTCGCAGCCTCAATGAGAGTTATGTTTTTCCTTTCAGCTCCCCATTTTTTTCTCAAAGGCAAGGAGATGAGAAATTTTAGAATCCTTTTTCATCACAGAACCCCTCAAGCTCCTCGACTTGATTTCAAAGACTATTGTCGTAACTCATTTATTTTACTTTAATGTCATTTTGGTTTTCATCTTCCTAATAAATGACATTATTGTATCAAATTTGCCCCACTTTCTTTTGAAAGGAAATCTACCCTAAGTGTATCTTGAGAACACATCAAAAATCACAAGGGTATACTATGCTGGATTGATTCAGTATCTCTACAAACAAACGTATCCATATAAAAGAGGTTAAGGCAACTCTTGATTGAAAAGTTTTTGTTTTGTTTTTGAAAGAGGCTCTATGATGTTTTCTCTTTTTCACGCGTAACATGGTTTATCCTTGCAAATACAAGTATTGGTAAACCAAGGACTTTGTTTTATTTAGCCAAATTGTTGATATTTTTAAAATTCAAGTGAAACAGTCTCTTGTGCCATAGTCAATTGATTGTTTCAGTGGCTTTGGAAAAGAGACATGTTCTATTCTGAGAGAGAGAGTTGACATTTCAAGTATATATATATCATCTCTCCTACGAGCTAACAACTTCTTTATTGGAGTTAAAAATAGTACCTTGTTTATCCTCAAACGGCACTATGTATTTTGCATCATACAACGAACGGACCGATGAGATTATATCGCACTCATTAACATAAGCAATTTGTGAGAACACTATATACCACATGCTTTATTGAACCATAACCTTCGGGGACATGATGAGTTATCACCAAATACTACCTTATGTCCTCGTTCTTCTACATATTTGTACGATATTCCTTCACACCAGCCATTATGCTTCTTGAACATCCACAATCTAGATGCCAAACGTGTGACCGGCATGTCTTTTGCACAAATAGTAAAACTGAGTTAGTTTCACTTGCTAACCCACTTACAAGTCGTTTGGGCCCCTACTTTAATGTGCTTTGAACTTTGTAATGGACTCATGGTTGGTGGTTGAACAACAGTTGCTACCACAGGTTTTACACTTGCTTACCGAGGTAGACTCGATGCGGGGTGATTTTGTGCTTTTCCTTGCCCTGTATGACCCATGTCATGTTGAGATGTCTCATGTGCTGGATTTCCACATATTCCACAACAGGAGTTCATGAGACAATCACCAGATGACAAATATTAGAAACTTCAATAAAGCTGGGACAAGGAGGAAAAGTTTAGCTTTTGGCCTTTGAGCTCCGCTTTGATGATGAAGCATATTGGTGACCAAGGTTCATATAATTTTCTTCATTCGCTGACTTTATATATTGTGCGATCGTGAAGTATGTGATATTCTTTGCAAGATCATGCAAAAAGAATTATGTAGCAATTATCGCTGGTATGACTTGTATAATGGCACGCTCACACTTCGCTTTGGGCTTGAGTTGCTTTGACTTGGAGAAACTTGAGGAGGTTGACTTTGGTTCTTTTTGATTATTGAATCAAAGGTTTCTTCGCTTGAGTTCATTTTTTCACTCAATTTTCTCACAAGTTCACCAATCGCTTGATTTTTGGTCTTCTTCAAGAGGAACCGAAGATGTGGAAGTCTCAAGAGGAACCTAATCTTCTTTGGTTGGTTTTTCGTGTCTTTTCATTATTATTCTACCAAGGCCTGACATTTCACTCAGAGAGGGGTGTATTTAATGAAGTAAGCTCGTAGTTAGGTGCAGCCCCAAGAGGATTTCGTGATGTGGAAGTGGTGTTTTGTGATCTTCGCACTCTGTTGATGGATTCAAGATGACTAGGTAACATCGTGGGAGTCCAAGCATGTTATTGAAAGTGTCTCGACCAAGTTCAAGTATTCTTCCGTAATCAAAGTTAGGTAGCTTACTATCATGGTTTACCCCTTTTCAACCCGGCCACTGGGTTTAGGTATTGTCTCTGACTAGAGAGCGCACTGCACAGACACAAAAGCTTTGGGATTTTGACCTTCACCGGAAAGGATCGCTGAGTTGATCCTCACCTAGTATTCTCTTTATTACTGTGGGTTGGAATCAGCTTCATAGACTCTAGGTTCTTAGTGGTCCAACTTTCAATGACTTGTTTTTTCTTCTAAGTTCTTCCTAAGAGCTTGATTTCGTTTCTTTACTAACTCAGAGTTTTGAATTTGAAGAGTAAATGTTTCGTTGGCTTGTTTTAACATAAGAAGTTCTATCTACACTTATTTACCCAAAACTTAACTTGTTATATTTTGGGAAACAGATTTAATCGCATTCTTCAACGTAACTTAAGATCAATATTTATAATTCATGAAAGATTGCCGGCCTGAATCATCATCCATGGAAAGTAAGATGTTTACCTTCTTCATGGTGATGTTAACCCATTCATCATTTCTTGCATTATTCTTTCCAACTACAAGCTTGTCTTCTTCTGAAAGAGCCATCAGTGCACTGACTTGCACCATTTCATCATCTGAGGAAACTGGCTCTTTATCCCAGTCAAAGACTTCAAAGTACAAGGCCCTTGTTTTTCCCCCAAGCACGCATTTAACATTTTGTGTAGTTTCAGGAGGCCTTAAGAAATAGCAAGTTTGGTTTTAACTTTTCTATATTTTTCTTTAAAATCAACAGCTTATTTTTGGTCTAATTTTTATTTTTGATAAGTTTCCTTGGAGGAGACCTAAAAAGCTTGTTGAAACTTGCTAAAACCTAAGGATTGGTTTGACCCTTAGGCTTGTATGTGGTTCTCAAACGCTTTTGAAAACAATATTTTGCAAAGTGGCCCTTTTTGTGACATTTAAAGCACTTAGTGTCCTCATTACTTTAGAATTTGAAAGTTTTTGTTTCTTTTTTATAAATCTTTTGAATTAGTGAAGGAGTTCCTTTCCTAAAACTCATTGTGTAAGTCATTCAAGTACTCCTCACTAGTTCTTCCATCAAATTTCATCATCGAAGTTTTTTTCTTTAAAAATCATGAACAACACAGCTTTTGAAAAAGAAAGCATTTGAAATGGGTGTTGAGGTAGTTGTCAGGACTTTTAACCTCCCTGAGACTTCTTTTAAATTTCGTATCGCCTATTGATAAGATTATCTCATGCATCAAACTTCCCCATAGATTTCGAAGTTCAGAGTTTGAATGTGATTTTGCTTCGAAGTCCGAGAGAAGTTGTCAAACATTTCTTAGGAAGGTCGTAAGGACAAAACCTACATTTATTTCATGTTTAGACAGTTTGACACCATCATTTGCCAATTCATTCAATATAGTCTTATAACGGGTGTAAGTTTGAGAGAGAGTTTCAGAGTCTTTGGCTCTAAAGGTGTTGTACTCAAGTTTTAGGTCCATGATCCTCGTTTTCCTTGGTATCCGGAGGACCCTCATAGCCATGAACCAAGTCATTCCATGTTGGCTCGGGTCAGTATTTCGCCTAATGACTGATTCCATTACATCATCAAGGAGATATGATATAATGATGCTTTTGAGTCTTTGGTCCTCGATTCACCACCCCTTCTCATCTGTCCACTGAAGCTTCGTTTTTGGTAACCATCAAAGAATTTAGGGACAAATCTTCATTTATACATTTAATGTAATAAGGTTCCATCCCCAGTGAAAAATAATGCCTTTTTCCACTTGTTAAATTTTCCAACTTCAAGTCGAGGGGCAAATGTTACTAAAGATAGGCTCCACCCTTTTATCTATCAAGTTGGAAACTCACCTACTAGGATCCTGACTTTAAAAACGTTTTGAGCGGCTTAAAAGGTTTTATAAATCAACCTGCTCTGATACCACTTGTTGTTCCCATATCATAAACAGCAAAAATAACAATTAAGGCTAATCGTGATCCATGATTCTAGTTAAAAGTATTTAGAAAAATCGTTAAACAAGATAAGTAAAGTAAATGCACAATAGATTTTTCAACGCTATATTCTTATTAAAACTTAATCAAAAGAATATATTACCCAAGTATTTTATGAACAACACTTTGGGACCTAATGACAAGTATGGTGTGCACTCCTCACTGCTTAGCTGTCTAAGCATAACTATACGGAACCACTAACCTATTTCAGGGACATAGTTGTATTTGGAGGAGTGAAAGTTGCTTGCGAATGTTCATACACTTAATGCACAAGCTTAACTTCCACTCCTTCCTTGTGTCTATTTATACAAATATGGGATTTGACTATATCCTAAAATACAATACTGACATAAACTATAAGGACAAAATACTTATGTATTTTGTCTCTGTTTACAAGAAGCTATATTGGGTAAAAGATAATGTTGCTTTCTGATCATCAAGATGATTAATTCCATCTTGGTTGTTAGCCTTCGTGAAAAAGTTTGATTTATGGTTGATAAGGACCTCTCCCATGCGCTTCAAACTTTATCCCGCTTTGTCCCTATTCTTCTTCTTACTCTTAGTCTTTGTCTTCAGTGTTTGTAGTGATGAGGAGTTATGGGATTCAGTGAGTTATTGTCATCACTCACTAAACCCATCATTTTCTTTCTGACTCAGCTTCCACCTGAGTTCCGCCTTCAATCGAGGGAGAAACTTTCTTCTAGTCTCGCTCGAAGGTCTCGAAGATGACCTAATCGAAAGTGACTATGCGCCAAGGATCTTGTTAGTGTTTAAGGTCATAAAACACTTGGGGTATTTTTCTATTCAAATCCTAGAATTATGGTTTTTGGTAACGATCAACCCAACAGCTAGTTTAAGTATCACCGGAGTCGGGTCGGTTCTTTACTCAAAGGTCGCTCAGGGGCGCTTTTATGTGTCCTATAAATCCTCTTTTCTCCCTAAAGGCAGTTGGAACTCGCTTGCTGCGTCACGGAAGTTTTCGCACGTAAAGGAGTAGAGATGGAGGTGCTGGTTGAACAAGATGCAAACAAAGCGAAATAAATGGTAGAAGTGGTTGAGAAGTAATTTAACTGAAACAAACCTTAAACCCCCAAATGGCGTATTTATAGATAAAAGCCAAAATACCCTAAGTTCCCTTCCTTTCCTTATTAAAGCATAGCCTAGGCTTATGGGGCCTCTCAATAAGTGTTGATCGATATATACTTTAATCAAACTATCTTAACTAGTTTGTTAAGGTTTAATAACCTCGAATAAATCCTAAGTTATTAACAAAGAAACACTGAGCAATCTTTATTAAGCACGCTGAATTTACTAACAAAGCTAAGAAGAATAACTTTTATTATATAAACTCTAAATCGCTATTATGCGATACATACTTTTAATACAACTCTAAGATAATCGAACTTTTCTAAAACTCTAATTTCGGAATCGTAGAAACTTAAAACTCATAGACTCATAGACTCATACATTTAATGCCAATCTAGAGTCCTTTTATAGGCTCAAGGATATCCCAAATTTGCTATTAAATGATAACCTTGTACAATAAGTAATCTAAACATAGAATACAATTCTTTCCATAAACTTAATATAGCTTCTTTTGTTCTTGCAAAGCATTTTTGACTTCATATTGCAAGATTTCTTTGATTTTGTCTTTAACAAGACTTTGAGTCTTAACTTCTTCCAAAGATTTCTTTGCAACTTACAAGATTTCTTTGATATCTTCAAGATTTTGATATCTTCAAAGATTTCATATCCCAACAACCTCCCCTAACTTGAATTCTACTGTTGACTTCAAGTTCCCTAGAATATATCTAACGCTTCATCTTTGTAGACGGATTGTTTCTGTCTTCTCAAGCTTTTATCTTTGTAACACTGTTTCTAAGCAAATATTCTTTAGAATTGTTTTCTTTTTGGCGTGCCAAAGATCCAAAGAAGCTCCATCTTTTTCAAAGAACAATGTTAAGAACATATGACAATTGTGTACATTTAATTCGACTTTAAGTTGCATACTATTCTCATCACTTTCAAGTGAATCATTGAAAATATGGATTTGTGAACTTTTACCAAAGCCATTATCTCTCGAGTAAATGTAAATGTTTTGGTGTGTAAGACCATGGCATTGATAACCATATGATTTTTAGCAAACCACCGTTCTATCAACGATTTGTTTCTTTGTCTTTACCAAAAAGCGTCCACTTCTTCGACTAGTTAGTTCTTCTATCTAATGGTGAACTAATTACCAATAATGGTTTTTCCACTGCCTTTACCATAAGCCATTTTCTTGTGGGCTAGCCAACTCTTCACATTACCGATATGGTGAGTTGAATACCATCCAACTTATTAAAGCAGTTGTCAACTAAAATGGATTTGATATATTCTACCGAGTCAGCTTTGCAAGTTCATGGATTAGTCAATCCTTTTGTAACCATGGTGGTTTGATAACCTATTGATGTTATCATCACAAAACCATTTATTAAATTTTATTTCAAAAATATTTTATTACTTAGCAAGGTTTCTTTCTAAAATTACTAATCGGTTTAGTTCAAAGAAACAAGATTTCTTTGATGAAAAGTACTCTGCCTCGACAACAGCATTTTGAATAAAAGTACCGATATATCAAAAGTATTTATTCAAAATAAATTCATACCGCTATTGATCATTCTCGCTGAATATGTAGTCCAGCTTTTATAAACAAGTTGATAACCATGCAAGAAGTTTCATTATCCTCTTCTACTTCCAATCCATGCTCTAGCATTCCTTCTATGAGCTCAACTGTGAGAGTATCTTTTCAGAACATGTTTATCATTGTTCCATTTTCCACCAAAACATGAACTCCTTTAGTATTTCTTCAAAGAAACTCAAATACAAAACTATTTCCCAGCCTTTCTTGATTCTTCCGTATATCATTAAGGCAATCTTTCCTTCTTCCTCTATAGAGTTATGAGATCACCATGTAAACCAAACCAATCCCTTCCAATGGATTATTTTCAAAGTAAGCCTTCAAAACATGATATAAGTAGAATAGGTCTACTCTATCTATAATATGCGGTAAATCCCATAGCCTTTTGAAAACTTTGAAGCTTTCATCTTCTTTTATGAAAATCATGTATTCTTTCATTCTTGGATTTCACAACTTTAAAACACCTATCCTTTATCCTTGCTCATCTTCATGTTTCAACATCTTCCTTTGTATAATCAAAATCTACAATTTCTAGATAATTCTTCAATTCTACTCTAGTCTCGCATCTTAATTCAACCTTTTCTTTCTTTGAAAACTCCGAATATCCTCAGAATCTCGCTTTTTTCTTTTTCTTTAAGCTAATTCTTCCTTTCGTGATCACCCAATGAGCCTTCTCTAAAGTCTTTAATATCAAGAACACTCTTCTTATAAGCTGTCATTTTCAAAGATCATAAAAGTCTTTCATATCAACATACTTAACTTCAGAAACCCTTATATCCTCACTTTTTAAATAGCTTCATCATAGCGTTCCTCGCCCTTAGCTAAATTAGGTCTTCTTGGCATATATCTAATGTGTAGGGGACCTAGAAGGTTCGTAAGCTTCAAGATTCTATTTATCTTGCACCTTTTGAGTCAGCTTCTATTCGGGAAGCTTCGAGCTTCCTCGTTTTTCTATCTTGGACATCAACTCTTTCTTGAACTTTTCTAGCTGGCCAGCCTTCATTCCTAGCAACTTCAATTGCTCTAAGTTCTGCCAAAGTGAGTTTCTTTTCTTTGTTTCAACCGTAATACCTTTCCCTTTGTCTTTAGGATCAATGGCTTGTTGAGAAGCTCTTGGTTGTTCTTCTTCTTGTACATCTCTAATAGTAACCCTCCTCTTGGTTGTGATAAATCTAATATTGTAGTACCACTTCATCATCACCAGCGTAATGAATAGGTATGAATGTAGCTTCCTCCTCTTCTTCTATAACAAATGTAGAAGGACCCACTTCTTTCTTCAAAATTCAATATTCCTTGGAGTTATTACTTCTGCCTAGATGTATCATGAAATCAAGACTTTGATGTTCAAGATTCGGATCACCACAGTACTTTGAACTTTAATCTCTTCTTCTTGTTCTCGAATCCGAAATAATCTTTTTCTCAGCATTTACAGATTCTTCTTGTTTGTAACATCTTCTTCAAATTTTCCTTTTCTAAATTCCTCCCCAAGTTGACGTAAGATGATTTAGGAACCTTCTTCTTATGCCTCAATTTCACGGTTGTTTACGACGCTTGTGTTCTCTTTAACCCATAAGTTGAAACCTTGAATATAGGGTTTAATAAAATTCTCAACCGTGATATACCTACGCCTCAACTTCCTAAGTGCTTTTAGTCAGAGACTCAACAAATTTTATTCAACCCAACTAGCTCCCTTGTCAAGCATATTATCTAAAGTCAAACCTTCACGTATAGTATGATCATCACCTTGAAGATGCTTAATGTTCTTCAAAACAGAAACGTAATGTTGTGGAGATGGAGTGGTGTTCTTCAATCGCTTTTGAACCTCGGCTTGAAGAACAATACCTCAGAAGATGCAAGTATCTTCAATAGAAGCAAAGATTACCTCTGCATGCAAGCATCTATGAAAGACTTGGTGGAAGGCATTTTGAGAAACAATGTAACTTTGAGAGGCAAAGACTTTTAAGTAATCAAGCACTATGTACGTAATCGTGACCTTCACTTTTCATCCTCCAAATTTCATTTCGCATAAAATTTTGAACAACTTCCATCATTGTAGAGTTAATGGAATATCTCCACCTTCAACAAATTACGCCAGCCATAAATGTAAAGATTTTGGCCGTTGCACAATGACGTAACAAAGTGTTATGTTTTGGAACATCACCAATTGCTTATTTAAGAAAACCCTGCATAAACCTTTGGGTACATTAGAAGCCATTTTGACCCGAGGATATATAAAGTGTAGCATCCCATCCAAAATAAGCTTTTGAAAAAATTAAACACTCGTCAAGAGTTAAGTCCAACCACTCGCAGATGTTATATTGGACCCTAAATCCGCTTCCTCAAGAAGTACTTTTAGAACTTATGCTAAATGGCAAGACATGAATCAAAAAACTTCCATTGAGGACAGAATAATGCTTTCTTGAATGTTTGTTCTGTTAAAGATCCTTCATAATCAAGATTCCTAAAAGTATCCCAAATCGGGCTTGCTTGTCACCAATAGCCCCCATCTTCATTCTCTAAATAATAAATCTTTCTCTCAATGTAGGCTTCAGAATCTTTGATAGTCCTTCCAAAGAATCGATCTAATATAATATTCATCCTCCTCCATGTTATCTTCTAGCATTAGCCCAAAATTCTGAATCCAAGGTTCAATAACTTCCTGTTCAACTAAAAGAGTATAACTAATAGGCGACCCAAGAAGATAATCAACAATATCATAAAAAGCCATATTCTTCGGGCCTTGTCCAAATTGCCATTGTGCTTGAAACAGTTAAACGATTACCATTGTTGAATAAGGAGCACATAAAGATTTTATCAAGAATAAAAGAGATGGTGATTGGGAGATAAGTATGGAAAGCATAAAGTAATAATGAGAGGAAAAATCTAGAAGTAGTTATTTATAGGTAGATTTGAAAAATCACGTACTTATAATAACAAAGTTACCGTTACTATGAATTACCCATCAATATTACCGTTGGAACAAAGACTTTAATACGACAAACGTACATTTTCCACATAAGCAAAGAATTCTAAGCAAGATTTCAAGCAAAGATTTCTCAGAAAACAAGATTTTGCCAAATTCTTCATATAAATCCAAGTATAAACAAGCATCCTCCCTCAGCAATACACGTGACTATACTAACACCTTATAGTCCTCCCCTCAAACATAGCGCTTAAGAGGCTAACATATCTAAAACATCCGACAGAACTCCTTGTCTCTCACATGATCACGTAACAACCACTATCAACACAAATGATCTTGCCCTCTTCTCGGGTTGCCCCGCCTAATAAGATGAAAAGTTGGTTGAGGAAACCGCCATTACCGACTTTTTGTGTTCCCTTTGTGGAGTGACATACTCACATTTCTTGAGTACATAATCTCCACCTTTCTAAAGCATGATCCAAGATATCTTGTTATTATTCAAACATGGATTTTCAAAACTTCTGGTTTTTCAACACAAATCTCTTTTTCTTGTAGCACAAAAAAACATCGATTCATTCTTTGGTTGAAAGTACCGTTCGTCCCTCTCGCTAAAGACTTTCCCTCTTAACCATTGTTTTTAACACTGGTTCCTCCGATCTAAATCTCCTATGTGAATTGGAATACCTTCTAGGTTGATAGTGAGATTGGCTGCCTTGAAGTTCTATACCAAGTATTGTGATCACACTGTTTTGTCCGAAAGCAAAGCATCTTTGTGAAAGCATCGTCAGAAGTTAACAATGTTATTCTTTGGAAAGTACCGTGAAGATACCTGAAGGTCTCTCGCTATGTGGTATCTATGATTTGATGTGAAGTTTCTCTGCGGATAACCCTATTTGAGTTAGTCCAACCGGTTTGTACTCTCTAGGTTTCGTTGGCGCCCCGTTTCTTTGAAATTTTCAAGGTATTTTGAGTGATGTTCACAATCTTATTAGATGAGTAGGACTGGAACACACAAAACACGCTTCACCTATACTGTCAAAGTGACATCTTCTATGTCTATGCCCTGTAAAATTATTTTTTAAGCCTTCTGGTGAAAGTTGATTAAAACCTCGCTTTTGACCAAAAATTATATGTCCCCATAAAAAAGTTAGCAAGATCAAGCTTGGAACAAGGTTTTGAGGTCACAGGTTTACCACACAAGCTTATAAGAAAGATAGAGAGGCGATTGAACAAGTATCCAAACACACACACACGATATATTAGCTTAGAGAGGAGTGAAAAGAAAACTTGAACAACCAACCTTCAAATGAAGGTTTACAAGGGTATTTATAGGAGGGAAGCTAGGACAACACTCCTAGTTCCCTTCATTTCCTTATTGGGCTAGGCCTAGGCTTATGGGCCTTCTACATAAGCTTAAGGCTAATAACAAACATAAAGGCCATAATAAGCTAACTATTACATATGAGTAACTAACACTTGAATAAGGTTTAGGAGTGATTCCAACAATCTCCCTCAAGTGTTATTACATATGAGTAACAAACACTCAAGTGTTGGTGATGAAAACGGTGAAGGCGTTGATGTAATAGTAGCTTTGACGCCTTCTGACATTCTTCTTTCTTGTGAGAAGAATTGCCTTGATTTAAACAATCTCCCTAGTGTAGAGAGATAGTTTATTTTGAACGGTTATGCTTTGACGTCATCATTAACTTTGTTCTTGATCATTGTTCTTGTGGTGAAAGTGATAGTATGTTGTTGTTCGCATCAAGTTCCGCTTCGTTCCGCTTCACAAGCATGTTGTTCCACGCCGTTCTTCAACATGCTCACACGCTTTTGACGCTTGGAATTCAAGATCGATGGAGTTCTTTAAGTCTTTAACTTTGTAGATTCTCTGTATTGACGAAGAATCATTCTGACCGTTGTGTTGCTTTTGGATAGAACTTCCATTAGTGATGATGTTGGCGTGAGCATGAGAAGAATCAGACGATCATTCCGCCCCAGAGCTTCCATAAGAAGAAAACATTTAAACGGTTAGTAATAAGCGGATTCCGCACTTACAAGTTTGAACTTCGAGAGTGTTAACAAAGATAGTGTGAAAACACAACTCTAATTTACAAAGGCCGCTCTCAATCGGAGTCCCACAAGTGAGATAACACGATGTACCGGTACACCTACGATTCGTGATGAGTCGCCGAGGTACAATCAAGCATCACCTCACGACCGTAGACCGCTTGAGACCACTAAGCGCTAATCCACGGGAGTTGCCGGTTTACCGCCGCCGTGGTCGTTTGATGTTGACCCCGGCAGAGTTTCCATTCAATTCACCGAGGATCACAAATGTGAACCTCTCATAAATGTTCTCATGCATTGCTAAGATCTCGTGAAGGACTCGATATGAACCATTGATAACCTTATTGTTGATCATCAAGTGATTAAATGTCAAGTGTACCTAAGAGATCTTTTGATGAATCTCGTGGCTCTAGACTCAATAGTGCTTTTGGTTTTCCCCGAAGGAGACTAGGAGAGGGTCTCCTTCTTCAATACCAAAGAATCTCTAAGAGAAAGCCGATAGTTTACGTAGGGTTCCCAGTGAGAATGAAACAAGCTTCCGTTAAGAGAAACTTGAGTGGATAAGAAGGTTTAGTGCATGCGCCATCGGGTCCATGACGACTTTTAATCTTCAATACCGGCCACTAAGTGACAACCAAGAGTATATGAATTGAACCCGTGTCCGCCTCTAAGTTGAATAACTGAGGGCTATTTCTTTTCACCATTTTCTTTGCATTTCTTTTAATTCTTCAACTCCTTCTTTCTCCGATTCTCATTTTCTCCTTTTACAATCATACCTAAGGACTTCTAAATACTAACTATTTGTGGTGTCCTGGGTAGATCCTCCCGCTCAAGGATCATAGGACGGTTTTTCCTAACCTTAGTCACCTTATAACTCCATGACTAACCTATGTTGCCATAAAACCATCGATGTGAAAAATCTCTCAAAGTGTTTATGAATGAAAACATTTTAGTACCACTGTTGAGATAAGATTTTGCATAAATACTCCCTCTCCACATGTGCTTAAGAGTTTTAACGGTTAAAATGCACAGTGAGGAAAGAGCGCGCACATTTTGAATTGATTCACTCAAGATAGACAATCCCCGCGAGACACGGTTACGTGGCATAGTTAAAGAGTTGCATTGTCAGCTTTTAGGTGACAACTAGCTCTAATAACTACCTTGAAGGTGTAGACAATCCTCTAAAGGTCGCCAAACCCGCCGAGTTCATGTTTATCAAGAGTTTCTAATGGTACATTCTACTCGCACAAGTCCTTTTGCGAGACACGCTTACATCACTAGCTTAACTAGCTTGAAATTATTACCCGCCCAGACAAGTCTTTTCGAAGTTACTAACAGCTAAGCATCGCAATTCGCTGGTTAAGTCTGAATTACACAGATTCATTTGCATTTTACACAACATATTTCTTATCACATATTTTCTCCCTCTCAAAAATGGCATATTAAAGTGTTATTTTTGAAACGTTTGAGAATAAATATGACCATTTCGAAAAGTTGCGGGAAGAATGACCACTGAGAACAATTTTTGAACAAAGTTTTGATTCAAGTACTCCCTCAACGAAAGTGATATAAACGGTTGAGGTTTTGAAAATCATAAGGAAAGTACTTGTTCTTTTGAGCAAAACCTTGAAAAGTGAAAGGTTTGATAGGTTTTACTCAAAAGTAAGAAGCTTTCGCCCTTTTTATAAGGATTGTGGCACCGGCGCACCACGTGGTCCTTTATTTACAAGTACGGGTTGTACACGTAATGTGTGCACAAGCCATATACATAATCAATCAAACATCCAAAATGATATGAAGAAAACAATTCAAGGGGTACCGTGAAGTGCGTGATGTTCCTGTGAGTGTGCATGTATGCTGAAATCCTGTTATGTTTCTCCCGGTCGACCACCACATAACTCTCCAATCGCCTCAATCGATCCCTTCAAACAACCGCTCATCAATCATTGTGATGATCCGCCTCACATCCCTCCTTTCCCCGAGAATTCCAGCTTAGGAGACCCAATTTTCTCGGCGTATATCCTTCAACCTCAGATGCCAATCCATCCCTAACCAGCCTTCAAAGTATGATCCCCAACTTGTGGAGTTCGCTACACGCCATTAAGCGCTTTGAAGTTCACTACGTAAACAACGCCAAAGGTTTGCCGATGAGTGTATATTGAGATAGCCGTTGATATCGGAAGATCAAGCTTTGAGGAGTGAAGTTGACACGCCGCTCGATAAGATTCAACACCGAGATCTTCTACACGTTCCTTGATGACAATGCGTCCTATGAAGATGAGAAGTGACTTGATAAATTCACGCTTGTAATCGCTAGCTTGAGAATTGTCTCATGCACCGCACTTTGGCAAGGTACATGTCTTCGATGTCATTGAGAGACAAATTCTCAAAGTCACCTTCAGAGAAAGCATAGTCCCGCTTCATCTTGTCGCTTGACTACGCATCTTCTTTAGGAATGTGTAGTCCCACTTAGACTAAAGGTCAACGTGTATGATGGCAACGATATCTTTAGAACTATGCACGCATGTTGAGACTTCAACCTCATGCCTTCTATAGTAGATTCGCGCTCGCCGCTGATGAATCCCATACAATGCATCTCGGGCGTATGCCTCCACTGTGATGGAGAACAAGTGATTGGCACGTTCCTCAATGGCTATGCGCTTTGAGTAGACAAATGGCTGAATGGAAGTGTCAACGATGTAGCATATTTTCTTGAATCATCGCCACCGTAGAAGAAAATCCGTGTCTTTGTTGAAGAAGTATCCGAAAGGAATCCTTGGTTCAACTGGTTGTCCAAGTGTTGGTAGAGGTTTGGTCCAATCGGTGTAGTATGGAGGGTTGTCCCTTTGTGTGAAGTCAATGTTTGCTTCCGGTTTGAGCCAATCCATGTTGTTAGACATAGCTCGAGCAATGTTTTCAAGGTGATATTCGACCTCGAGGGCACTTTCGTGAGTCGCTTTTAGAAGTTGAAATGCTTCATTTTTGATTCGCCAACTGATTTCGCCATTTTCTTCACATGGAACTTTTCTTGCGCAATTTTGCATGCTCCAATGTAGAACCGCTTACCAAATTCTGACCTTCTTCGTGGTAGGAGTGTTGTTAACAAGATTAGCAAACCATTCAAATTCCTCTGTTTTATCGCCATCTAGCCATGATACGACGCCGCTTGAGGCGCCTTCTTCTTCTTCTTTTTCAAGGCCTAGATGATGATTCCGGTTTCAACTTGTTTGGGAGAGGTGGGTTGTTGTAGGGCTCAAGGACCTTCTTCATCGCCACCACCCGTATACTCAAAGTGATCATCGGTTTTCCGAAGTCGGGGTGGTAACTCGAATCGCCCCGAGGTTTTTCAAGAGAAGAACGAGGAGGAGATTTTTGTTGAACAGAGCCCGCTAGGAGGAGGTTGCATCAAAGAAGATTCACCGCATCGCTTCGACGCTTAGGTGCGTAGTCTTTATCCTTATCCTTGTCTTCATCGCCTCTAGGACGCTTAGACTTTTCAGCCTTCAAATCTACAAGCTTGAAGTTGGTAGTCCAAAGAATGCTTGAAACAAATTTTCCTTCATCGAAGTAAATGTCCCGTGATCGTGCACATTTGTGTGACAATCTTGGCCACCAATTCATTATCCGAGAAAACAACCGGATCGGTTGGATTGATTGTGACGGTTAAGGGCGCTGATCGAATAGTTTGCTTGGCGATCCGCATAAGATTTGGATAAAGTTGTTTGGTGAACAACTCCTTTGTGACTTTAGGAACGCATCTTAAGGTACTTTTTCGTAGCCTTCATCATTTCGCTCAGCCTCTTGACGGTGATGTTTCATGAATTCCTGAACAAACTTCCTTTCTCCTTTTATCTTTTCATGCTCGCCATACATATGTCGTATGTGATCAAAGAAAGAAATTTAGCTTTTGTTGAGCACGCTTTTCTTTCGACTTGTTTGACGTTTTGGTAATCCGCTCATGAGCTTGAGAAATCCAAGATTTAGATGGTTTCTTCACGGATTTGGATGATGATTTGGTTGACTTCTTTGATGGTGGTGGCGAGGAGTGAGAAGACGAACCTGATGATGAAGAGATATGAGGAGACTCTGGATCCTTCTGAGGTTCAGAGGTTTCTTCCTTTGATCGCGCAGGACTATCTAGAAGAAACGTATCATAATCAACATCTTGATCTTTTTCGACTTCTCGCTTCCTCCTCAAACTCATATTTGATAGTATCCTCCACAAGCTTTTGTTGTTGCATAAGAGTGGTGGCACCAGCCCCCTTATCGGGTTGATTAACCGCATCGTGAGATGGTTCAGAGTGGGCAAAGACCACTTGATCCTCCTGACCACCCATTTGGTCTTTAGCAAATGCTTTAGCTTTTTGAAGGTGTCTAACGATATTAAACTTCTTCCCGTATGATATATCCAGCTTGCTCTTCTTCTGATCCGAAGCTTTCATCATACGGTACAAGTACAGTGAGTCTTTCCTTTTCCTTTATCACCGGTGGACTTGGAGGTTTAGCCAAGGAGGTGTTACGCTGCGCATTCTCGAGTAGGTAATCTCTTCATCCGTGTCAGCATCTTCGAGCTTTCGCCCACAAGCTTTCTTTGCGGTTCAGATGTGGGAATAGGTTCACCTTCCTTTACAGAACAATCCTTTTACGAGGAGGATTCCTTTGGGAAGCTTCTATAAAGATCTCAGACTTGTAACACTTCCAAAGATCGCCTTTTCTCGTCCTCCTAGTAGGTGTACCGTAAGATTTTTCATCAAGATGACCAACTTTGCCTTCTTTACGGCTAACCCATACCTTTTGTATGTTTCAAGCTTTTGATTTCGTAGAAGGTGATCGTGTAATACCGCACCTCGCTTCTTTGTTGACGATTCTTTGATTCTCGATGATAATATGGGTTCACCAATATGTCGTGGATTATCCGGGTCATTGAGCCTCATGGGGATGTCCGATGAAGTCCAAGTGCTCTCTCGATCAACAGCTTTGGTGTATCCGACATAGGGAATCTTGGAGCCAAGCTTCTTGTGAAATACCATCATGTCTTCCCATATCGCTTTTCGATTTCAATGTCCTTCTTGTTGATCAACCAAGTAAAATTTGTAGTTCCATGAGCTTGGGATGCTCATAGCCACCGCCACGCACCAGAGACCGATTTGGTTATGATCATGTAGAGTGTTCTCCATGGTTGAGGAATATACTTCAGCTCCACGTGAGAGTGCTTAGTAATGATTCCCTCAAGCTTCATCATAACCAATATCTATCAAGAATTTCGTGACTGCCTCTTCAAGAGGGGTAGCAAAGAAGTCGGTTGGAGCGATGTCAAGAATGATGAGAACAGCCCGTAAGTCAGCAGGAGTGATAGTGACTTGTTTGTGATTAAGTGTCACATTCACCGCACTTTGACCTGATCCTCTCGCATAGAATCCCGTAATTGTTGAATGTAGACCTCTCGAATCGTGGGCAGAGTGTGAGAGCATGTTCGGTAGGGATGATTCCTCGAGAATATCCACAAGAATCAAGCAAGAAGATTCTGAGCAAGTGAGGGTATCAAAGTTAACCCTAAGGTTGTTCTTTCCAATCTTTCTGATAACCCTTGGGAAAGATATCGAATGGTAAGAACTTCGATGCATCCACATTCATTTGTTCACCATGTCGGATCCAAATAACATTAGCCAAGAGAACCAACATATCGAAAGACATAGTGTTAGTCAATAGAAGGTCTTATTGTCTAGTTATTGAATGTACAAAGTCAATGATTGTTACGAGTCCTAAGTCACTTGTTTGTTCAATAGTCCAATGACGCCGTGAAATGTTTTCGTGAGTTAGTTAACTTTAAGTTTTAAAGTTTATGTTATCACTTATTGTTCACAACATATCAAACGATTAAGTTTATTAGTGACATTATTGGATTCGTGGCGTTATGATTAGTTTATTTACAAGTTTGTACACGTAACAATTCATTATGAAGGTCAATCCGGGCTTAAGCGTAGTTTTGGCAAAGTTAAGCGCGCAAAGAGATGATATATGCCAGAGATCTAAAGCTTACGCCAGAGGATCCTAACTTACGCTGCAAGAAATGTTACGCGTAGGGAAAGGGGACCTTATGCGTAGAGCTTACGCGTAGGCGTATATATATACCTTACGCGTAAGGCTTACTCGTAAGAGTAGACCTTATGCGTAGAGGTCATCGCACGCATATCCTTCACAGATACGCCAGTAGTCCCATTGTAGAACCTTACGCTGCAATAGTTATGCGTAGGATTCTTACGCGATAACTTGACTACGCGTAAGGTAATCCTTATGCGTAGAGTTGCAAATGACCTTGATTCTAAATATTTAAGCGTAGCAAAGCCTGAAATAAATTCATCAAATCATCAAAATTAACACAAACATTCATTATATCAACAAAACATGGCATGAACATTGTTTAAAGTTAAGCGTAGAAAGTCATACGCAGTAGGTCAAAACCCTAAGGGTTATGATTTACGCTGTATGAAATTTAACCATGGATTTGCACAAGACTTTTTCTCGTAGTTTAAGAGTGTTGTGAGAGTCTTTGTACCAAGTTATAACATCCTAACTCGTTGTGAATCAAAAGTTACCAAATTATGAACTTTAAACCCTAATTCAAATTGTTCACCAATTAGTGTTTCGGGTGGTTAATGACAATGAAAATCATTAATTCAACAACTTAAGACCATAACCCAACAATCTTTTATACCAAAACACTTCACATTTGAAAATACCCAATTCGACTCATAAACCCTAATTTTCAAAAATCATCAATTTGTGTTTCGGGTATTTTGAGTATGGAAAACATATCATTGATGTTAGTAAAACATTTTGACACTCTTTTTAACCAAAACACAAACATGATTATGTGTTCATACGCTATACGCCAGAGAACACAAAATCAACCATAGTGAAAAATTTAACCGTTAGTTATTGAAAATTTAAAACCATAGTTTAAACTTGTTAGAATACATAAAACTTACAAAATTTGATGATCAAAGCACGGATTTTTCAAACGATTATGGTACGTAGGATCTTTTAGGTTATGAGTAATAAATGTGAAGTGAATTGTTAGGTGGGGAGGTATTTTATTAAAATAACTTTAACATTTTGACAGTTTTGGTCCCTCCACCTTTTCCTTTTTCAAACAAAGCCATTTAACTTCCATTTTGGTTACCAAACAAAGATTTTAAGAAAGAAACTTTGACTCCCCTCGACTTAAGAAAATAATGAAAGGTTATAAATTTAGTCCGAGGAGTGTCATTGTACCGGAAAATTTACCACCATTTGTTAAAAGAAACAACCGAGATATGATAACATGCAAGTACAATGATGTTTTGAAACAATTAAAGTTATTTTTCTCCCCTCAACACTTGATCAGAAAATACTGAATTTTGAAAGATTATAGTGTTGACGGAAGAAACGTACTTGCAATGTTGAAAGAAAATAGATAGAAGAATATTTTTGTTGTTTTATCGTGTTTTATATTTTGTATTTTGTTTTTGAAAAATTATTTACAAAAGAGATTTTGGTGTTTGATGTGTTTTAAGACTGCTTTTAGGAGGTCATCCAATTCCTCTTGAGTCAAACACCTCATACCAATCCGTTGGACCAACTCATTAAACCTAGCGGGAGGCAAGGCTTTGGTGAGAAGATCTCGCCAATTGGTATTCTCAGACTCCACAAAATATAATTCAACAAGCACTGCTCCACGCGGATCCTTGATGAAATGATATCAAGATCGATGTGCTTTGATTTCGAAAGTGCCGAACCGAAGTTGCACGAGATTGCAATGGCACCGATTGTCGCAAAGACATCGGGATTCTCACAAATACGTAACCATAGTCTTTGAGTTGTGTTCTCATCCGATGACTTGAGCACAACATGCGACATGGCTACATATTCTCGCCGGTTGAGGACAACGATGTACAATCCTGCTTCTTCGATTGCCATGACACCAGCTTATCACCAAGAAATTGTAAAGCTCCCCAAGTGCTTTTCCGTGAGTCTAAGCATCCCGCGGGTCGCCCCTCAAAAGCGATTAGTTCAAAACCGTAATCCTTCTGGATACCGATCCCCAAGTTAATGGTTCCCTTTATGTATCGGAGGATTCTTTTAGCCTCGAGAGGTGGGTTTCAGCTTGGTCGCGACGATAACGGAGCATAGATAAACGGCAAAGACAATATCAGTCCCGCTAGTCTGTTAGATACATGAGAAACCCAATAATACTACGGTATTTGGTAGGGTCCACCAATTTCCCATGTAAATCAGCGCCTAGCTTCTTGGTATGAGCCATTGGTGTGGCATAGGTGTCACATGTTTTCATTCCAAATTTGTTTAACAATTCAAGGGCATATTTGGATTGACTCAAGAAAATACCACGGGTTGATTGATGAACTTGCAGTCCTAGAAAGAACGTAAGTTCACCCATCATGGACATTTCAAAATTTTTCTTCATTAGTTTTGCAAAAGCGATTGAAAACTTTTTATGTGTAGACCCAAAATGATGTCATCCACGTAAATTTGAACAATTAAGATATGTTCCCGTGATATTGTATAAAAAGAGTTGGGTCAACCGAACCTTTGGTGAAATTATTAGCAATGAGGAAGGATGATAGCTTATCGCACCATGCCCGAGGAGCTTGTTTGAGACCATACAGCTTTGTTCGCTTTGTAGACGGATTCGAAACTCGTGATCAACGAATCCATCCGTTGGTCGACATAAACCGCTTTTAAGTTGTCCATTGAGAAACGCAGCTTTGACATCCATCCGATAGACCGCCATATTCATATGAGCCGCTAACGCTAGAAATATCCTAATGCCTCAAGACGAGCAACCGGAGCAAAAGATTCTTCAAAGTCAATACCCTCTTCCCGACGATAACCCTTAGCCACCGTGACGCGGACTTATTTCTCGATAACATTTCCTTCAAAGATCCAATTTGTTTTTCCAAATCCATTTGAGACCAATGACGACCCTCGCTGGTCTTTCAACCAGCCCCATACTTCAAGACGATTAAATTGGTTGAGTTCTTCTTGCATGGATTCAATCCAGTTGTCTTTTGTCATTGCGCCTTTGATGTTTTTAGGTTCGATTGGCAGACAAAGGAGTGCATAAATGCAATGTTCACCGTCGTGTGAAGACGCTGTCTCGTGAACGACCGGGTTGATTCGGGTTGCCAATAATGTTTTCCTGAGGATGGTCTTTCGTCCATCTATGTGTGGAGGGTTGATGTTGGTATACATTGTGCGATTCTGAGGATTCAAATGGTTTGTTGAAGATTCCGCGACATCCGTGCGCAGCCTCATTAGCAAACGGGTTGAAGAACGATTTGGATCAAAATCGCAGTGGGGGTACTTCATTCGTAACATCATCGCCAGCCTTCATCATTGTTGGAAGCGGTTTGTTCAACTGCTGTGGTGGAGTCAACGTGTAGGTGCATCTTCAACAAGAGTTGTTGTAGGTGTGTATCGTATAAGAGTATTATCGTTGAGCAATGAAACAAATGGGATACACCCGAGCACGCTCATCAATATCGCCACCGAATACGGAGCAAATAACCTTTCCATTTGTTGACGAGTAAGTCCGGGGCTTTGTTCACCGATGATGGGGTTTGGGGAAGTTTAAGCGTTGTGACCGGTTCTAAGTCATTATACTCGGCCATTTCCGTAAGTTCATCAAAATGAGCATGAATCGCTTCCATCACCGCTTTGTACGACGATTCCAGATTCGAAACCTTTGGAATTATCACAAGATCCCATAAAGACTCCAATGTCGACTTTGGCTTTGAGCTTTCCAAAGTCATCACGATCATTATAGCAAAGAGATCCAAATACATGAAAGTGTTTTAGATTCGGTTTTCTGTTATGGACGAAGCTCGAAAGGTGTTTTGTTGTATGCTTTGTAATCATAGAACGGTTTTGAGTATAGCATGCAGAGATACAGCCTTCATAAGTAATCTGAAAGTTTAGCATTGATTAACATTGTTCTTGCAGCTTCCACTAACGCTCGGTTTCGCTCTTCGACAACTCCGCTTTGTTCTCGTGTACGCGCAATAGATGTCCGATGTCAATTCCCACTTTCTCATAGAATTCACGAAGAGTTTGATTAACAAATTCGCCTTTATCCTGCTCTCGATTAGTCGAACGGTGTTTCGTGAGTCAACTTGTATTTTCGTGAGAAAGGTGATGATCATTTGTGGAGCTTGATCTTTGCTTCAAAGAAAGTAGACCCAAGTCCAGCGTGAATAGTCATCAACAATTACTAAGATGTAGCGCTTGCCATTGATCGCTTGCACGCCGATCGGGCCACACAAATCCATGTGAAGAAGATGAAGCACATGCCGAGAGTCGGTTCCACCTTTGAAGGAAAATGAGCACGAGTGCTTTTGCCTTGTTCACAAGCCGAGCAAAGGTGATCTTTAGAATACCGAAACCGTGGAAGTCCTTCAACTAGTTTGTGTCGAGCAAGGTTGGTGATGGTTTGAAAGTTTAGATGTGAGAGACGACGGTGCCATAGCCGGGATTTTGTTGATGTTGCCTTTGAAAGTAAACATATGGGAGATGAAGCAACCATGTCTTTCATAGAGATAGTGTAGAGACTAGAATTACGCGATCCGCATATAAGGTCATTTCCTTGTAGATCACTTAATGAAACAAGTTTTCTCCCCGAAAGCAACCTCCAAATCTCCATCACAAAACTGACTCCATCAAAACAGATTATGACCGAGGCCTTCCACATAGTAAACCCCGCTAATTTCGATGTTCCCATTGACATAGTCTCCGTGAGCCCATGATAGTCGCAAGTGATCATTCCCTAACCCCGACAAGCCAATGAACTTTGCAATAAAGTTTGATAACAGCTTTAAGATTGCCTCGTCATGTGTCGGGAACATCCGCTATCAACAATCCAGAGAATGATTCAGACACCGCATTAATAATGCATCTAATAATGATGGAATAGAAGTAGATTTGGAACCCAAATGTTAGAGGGTTCCATTATAGTAGATATACACACATCAATAGCTTTAGGTATCCACTTAAATCCTAGTGTGTTATATATCCATTTCTGCCATCTATAACTACTCTTGGCTTTAGTCTTAGTGAATGCACTAGGTGGTACTACATTCTTAGGAGGTGAAAATGGAGCTACAGGACAAAGAATGCGCTTCTTAGAATCTAAAGATGGCGGTCTACCAAGCAATGCACTTAGAAAGATTAGTGGGCCTAGAGGTATTCTCGTTCTTAGGATTCCTTAAACGAGAGATGATAGCTTTAGCAACACATTTATCATGACAATCGGAATTCATACTTTTACCACAAATATCACAAGGTGCATCGATCAATATCAAAAGTACTTAACGGTTTAGCATTCGTTACATCACTATTTCTATTACATTTGCCGAACGCAATATCTATAGTGGAGGCAACGTGAGTCTTATTCATAGTCCTAGGGTGTTCTTCTACTTTAGCATTCTTGATTGATCTTTTCTTAGGTCGCAACTTCCTATTCTTCAATTGAGTGCTCCTAGGTCCGTGAAGTGCGGCGCTTGGAAAAGGCTCAACTATTCCTGCTTCAGAGAAGGAAGCACGCTAGCTACTTGTGATTTGGCAGTAGAGATTCTAGGTTCATGAGTACTAAGTGTTACTGGGCTAATCTCTTAATGATGGTTGGCGGAAGTTGTTCATACTTTCCTAACATTTCTCTTAACTTGATGATAGTGTGAATCGATCTTGATTTTCGACTAACATTTCCAAAGAAAATGCATAACTTCCTTAGTGTGTGCAAGATAATTATCAAGTTCATTTGATGCTTCATCACGAGTCTTTTTGAGTAAATCAAATATGACACCATATTCCTTTTAACTTTTACAAGTTCTTGTTCATATTTTGAGATTTGACACTTAAAAGACACGCTTTGATCATCCAGTTGCTCAAATTTAGGATCGTAAGATTTTGTACGCGAATCGGGCGATTTTGTGTTGACAAACATGTTGTTGATCGTGAATATCTTTTTGACACCAATTAAGACGACGTATTGCATTTGAAAGTTCGCTTGACAATCGTTTGTTTTCAACTTTTAAGGACTCGACCAAGCACATTATCGTTTCTCAACATTTATCACGATTCAACAAGATCGCCAGAGGTATGATCAAATGCATATGACAAAGAATTCAATAGCACAACATTATGGACATCAAAGACAGATGACATCTTCCAAGAGTCGATCAACATCTTTTCTCAACAGCTTTTACGCTTAGTATTAGAAATAGATGTTTCGCTTTCTAAAACGACCTTCATCAATCCAAGTTCCTTATGAAAATCCTTTTCCCAAGCTAATGCACAATTTTTCAAATTTTTAACATTAGGTAAAAGATTTTTCTGAAAAATGTCTCTTTGTTCTCGCAGAGGCATTGAAAATGATCAATTTTGATTTCGTAATCGATATTCTATCTCATGTTGTAAAATTTTGAGGTCAACCATGAAGATGTCAAAATATCTAAGAATTTTTCGATTTTCGTGTTTTGAATTTACTTCACAGATGGAAGGTAAAGGACCATAAATTTGTGCATAATCTGGTTGGGGATTAACATTAGAAGACTCGGGTGTTTTGATGATAACCCTTGGTGTGTTAGAAGAACTGCTGGTGTGACGAAAGTGACCGCTTTTGAATAGTTAAAAGGTTTGTTGTAAACAACTTTTTCTAATTTTGATCGACTCGCCTTCTCGTGATCTAATTCCTCTTGACGATGATATTCAACAACATTCATAAATGTAATTATCAACTTTATATTCTCGACCGAAACTTCGTGATTTGGTTTGAATGCTTTTGTTGAAAGCTTAGGTTTGTAATCGCAAGATTCGTCCATATCCATTTGGATTTGGTTTTAAAGTAAACTTTTCAATGGTCGTGACCGACTCGCCATGTTTGTAAACAAAAATTTTAAACTCTTTAAGTTTGTTTTGCAAGCCGATGATTTCTTCAAGATGATCATCTATTCGCTTCGTTGAATGCTTTTTGTATGCAGAGAACTGTTTTTGACAAGTTAACAACTCATTTTAGCTTTTGATTTTCCAAGGTGAGAGCGTAATTTGCTTTTTATGTTCATGTTTCGCTTGTTCTATTTCGCATAACAAAGCATTCTTCGCTAGATCACGATCTGCCTTTCTAAATATTTTTCATTTTGATAAGATTTGGCAAAGGTCGCTTCAAAACCGCTTTCACGCTTTTTCTTGAGTTTTGAAAAGTTGAGTTGCTTTTGTAAACATTCAAAATCCTTGGTTAACAAAGGCATTTTTGCATTTCAAGTCCCGATTAATGGCATGACATTTTTCCACTATGGTTTGTTGGTCTTGTATTAAACGAGCAAAACGGATGAGGCAAAGTTCGGCGTGTTCAACGGAGTCTCAACATGATCATTACAGAGATCCTCAAGTATAACCACAGAGTCAATTTGATTATCAAGGGAAACCGTTGGTCATCTTGATCGTCAAATATAACTACGGGGTCTAGTTGAAAATCGCCGGAATGAGATGTGGATGACTCATTTTGAACATTCTGAGCCTTGCCGGATGCGGATGTTGGCGGAGATATGAGATCAGAGATAAATATGGTTTGTTCGGTACCGAGACAAGCCATCGCTGTCATACACCGGGCCTGTGTCACTCATGTGTAACTCCATGCATATTAGCCATCAACATAATAAATGCATTGGCCTCGCAAGTCCTCCATATCATCATCCGAGTCAAGATTTGCCATAAAGCTCGTTTTGTCCGTGAGAGTTCCACCAGCTTCATCCTTAAGAGGCAAAAGAAGAGCCTCTTTGAAATAAGCACGCCTCTTAGTCCTTGGCTTTGGGCATGCATTAGCCGTGTCCCTTCTCATTGCGCTTGTAGCATCAAGACCATTCAACCCATGCCGAGCATTTCCTGCTCCACCACTTGAGCTCATTGTTATTCCTACCCACAAAGATTAAACCCTTGACCACCGCCATCCGACACCATAACCACGATTCTCAACTTCAACTCGCCCATTGTTTACAAATGCTTGATTCCTTGTATTAGATGAGGAACTAATACGGTTGTTGGATTTGTTGGTATAACGGCTAAAGGCATTAGCAATCATAGCAAATCCTTGTTGCAATGCTTCGAACGGATCGGATTCCTCATTATGAAGTGCTTGATCATTGTTGTTGTAAGGAACCAATTGATTTTGTTGAGGTTGATGTGATTGATCGTTTGGTGGGTTTGAAGCAGCTTGGTTGAGTTGCCGGTTGAGGAGAATAATTTTGTTGAGCATATAAGGCAAGTTGTTGATTTTCCTGATGTGTGGGTGGAGCAATTTGAGCACGGAGAATCCTTTCCCTATCAACTTCCTTTTCATGAGGCTTCAAGTAATCGCATAAACAACCGTAGGTAGACCGATGCATGTTTTTAGCTTGACGGAGAAAAATGACATACTTCTCCCATTCTAGACCAAGACTACTTAGGAACTTAGTATTCACCGCAATTCTTGGCATGTGGATGTTGTGTTTATCCAAATCATTGATGATGTCTGAAAATCGGTGATGATAGGACTCGAGTGTTCTCCGTGTTCAATCATGAAGTTTTCATAAGCCAAGTAAATTTTGGATTCCAAATCTTCCCGATTGAGTACAGATCCTTCCATAAGAAGACGAATATGATCCCACATTTTCTTTGCGGTCTTTTGAGCATCAACACTACTAAGAATTAGGTTTGGTAATCCTAGGAGGATATATTCCATTGCAAGCTCATCTCCTTCATAGTGTAGAAGTTCTTGAGGATTCAAGTCCGCAACAGAGCAATGTTCGCTTTGTTCATCTCTTGGTGGAATGGCATTTGGATCTCCGTACAATGACAAGAGGCATCTCAAAAGGACCATCCAAGATAACCTTCTTTAAGAACTTTCCATGTGGCTTCTTTAGATCACAAAACCTAAAGAACCTTATCACCCATTGATCGTAGTTTCCTCGGAGTGAGCATTGAGGTCTATCAAGTGAACCAAACCTCATGAATTGATTGTTGGTCGCTTAAAGTTTCAAACATCTTTGCAAACCAAGTGGGTTACCTCATAGTGATCCTTGATGGATGTTGATTAAAGTCATTTGTGTATGGTTGAGCTTGAAGACTTTGGGGTGGTTGAACCATTTGAGGTTGTGGATTTGCAGCAAGTTGTGGAGTATGTTGTTGGTTAAATTGTTGTTGATAAATTGCTTGTTGTTGATTCCATTGTTGATGTTGTGGAGTTAGTTGTTGTTGACGCTGAGGATGAGGATAAGTGTAAGGGAAATAGTTAGAGTATGGTGGTTGTGACATGTTGATAAACTTGTGTTGGTAAAATGGATCTTTGTAGTCGAATGAACCTTTGTTGATGAAGTATCCTTAGGCGAGAAAAGACAAGAACCAAGTAGCACTTATGCGTAAAAACACCAAAGTTACGCATAACAACGAGGAGTTACGCCAGAGGATTTAGCTTACGCTAAGTAGGAAAAGACACTAAAGTTAGCGAGACAAAAGTTAGCGTGAGAAAGTTAGGCTTAGGATTTTCTTATGCGTAAGACAAGGCTTAGGCGTAAGAAAGATCTTAGGCGTAGGATTTCTACGCCTAAGCTTATGCTTATGCGTAATTTTAGGTTTTTGCTCCAAATGATCTTTTACACTATCACAAAGGCAAAAGATATCCAAAGTCGACGATTTTCGGACTTATCCAAGTAAGAAAACACGGAAAAAACCACGAAAATGAAGATCAAACCAAGGATAATCTTACGCGTAATTTTAGGGTTTCAATACGCGTAGGATTACTCGTAATTTTGATTTTGCCCAAAGATGTTTCTAAACCAGCTTTTGTGTGATGAAATAGCTTCAATAACACCAAAATAACACAAAAGTGTGAAACTTGATGATCCAAAGCACTCAAAACAGCTTATGCGAGAATGACACCCACGTATAAAAACTAGTTCAAAAACAATGATCCACGCATAAAGTTTGAAACTTTTTGCCAAAAACAAGTATTTTAACACCTTAAAACGCTGAAAGTACAAGAATCTTGGATTAAAAAGTGTAAAAAACAAGTTTTTAAGAGAGCTAAAGAATGCGCTATCTTTACGCCAGAAGACCCAAAACCAAAACTTCAAAACAAACGAGTACACCCAACTATTTGGCGATTGATACCACTGTTAGGTCACTAGTTTTACAACACAAGCTTATAAGAAAGATAGAGAGGCGATTGAACAAGTATCCAATCACACACACACGATATAGAGTATACGGTTATGCGTAGAGAGTGAGTGAAAAGAAAACTTGAACAACCAACCTTCAAATGAAGGTTTACAAGGGTTATTTATAGGAGGGAAGCTAGGGCAACACTCCTAGTTCCCTTCCTTTCCTTATTGGGCTAGGCCTATGCTTATGGGCCTTCTACATAAGCCTAAGGCTAATAACAAACATAAAGGCCATAATAAGCTAACTATTACATATGAGTAACTAACACTTGAATAAGGTTTAGGAGTGATTCCAACA
>OU343219.1:13553867-13658401 GCA_910596185.1 Chrysanthemum makinoi
AATATGGTGAGTTGAATACCATCCAACTTATTAGCAAGTTGTCAACTAAAAATGGATTTGATATATCTTTACCAGTATTTTTGCTCATGGATTAGACAATCCTTTTGTAACCATGGTGGATTGATAACCTATTGATGTTATCATCACAAAACCATTTATTAAAACTTTATTTCAAAATATTTATTACTTAGCAACAAGGTTTCTTCTAAAATTTATTTAACTGGTTTAGTTCAAATAAACAAGTACTTTGATGAAAGTACTGTCTGATCAGCAGTACTTTGAATAAAAAATTTATATCAAAAAGTATTTATTCAAATAAAATTCATACCGCTTATTGATCATTCCATTAGTAGTCCAGGTTTATAAACAAGTTTGATAACCATGCAAGCAGTTTCATTATCCTCTTCTACTTCCAATCCATTCTCTAGCATTCTTCTCATGAGCTCAACTGTGAGAGGGTATCTTCTTTCTGCAAACATGTTTATCATTGTTCCATTTTCAGCTCCAAAACATGAACTGCATTCTTCAAAGAATCTCCAAAGAAACTATTTCCCCAAATTTTCTTGATTCTTCCAAATATCATTAATGCTCTCTTCTTCAGTTTCCCATAGAGTTATGAGATCACCATGTAAAACTAAACCAATCCCTTCCAATGGATTATTTTCAAAGTAAGCCTTCACAACATGATATAAGTAGAATAGGTCTACTCTATCTATAATACGCAGTAAATCCCATAGCCTTTTGAAAACTTTGAAGCTTTCATCTTCTTTATGAAAAAACATGTATTCTTCATTCTGGATTTCACAACTTAAAAACACTATCTTTGACTGTTCATCTTCATGTCAACATCTTCCTTGTATAATCAAAATACCGAGATAATTCTTCAATTCATCTCTAGTCCAGATCTTAATTCAACCTTTTCCTTCTTTGAAAACTGAACATCTGTAACTTCAGTTTTTCTTTTTCTCTTTAAGCTATTCTTCCTTTCAGATTCACCCAATGAGCTTCTAAAGTCTTTAATATCAGAACACTCTTCTTATAAGCTTTGTTTCAAAGATCATAAAGTCTTTCATATCAACATATTTTAACTTCTGCAAACCCTTATATCCTCGACCTTTTAAATAAGCCATCATAGCATTCTTGTCCTTAGCTAAATTAGGTCTTCTTGGCATATATCTAATGTGTAGGGGATCTAAAGGTTCGAAGCTTCAAAGATCTAATTTATCTTGCACCTTTTGAGTCGCTTCTCTATTCAGAGCTTCTTGAGCTTCCTCGTTTTCTATCTTGAGCATCTAACTCTTCTTGAACTTTTCTAGCTACAGCTTCATTCCTAGAAACTTCAATTGCTCTAAGTTCTGCCAAAGTGAGTTTCTTTTTCTTTGTTTCAAACCACAGAATACCTTTTTTCTTTAGGATCAATGATAGGTTGAGAAGCTCTTGGTTGTTCTTCTTCTTGTACATCTCTAATAGTAACCCTCCTCTTGGTTGTGATAAATCTAATATTGTAGCAATTACTTCATCATCACTAGCGGAATGAATAGGTATGAATGTAGCTTCCTCCTCTTCTTCTATAACAAATGTAGAAGGACCAACTTCTTCTTCAAAATTCAATACCCTTGGAGTTATTACTTCTTGCCTAGATGTATCATGAAAATCAGTACTTTGATGTTCAGTACCTTGATCACCAGTACTTTGAACTTGCACTTCTTCTTCTTGTTCCTCATAATCTGAAATAATCTTTTCTGCAAAGACTTACAGATTCTTTCTTGTTTGTACATCTTCTTTCAAATTTTCCTTTCTAAATTCCTCCCAAGTTGACAAGATGATTTAGGAACCTTCTTGCGCCTCATTCCTTACGAAGTTGTTTACGACGTTTGTGTTCCTCTTTAACCCATAAGTTGAAACCTTGAATATATGGTTTAATAAAATTCCTCAACCAGATATACTCACGCTTCAACTTCCTAAGTGCTTTAGCTTGAGACTCAACAGTCTTATTCAACCTAACTAGCTCCCTTGTCAAAGCATTACTATCTAAAGTCAAACCTTCACGAGGTATAGTATGATCATCACCTTGAAGATGTGAATGTTCTTCCTCAAAACAGAACAGAATGTTGTGGAGATGAGTAGGTGTTCTTCAATCTCTCTTGAACCTCGTGGCTTGAAGAAACAATACCCTCAGAAAGATGCAAGATCTTCAATAGAAGCAAGATTTCAGCATGCAAAGATCCTTGTGAGGCAGCACTTTCAGAAGGTGATCTGGAGAAAACAGAACTTTGAGAGGCGGCAAGACTTTGTGAATCGCACCATGTACGTAATCAGACCTTCACTTCTTCATCCCTCCAAATTTCATTTCGATGCCTTGAACAACTTCATCAGTAGGAGTTAATGGAATATTCCACCTCAACAAATTACTTGCCTAGCCATAAATGTAAAGATTTTGGCTTGTTGCACAATGACAAGTAACAAAGCAGCAGGTTTTGGAACATCACCAATTGCTTATTTAAGAAAACCCATGTACCCTTGGGTACATAGCCATTTTGACCCAGAGGATATATGTGATAGCATCCCATCCAAAATAAGCTTTGAAAATTAAACACTGGCCAAGATAGTCCAACCACCTAGATGCTATATTGGACCCAAATCGCTCCCAAGAAGTGTTTTAGAACTTATGCAATGAAGCAAGACATGAATCAAAACTTCCATGAAGACATAATAATGCTTTCTTGAATGTTTGTTCTGATAAAGATCCTTCATAACCAAGATTCCTAAAAGTATCCCAAATCAGTTGCTTGTCAAATCGAATAGCCCCATCTTCATCCCCAAATAATAAATCTTCTCAATAGAGGCTTCCGTAATCTTGATAGTCCTTCCAGAACAGAGATCTAATATAATAATCATCCTCCTCCATGTTATCTCTAGCATTAGCCCAAAATTCTTGAATCCAAGGTTCAATAACTTCCGGTTCAACTAAAAGAGTATAACTAATAGGCTTAACCCAGTAAGATAATCAACAATATCATAAAAGCCATATTCCTCAGTCTTGTCCATTAGCCACCATATTGTGCTTTGAAACAGCTTAAACGATTCATTGTTGAATAAGTGAGCACAATAAAGATTTTATCAAAGAATAAAGAGATGGTGATTGGGAGATAAGTATGGAAAAGATGTAAAGTAATAATGAGGGAAAATCGAAGTAGTTATTTTTATAGGTAGGATTTGAAAATCACAGCCTATATAACAAAGTTAATGCTACTATGAATTACCCATCATTACCGCTTGGAACAAGATTCTTTAATATGACAAACAAGATTTTCCATTCAAGCAAAGAATTTCCGGCAAAGACTTTCCAAGCGGACTTTCGTGAAAAACAGTACTTTACCAAATTCCTTCATATAAACTAAGTATAAACAAGCATCCTCCCCTCAAGCAATACAAGTGACTATACTAACACCTTATAGTCCTCTCCTCAAACATAGCTTAGTAGCTAAATATACTCCAAAACATCTCACGTAAACCTTGTCTCCCCGCTATGATCACAACAACCACTATCAACAATAAAATGATCTTTAAGCTCCTCTCTGCTGTCTGTCTAATAAGATGAAAAGTTAGTGGCTTTGAGAACCCAAGCCATTACTGACTTGGTTCCCTTGTGGAGTGACATACTCTCACATTCTTTGAGTACATAATTTAATCGCTTTCTAAAGCATGATCCAGTATTATCTTGTTATTCAAAAACATGTGATTTTCAAAACTTTTCTCGGTTTTCAACACAAATCTCTTTCTGTAGCACAAAAACATCGATTCACTTTGGTTGAAAAGTACCGGCTCATTCTCTGCAGCTTTCCCTCTAACCCATTGTTTTTTAACACTTGGTTCCTCTGATCTAAATCTCCTATGTGAATTGGAATACCTTCTAGGTTGATAGTGATTGCCTTGAAGTTCTATACCAAGTATTGTGATCAAGACTTGTTTTGTCTCTGAGCAAGATTCTTTGTGAAAGCATCAAGTTAGAAGTTAACAAAGACTTTGGAAAAGTAATCGTAAGATACTGAAGGTCTTCTGTTGTGGTATCTATGATTTGATGTAGTTTCGTGGATTAACCCTATTTGAGTTAGTCCAAACTGGTTTGTACTCTAGGTTTCGGGTTATACCCTGTTTTGAAATTTTCTAAGGTATTTTGAGATGTTCACAATCCTAATTAGATGAGTAGGACTGAACACACAAAACACGTTTCGACCTATACTAAAAGGACATCTTCTATGTCTATGTACCCAAAATTATTTTTTTGCCTCTTGGTGAGTGATTAAACCCTCGCTTTGACCAAAATTATCCCAAAAATGTTTAGCAAAGATCAAGCTTTGGAAAAGGTTTTGAAGAAGGTACCTTGGTGGAGTCGATATTTTGTGGATCGACATACTTTAATCAAACCATCTTAATTAGCTTTGTTTAAGTAAATTCCAAGTGAATGAAAAGAAAACTTGAACAACCAACCTTCAAATGAAGGTTTACAAGGGGTATTTATAGGAGGAAGCTGGGCAACACTCCTAGTCCCCTTCCTTTCCTTATTGGGCTAGGCCTAGGCTTATGGGCCTTCTACATAAGCCTAAGGCTAATAACAAACATAAAGGCCATAATAAGCTAACTATTACATATGAGTAACTAACACTTGAATAAGGTTTAGGAGTGATTCCAACAATCTCCCCTCAAGTGTTATTACATATGAGTAACAAACACTCAAGTGTTGGTGATGAAAACGGTGAAGGCGTTGATGTAATAGTAGCTTTGACGCCTTCCTCACATTCTTCTTCTTGTGAGAAGAATTGCCTTGATTTAAACAATCTCCCAGTGTAGAGAGATAGTTTACTTTGAACGGTTATGCTTTGACGCCATCTTTAACTTTGTTCTTTGATCATTGTTCTTTGTGATGAAAGTGATAGTATGTTGTTGTTCCGTCAGATCAAGTCTCCGCTTCAGTTCCGCTACATAAGGTTCTCCACGCCGTTCTTCAACATGCTCACACGCCTTTTGACGCTGGAATTCAAGATCGATGGAGTTCTTTAAGTCTTTAACTTTGTAGATTCTCTGATTGACGAAGAATCATTCTTTAACTGTTGTGTTGCTTTTGGATAGAACTTCCATTAGTGATGATGTTGGCGTGAGCATGAGAAGAATCTCAGACGATCATTCCGCTCCAGAACTTCCATAAGAAGAAAACATTTAAACGGTTAGTAATAAGCGGATTCCGCACTTACAAGTTTGAACTTCGAGAGTGTTAACAAAGATAGTGTGAAAACACAACTCTAATTCTACAAAGGCCGCTCCTCAATCGGAGTCCCACAAGTGAGATAACACGATAAAACCGGTACACCTACGATTCAGATGAGTCACGAGGTACACCAAGCATCACCTCACGATCAGACCGCTTGAGACCACTAAGCGCAATCCACGGGAGTTGCCGAAGCGGCCGTCGTGGTCGTTTGATGTTGACCCCGGCAGAGTTTCCATTCAATCACCGAGGATCACAAATGTGAACCTCTCATAAATGTTCTCATGCATTGCTAAGATCTGTTAAGGACTCGATATGAACCACTGATAACCTTATTGTTGATCATCAAGTGATTAAATGTCAAGTGTACCTAAGAGATCTTTTGATGAATCTCGTGGCTCTAGACTCAATAGTGCTTTTGGTTTTCCCGAGAGACTAGGGAGAGGGTCTCCTTCTTCAATAATCTCTAAGAGAAAGCCGATAGTTTACGTAGGGTTCCCAGTGAGAATGAAACAAGCTTCGCTAAGAGAAACTTGAGTGGCTAAGAAGGTTTAGTGCATGCGCCACCGGGTCCATGACGACTTTTAATCTTCAATACCGGCCACAAAGTGACAACCAAGAGTATATGAATTGAACCCGGTTCCGCCTCTAAGTTGAATAATCTAGAGGGCTATTTCTTTTCACCCTTTTCTTTGCATTTCTTTTAATTCTTCAACTCCTTCTTTCTCCGATTCTCATTTTCTCCTTTTACAATCATACCTAAGGACTTCTAAATACTAACTATTTGTGGTGTCCTGGGTAGATCCCTCCGGCTCTGGCGGATCATAGGACGGTTATTCCTAACCTTAGTCACCTTATAACTCCATGACTAACCTATGTTGCCATAAAACCATCATGTGAAAAATCTCTCAAAGTGTTTATGAATGAAAACATTTTAGTACCATCGTTGAGATAAGATTTTGCATAAATACTCCCCCTCCACTTGTGCTTAAGAGTTTTAACGGTTAAAATGCACAAAGGAGGAAAGAGCGCCACATTTTGAATTGATTCACTCAAGATAGACAATCCCCTCGAGACACTTACGCTGGCATAGTTAAAGAATTACATTGTCAGCTTTTAGGTGACAACTAGCTCTAATAACTACCTTGAAGGTGTAGACAATCCTCAAAGGTCGTCAAACCCGCCGAGTTCATGTTTATCAAGAGTTTCTCGAATGGTACATTCTACTCGCACAAGTCCTTTGCAGACACGCTTACATCACTAGCTTAACTAGCTTGAAATTATTACCCGCCCAGACAAGTCTTTTCGAAGTTACTACAGCTAAGCATCGCCAATTCGCTGGTTAAGTCCGGCACACAGATTCATTTGCATTTTACACAACATATTTCTTATCACATATTTTCTCCCCTCAAAATGGCATATTAAAGTGTTATTTTTGAAACGTTGAGAATAAATATGACCATTTCGAAAGTGTTGGGGAAGAATGACCATCGAGAACAATTTTGAACAAAGTTTTAATTCAAGTACTTCCCCTCAACGAGTGATATAAACGGTTGAGGTTTTGAAAATCATAAGGGAAAGTACTTGTTCTTTTGAGCAAAACCTTGAAAAGTGAAAGGTTTGATAGGTTTTACTCAAAAGTAAGAAGCTTTCGCTCCTTTTATAAGGATTGTGGCAATCCGAGGCGCACTACGTGGTCCTTTATTTACAAGTACGGGTTGTATAATCGTAATGTGTGCACAAGCCATTGACATAATCAATCAAACATCCAAAATGATATGAAGAAAACAATTCAAGGGGTACCGTGAAGTGCAAAGTGATGTTCCCGTGAGTGTGCATGTGGCGCTGAAATCCGGTTATGTTTCTCCCGGTCGACCACCAACATAACTCTCCAATCGCCCGAATCGATCCCTTCAAACAACCGCTCATCAATCATTGTGATGATCCGTCTCACATCCCTCCTTTCCCGAGAATTCCAGCGCTTAGGAGACCCAATTTTCTGGCGTATATCCTTCAACCTCTATGCCAATCCATCCCTAACCAGCTTCAAAGTATGATCCCCTAACTTGTGGAGTTCGCTACACGCCATTAAGCAGTTTCTTTGAAGTTCACTACGGTAAACAACGCCGAAAGGTTTGCCGATGAGTGTATATTGAGATAGCCGGTTGATATCGGAAGATCAAGCTTTGAGGAGTGAAGTTGACACGCCCCGATAAGATTCAACAACCGAGATCTTCTACACGTTCCTTGATGACAATGCGTCCTATGAAGATGAGAAGTGACTTGATAAATTCACGCTGTAATCGCAGCTTGAGAATTGTCTCATGTGACCCTGTATCTTGGCAAGGTACATGTCTTCGATGTCATTGAGAGACAAATTCTCAAAGTCACCTTCAGAGAAAGCATAGTCCCGTTCATCTTGTCGCTTGACTACGATCTTCTTTAGGAATGTGTAGTCCCACTTAGACTAAAGGTCAACGTGTATGATGGCAACGATATCTTTAGAACTATGCACGCATGTTGAGACTTCAACCCCATGCCTTCTATAGTAGATTCGGCTCGCCGCTGATGAATCCCATACAATGCATCTCGGCGATGCCTCCACCGTGTTGGAGAACAAGTGATTGGCACGCTCCTCAATGGCTATGCAGCTTTGAGTAGACAAATGCTGAATGGAAGTGTCAACGATGTAGCATATTTTCTTGAATCATCGCCACCGTAGAAGAAAATCCGTGTCTTTGTTGAAGAAGTATCCGAAAGGAATCCTTGGTTCAAATGTTGGCCAAGTGTTGGTATAGGTTTGGTCCAATCGGTGTAGTATGGAGGGTTGTCCCTTTGTGTGAAGTCAATGTTTGCTTCCGGGTTGAGCCAATCCATGTTGTTAGACATAGCTCGAGCAATGTTTTCAAGGTGATATTCGACCTCGAGGGCACTTTCAGAGTCGCTTTTAGAAGTTGAAATGCTTCATTTTTGATTCGCTTCAACCGATTTCGCCATTTTCTTCACATGGAACTTTTCTTGCAGAATTTTTGCATGCTCCAATGTAGAACCGTCTACCAAATTCTGACCTTCTTCGGGGTAGGGAGTGTTGTTAACAAGATTAGCAAACCATTCAAATTCCTCTCGCTTTTATCGCCATCTAGCCATGATACGACGCCGCTTTGAGGCGCTTCTTCTTCTTCTTCTTTTCAAGGCCTAGATGATGATTCCGGTTTCAACTTGTTTGGGAGAGGTGGGTTGTTGTAGGCTCAAGGACTTCTTCATCGCCACCACCCGTATACTCAAAGTGATCATCGGTTTTCTCGAGTCGGGGTGGTAACTCGAATCGCCCCGAGGTTTTTCAAGAGAAGAACGAGGAGGAGATTTTGTTGAACAGAGCCCGCTGGGAGGAGGTTGCATCAAAGAAGATTCACCGACCGCTTCGACGCTTAGGTGCGTAGTCTTTATCCTTATCCTTGTCTTCATCGTCTCTAGGACGCTTAGACTTTTCAGCTTCAAATCTACAAGCTTCTTGAAGTTGGTAGTCCAAAGAATGCTTGAAACAACTTTCCTTCATCGTAAGTAAATGTCCTGATCGCGACATTTGTGTGACAAGCTTGGCCACCAATTCATTATCCGAGAAAACTATCGGATCGGTTGGATTGATTGTGACGGTTAAGGGCGTTGATCGAATAGTTTGCTTGGCGACCTGCATAAGATTTGGATAAAGTTGTTTGGTGAACAACTCCTTTGTGACTTTAGGAACGCATCTAAGGTACTTTTTCGTGTAGCCTTCGATCATTTCGCTCAGTTCCTTTTGACGGTGATTTTTCATGAATTCCTGAACAAACTTCCTTTCTCCTTTTATCTTTTCATGCTCGCATACATATGCAGTATGTGATCAAGAAAGAAATTTAGCTTTTGTTGAGCACGCTTTTCTTCTCGACTTGTTTGACAGCTTCGGTAATCCGTTCATGAGCTTGAGAAATCCAAGATTTAGATGGTTTCTTCACGGATTTGGATGATGATTTGGTTGACTTTTTTGATGGTGGTGGCGAGGAGTGAGAAGACGAATCTGATGATGAAGAGATATGAGGAGACTCGATCCTTCGAGGTTCAGAGGTTTCTTCCTTTGATCGTGCATGACTATCTAGAAGAAACGTATCATAATCAACATCTTGATCTTTTTCGACTTCTCGCCTCCTTCCTCAAACTCATATAAGATAGTATCCTCCACAAGCTTTTGTTGTTGCATAAGAGTGGTGGCACCAGCCCCCTTATCGGGTTGATTAACCGCATCGAGATGGTTCGAGTGGGCAGCACCACTTGATCCTCCGGACCACCCATTTGGTCTTTAGCAAATTCTTCAGCTTTGTGAAGGTGTCTAACGATATTAAACTTCTTCCTGTATGATATATCCAGTTGCTCTTCTTCTTGATCTGAGCTTTCATCATACGGTACAAGTACAGAGTCTTTCCTTTCCTTTATCACCGGTGGACTTGGAGGTTTAGCCGCCGAAGGAGGTGTTACGGTTGCAGATTCTCGAGTAGGTAATCTCTTCATCCGTGTCGATCTTCGAGCTTTCGTCCACAAGCTTTCTTTGCGTTCGTGTGTGAATAGGTTCAGCTTCCTTTACGGAACAATCCTTTTACGAGGAGGATTCCTTTGGGAAGCTTCTTATAAAGATCTCAGACTTGTAACACTTCCAAAGATCGCTTTTCTCGTCCTCCGAGTAGGTGTACCGGAAGATTTTTCATCAAGATGACCAACTTTGCCTTCTTTTACCGCTAACCGATACCTTTTGTATGTTTCAAGCTTTTTGATTTCGTAGAAGGTGATCGTGCAATACCGCACTGTTTCTTTGTTGACGATTCTTTGATTCTCGAGATAATATGGGTTCACCAATATGTCGTGATTATCGGGTCATTGAGCCTCATGGGGATGTCCGATGAAGTCCAAGTGCTCTCTGGATCAACAATTTGGTATATCTGACAAAGGGAATCTTGGAGCCAAGCTTCTTGTGAAATACCATCATGTCTCCCATATCGGCTTCGATTTCAATGTCCTTCTTGTTGATCAACCACTGTAAAATTTGTAGTTCCATGAGCTTGGGATGCTCATAGCCACCGCCACCACCGTGAGACCGATTTGGTGAAGATCATGTAGAGTGTTCTCCATGGTTGAGGAATATACTTCAGCTCCACGTGAGAGTGCTTAGTAATGATTCCCGAAGCTTCATCATAACCAATATCTATCAAGAATTTCGTGACTGCTCTTCAAGAGGGGTAGCAAAGAATTCGGTTGGAGCGATGTCAAGAATGATGAGAACAGCCCGTAAGTCAGCAGGAGTGATAGTGACTTGTTTGTGATTAAGTGTCACATTCAATGCACTTTGACCAGTGATCCTCTGCATAGAATCCTGTAATTGTTGAATGTAGACCTCGAACTGGCAGAGTGTGAGAGCATGTTCGTAGGGATGATTCCCGAGAATATCCACAAAGAATCAAGCAAGAAGATTCTGAGCAAGTGAGGGTATCAAAGTTAACCCTAAGGTTGTTCTTTCCAATCTTTCTGGATAACCCTTGGAAAGATATCAAGAATTGTAAGAACTTCGATGCATCCACATTCATTTGTTCACCATGTCGCGGATCTCAAATAACATTAGCCAAAAGAACCAACATATCGAAAGACATAGTGTTAGTCAACGGAAGGTCTTATTGTCTAGTTATTGAATGTACAAAGTCAATGATTGTTACGAGTCCTAAGTCACTTGTTTGTTCAATAGTCCAATGACGCCGTGAAATGTTTCGTGAGTTAGTTAACTTTAAGTTTTAAAGTTTATGTTATCACTTATTGTTCACAACATATCAAACGATTAAGTTTATTAGTGACATTATTGGATTCGTGACGCTATGATTAGTTTATTTACAAGTTTGTACACGTAACAATTCATTATGAAGGTCAATCCGGGCTTAAGCGTAGTTTTGGCAAAGTTAAGCGTAAAGGATGATATACGCCAGACTAAAGCTTACGCGAGGATCCTAACTTACGCAAGAAATGTTACGCGAGGAAAGGGGACCTTATGCGTAGAGCTTACGCGTAGGCATAAATATACCTTACGCGTAAGGCTTACTCGTAAGAGTAGACCTTATGCGCGTAGAGGTCGCACGCGATATCCTTCACAGATACGCGTAGTCCCATTGTAGAACCTTACGCTGCAATAGTTATGCGTAGGATTCTTACGCGATAACTTGACTACGCTTAGGGTAATCCTTATGCGTAGAGTTGCAAATGACCTTGATTCTGAATATTTAAGCGTAGCAAAGCCCAAATAAATTCATCAAATCATCAAAATTAACACAAGCATTCATTATATCAACAAAACATGGCATGAACACTTGTTTAACAGTTAAGCCGTAGAAAGTCATACGCGAGGTCAAAACCCTAAGGGTTATGATTTACGCATGAAATTTAGCCATGGATTTGCACAAACTTTTTCTCGTAGTTTAAGAGTGTTGTGAGAGTCTTTGTACCAAGTTATAACATCTAACTCGCTGAATCAAAAGTTACCAAATTATGAACTTTAAACCCTAATTCCAAATTGTTCACCAATTGTTTCGGGTGGTTAATGACAATGAAAATCATTAATTCAACAACTTAAGACCATAACCCAACAATCTTTTATACCAAAACACTTCACATTTGAAAATACCCAATTCGACTCATAAACCCTAATTTTCAAAAATCATCAATTTGTGTTTCGGGTGGTTTTGAGTATGGAAAACATATCATTGATGTTAGTAAAACATTTTGACACTCTTTTAACCAAAACACACCAACATGATTATGTGTTCATACGCATACGCCAGAGAACACAAAATCAACCATAGTGAAAAATTTAACCGTAGTTTTGAAAATTTAAAACCATAGTTTAAAAACATGTTAGAATACATAAAAACTTACAAATTGATGATCAAAACACGGATTTTTCAAACGATTATGGTATGAGGATGTTTTAGGTTATGAGTAATAAATGGGAAGTGAATTGTTAGGTAGGGAGGTATTTTATTAAAATAACTTTAACATTTTGACAGTTTTGGTCCCTCCACCTTTTCCTTTTTCAAACAAAGCCATTTAACTTCCATTTTGGTTACCAAACAAAGATTTTAAGAAAGAAACTTGACGACACTCCCCTCGACTTAAGAAATAATGAAAGGTTATAAATTTAGTCCGAGGAGTGTCATTGAACCGTAAAATTTACCACCATTAGTTAAAAGAAACAACCGAGATATGATAACATGCAAGTACACAGATGTTTTGAAACAAGCAGTTATATTTTCTCCCCTCAACACTAGATCGAAAAAATACTGAATTTTGAAAGATTATAGTGTTGACGGAAGAAATGTACTTGCAATGTTGAAAGAAAATAGATTGAAGAATATTTTTGTTGTTTTATCATGTTTTATATTTTTGTATTTTGTTTTTGAAAAATTATTTACAAAAGAGATTTTGGTGTTTGATGTGTTTTAAGACTGCTTTTAGGAGGTCATCCAATTCCTCTTGAGTCAAACACCTCATACCAATCCGTTGGACCAACTCATTAAACCTAGCGGGAGGCAAGGCTTTGGTGAGAAGATTCGCCAATTGGTATTCTCGTACTCCACAAAATATAATTCAACAAGCACTGCTCCACGTGATCCTTGATGAAATGATATCAAGATCGATGTGCTTTGATTTCGAAAGTGCGAACCGAAGTTGCACGAGATTGCAATGGCACCATTGTCGCAGACATCGATTCTCACAAATACGTAACCATTGTCTTTGAGTTGTGTTCTCATCCAAATGACTTGAGCACAACATGGCGACATGGCTACATATTCTCGCTTCGTTGAGGACAACGATGTACAATCCTCGCTTCGATTGCCATGACACCAGCTTTATCACCAAGAAATTGTAAAGCTCCCAAGTGCTTTTCCGTGAGTCTAAGCATCCCGCGTGGTCACGCCCAAAAGCGATTAGTTCAAAACCGTAATCCTTCGGATACCATATCCCCAAGTTAATGGTTCCCTTTATGTATCGGAGGATTCTTTTAGCCTCAGAGAGGTGGGTTTCAGCTTGGTCGCGACCGATAACGGAGCATAGATAAACCAAAGACAATATCGTCTCGCTAGTCGTTAGATACATGAGAGATCCAATAATACTACGGTATTTTGTAGGGTCCACCAATTTCCCATGTAAATCAGCCTCTAGCTTCTTGGTATGAGCCATTGGTGTGGCATAGGTGTCACTGGTTTTCATTCCAAATTTGTTTAACAATTCAAGGGCATATTTGGACTGACTCAAGAAAATACCACGGGTGATTGATGAACTTGCAGTCCTAGAAAGAATGTAAGTTCACCCATCATGGACATTTCAAAATTTTTCTTCATTAGTTTTGCAAAAGCGATTGAAAACTTTTTATGTGTAGACCCAAAATGATGTCATCCACGTAAATTTGAACAATTAAGATATGTTCCCCGTGATATTGTATAAAAAGAGTTGGGTCAACCAAACCTTTGGTGAAATTATTAGCAATGAGGAAGGATGATAGCTTATCGTATCATGCCCGAGGAGCTTGTTTGAGACCATACGAGCTTTGTTCGCTTTGTAGACGGATTCGAAACTCGTGATCAACGAATCCATCCGTTGGTCGACATAAACCGCTTTTAAGTTGTCCATTGAGAAACGCAGCTTTGACATCCATCCGATAGACCGCCATATTCATATGAGCCGCGAACGCTAGAAATATCCGAACAGCCTCAAGACGAGCAACCGGAGCAAAAGATTCTTCAAAGTCAATACCTCTTCCCCGACGATAACCCTTAGCCACCGACGCGACTTATTTCGATAACATTTCCTTCAAAGATCCAATTTGTTTTTACAAATCCATTTGAGACCAATGACGTAGACCCTTGTTGGTCTTTCAACCAGCTCCCATACTTCAAGACGTTTGAATTGGTTGAGTTCTTCTTGCATGGATTCAATCCAGCTGTCTTTTGTCATTGCGTCTTTGATGTTTTTAGGTTCAGATTGGCAGACAGCGAGTGCATAAATGCAATGTTCACCGTCTGTGAAGACGCTGTCTCGTAACGACCGGGTTGATTCGTTGCCAATAATGTTAGCCAGAGGATGGTCTTTCGTCCATCTATGTGTGGAGGGTTGATGTTGGTATACATTGTGCGATTCTGAGGATTCAAATGGTTTGTTGAAGATTCCGCGACATCCGTGCAGCAGCCTCATTAGCAAACGGGTTGAAGAACGATTTGGATCAAAATCGCAGTGGGGGTACTTCATTCGTAACATCATCGCCAGCTTTCATCATTGTTGGAAGCGGTTTGTTCAACTGCTGTGGTGGAGTCAACGGTGTAGGTGCATCTTCAACAAGAGTTGTTGTAGCAGTGTATCGTATAAGAGTATTATCGTTGAGCAACCGAAACAAATGGATACACCCGAGCACGCTCATCAATATCGCCACCGAACAAATGGAGCAAATAACCTTTCCATTTGTTGACGAGTAAGTCGGGGCTTTGTTCACCGATGATGGGGTTTGGGGAAGTTTAAGCGGTTGTGACCGGTTCTAAGTCAGTTATACTCGTAAGCCATTTCCGTAAGTTCATCAAAATGAGCATGAATCGCTTCCATCACCGCTTTGTACGACGATTCCGATTCGAAACCTTTGGAATTATCACAAGATCCCATAAAGACTCCAATGTCGCCTTTGGCTTTGAGCTTTCCAAAGTCATCACGATCATTATAGCAAAGAGATCCAAATACATGAAAGTGTTTTAGATTCGGTTTTCTGTTATGGACAAGCTCGAAGGTGTTTTGTTGTATGGCTTTTGTAATCATAGAACGGTTTTGAGTATAGCATGCAAGAGATACGCTTCCATAAGTAACTGAAGTTTAGCATTGATTAACATTGTTCTTGCAGCTTCCACTAACGCTCGGTTTCGCTCTTCAACAACCCGCTTTGTTCTCGTGTACGTGCAATAGATGTCCGATGTCAATTCCCACTTTCTCATAGAATTCACGAAGAGTTTGATTAACAAATTCAGCCTTTATCTGTTCGATTAGTCGAACGGTGTTTCGGAGCTGAACTTGTATTTTCGTGAGAAAGGTGATGATCATTTGTGGAGCTTGATCTTTGCTTCAAAGAAAGTAGACCCAAGTCCAAATGCGGAATAGTCATCAACAATTACTAAGATGTAGCGCTTGCCATTGATCGCTTGCACGCCGATCGGGCCACACAAATCCATGTGAAGAAGATGAAGCACATGCCGAGAGTCGTGGTTCCACCTTTGAAGGAAAATGAGCACGAGTGCTTTTGCCTTGTTCACAAGCCGAGCAAAGGTGATCTTTAGAATACCGAAACCGTGGGAGTCCTTCAACTAGTTTGTGTCGAGCAAGGTTGGTGATGGTTTGAAAGTTTAGATGTGAGAGACGACTGCCATAGCCGTGATTTTGTTGATGTTTCCTTTGAAAGTAAACATATGGGAGATGAAGCAACCATGTCTTTCATAGAGATAGTGTAGAGACTAGAATTACGCGATCCGCATATAAGGTCATTTCCTTGTAGATCACTTAATGAAACAAGTTTTCTCCCTAAAGCAACCTCCAAATCTCCATCACAAAATGACCCATCGAAAACAGATTATGACCGAGGCCTTCCACATAGTAAACCCCGCTAATTTCGATGTTCCCATTGACATAGTCTCCGTAGCCCATGATAGCTGCTAAGTGATCATTCCCTAACCTCGACAAAGGCCAATGAACTTTGCAATAAAGTTTGATAACAGCTTTAAGATTGCCGTCATGTGTCGGGAACATCCGCTATCAACAATCCAGAGAATGATCTCAGACACCGCATTACACAATGCATCTACATGATGGAATAGAAGTAGATGTGGAACCCAAATGTTAGAGGGTTCCGTAAAGCGCTTATAGTAGATATACAAACATCAATAGCTTTAGGTATCCACTTAAATCCTAGTGTGTTATATATCCATTTCTCCCATCTATAACTACTCTTTGCTTTAGTCTTAGTGAATGCACTAGGTGGTACTACATTCCTAGGAGGTGAAAATGGAGCTACAGGACAAAGAATGCTTTTAGAATCTAAAGATGGCGGTCTACCAAGCAATGCACTTAGAAAGATTAGTGGGCCTAGAGGTATTCCTGTTCTTAGGATTCCTTAAACGAGAGATGATAGCTTTAGCAACACATTTATCATGACAATCGGAATTCATACTTTTACCACAAATAACACAAGGTGCATCGATCAATATCAAAAGTACTTAACGGTTTAGCATTCGTTACATCACTATTTCTATTACATTTGCCGAACGCAATATCTATAGTGGAGGCAACGTGAGTCTTATTCATAGTCCTAGGGTGTTCTTCTACTTTAGCATTCTTGATTGATCTTTTCTTAGGTCGCAACTTCCTATTCTTCGATTGAGTGCTCCTAGGCCGTGAAGTGCGGACGCTTGGAAAAGGCTCAACTATTCCTGCTTTCAAGAGAAGGAAGCACGCTAGCTACTTGTGATTTGGCAGTAGAGATTCTAGGTTCATGAGTACTAAGTGTTACGGGGGCTAATCTCTTAATGATGGTTGGCGGAAGTTGTTCATACTTTCCTAACATTTCTCTTAACTTGATGATAGTGTGAATCGATCTTGATTTTCGTATCCTAACATTTCCAAAGAAAATGCATAACTTCCTTAGTGTGTGCAAGATAATTATCAAGTTCATTTGATGCTTCATCACGAGTCTTTTTGAGTAAATCAAATATGACACCATATTCCTTTTAACTTTTACAAGTTCTTGTTCATATTTTGAGATTTGACACTTAAAAGACACGCTTTGATCATCCAGTTGCTCAAATTTAGGATCGAAGATTTTGCACGCAATTGGGCGATTTTGTGTTGAAAAGCAAGTTGTTGATCGTGAATATCTTTTTGACACCAATTAAGACGACGAATTGCATTTGAAAGTTCGCTTGACAATCGCTTGTTTTCAACTTTAAGGACTCGACCAAGCACATTATCGTTCTCAACATTTATCACGATTCAACAAGATCGCAGAGGTATGATCAAATGCATATGACAAAGAATTCAATAACACAACATTATGGACATCACCACATATGACATCTTCCAAGAGTCGATCAACATCTTTTCTCAACAGCTTTTACGCTTAGTATTAGAAATAGATGTTTCGCTTTCTAAAACGACCTTCATCACTCCAAGTTCCTTATGAAAATCCTTTTCCCAAGCTAATGCACAACTTTTCAAATTTTTAACATTAGGTAAAAGATTTTTCTGAAAAATGTCTCTTTGTTCTCGCCAGAGGCATTGAAAATGTTCAATTTTGATTTCGTAATCGATATTCTATCTTATGCTGTAAAATTTTGAGGTCAGCCATGAAAATGTCAAAATATCGAAGAATTTTTCGATTTTCGTGTTTTGAATTTACTTCACAGATGGAAGGTAAAGGACCATAAATTTGTGCATAATCTGGTTGGGGATTAACATTAGAAGACTCGGGTGTTTTGATGATAACCCTTGGTGTGTTAGAAGAATCCGTTGGTGTGACGAAAGTGACCGCTTTGAATAGTTAAAAGGTTTGTTGTAAACAACTTTTTCTAATTTTGATCGACTCTCGCCTTCTCGATCTAATTCCTCTTGACGATGATATTCAACAACATTCATAAATGTAATTATCAACTTTATATTCTCGCGACCGAAACTTCGTGATTTGGTTTGAATGCTTTTGTTGAAAGCTTAGGTTTGTAATCGCAAGATTCGTCCATATCCATTTGGATTTGGTTTTAAAGTAAACTTTTCAATGGTCGTGACCGACTCGCCATGTTTGTAAACAACAGTTTTAAACTCTTTAAGTTTGTTTTGCAAGCCGATGATTTCTTCAAGATGATCATCTATTCGCTTCGTTGAATGCTTTTTGTATGCAGAGAACTGTTTTTGACAAGTTAACAACTCAAATTTTAGCTTTTTGATTTTCCAAGGTGAGAGCGCTAATTTGCTTTTTATGTTCATGTTTCAGCTTGTTCTATTTCGCATAACAAAGCATTCTTCGCGCTGCTAGATCACGATCTGCCTTTCTAAATATTTTTCGCTTTTGATAAGATTTGGCAAAGGTCGCTTCAAAACCGCTTTCACGCTTTTCTTGAGTTTTGAAAAAGTTGAGTTGCTTTTGTAAACATTCAAAATCCTTGGTTAACAAAGGCATTTTTGCATTTCAAGTCCCGATTAATGGCATGACATTTTTCCACTATGGTTTGTTGGTCTTGTATTAAACGAGCAAAATCTGAATGAGGCAAAAGTTCGGCTGTTCAACGCGAGTCTCAACATGATCATTACCGAGATCCTCAAGTATAACCACGGAGTCAATTTGATTATCAAGGGAAACCGTTGGTCATCTTGATCGTCAAATATAACTACGGGGTCTAGTTGAAAATCGCCGGAATGAGATGTGGATGACTCATTTTGAACATTCTGAGCCTTGCCGGATGCGGATGTTGGCGGAGATATGAGATCAGAGATAAATATGGTTTGTTCGGTACTGAGACAAGCCATCGCTGTCATACACTGGCCCGTGTCACTCATGTGTAACTCATGCATATTAGCCATCAACATAATAAATGCATTGGCCTCGCAAGTCCTCCATATCATCATCCGAAAGATTTGCCATAAAGCTCGTTTTGTCCGTGAGAGTTCCACCAGCTTCATCCTTAAGAGCCAAAAGAAGAGCCTCTTTGAAATAAGCACCGCCCTTAGTCCTTGGCTTTGGGCATGCATTAGCCAGGTGTCCCTTCTCATTGCAGCTTGTAGCATCAAGACCATTCAACCCATTCCGAGCATTTCCCTGCTCCACCACTTGAGCTCATTGTTATTCCTACCCACAAAGATTAAACCCTTGACCACCGCCCATCCGACACCATAACCACGATTCTCAACTTCAACTCGCCCATTGTTCACAAATGCCTTGATTCCTTGTATTAGATGAGGAACTAATACGGTTGTTGGATTTGTTGGTATAACGGCTAAAGGCATTAGCAATCATAGCAAATCCTTGTTGCAATGCTTCGAACGGATCGGATTCCTCATTATGAAGTGCTTGAGCATTGTTGTTGTATGGAACCAATTGATTTTGTTGAGGTTGATGTGATTGATCGTTGTGGGTTTGAAGCAGCTTGGTTGAGTTGCCGGTTGAGGAGAATAATTTTGTTGAGCATATAAGGCAAGTTGTTGATTTTCCGGATGTGTGGGTGGAGCAATTTGAGCACGGAGAATCCTTTCCCTATCAACTTCCTTTTCATGAGGCTTCAAGTAATCGCACAACAATCCGTAGGTAGAATGATGCATGTTCTTCGCTTGACGGAGAAAAATGACATACTTCTCCCATTCAGAACCAAGACTACTTAGGAACTTAGTATTCACCGCAATTCTTGGCATGATGATGTTGTGTTTATCCAAATCATTGATGATGTCTGAAAATCGGTGATGATAGGACTCTAGTGTCTCTCCATGTTCAATCATGAAGTGTTCATAAGCCAAGTAAATTTTGGATTCCAAATCTTCCCGATTGAGTACAGATCCTTCCATAAGAAGATCTAATATGATCCCACATTTTCTTTGCACCTTTTGAGCATCAACACTACTTAAGAATTAGGTTTGGTAATCCTAAGAGGATATATTCCATTGCAAGCTCATCTGCTTCATAGTGTAGAAGTTCTTGAGGATTCAAGTCCGCAACAAAGAGCAATGTTCGCTTGTTCATCTCTTGGTGGAATGGCATTTGGATCTCCTGTACAATGACAAGAGGCATCTCAAATGGAACTTCCAAGATAACCTTCTTTAAGAACTTTCCATGTGGCTTCTTTAGATCACAAAACCTAAAGAACCTTATCACCCATTGATCGTAGTTTCCTCGGAGTGAGCATTGAGGTCTATCAAGTGATCCAAACCTCATGAATTGATTGTTGGTTGCTTAAAGTTTCAAACATCTTTGCAAACCAAGTGGGTTCCTTCATAGTGATCCTTGATGGATGTTGATTGAAGTCATTTGTGTATGGTTGAGCTTGAAGACTTGGTGGTGGTTGAACCATTTGAGGTTGTGGATTTGCAGCAAGTTGTGGAGTATGTTGTTGATTAAATTGTTGTTGATAAATTGCTTGTTGTTGATTCCATTGTTGATGTTGTGGAGTTAGTTGTTGTTGACGCTGAGGATGAGGATAAGTGTAAGGGAAATAGTTAGAGTATGGTGGTTGTGACATGTTGATAAACTTGTGTTGGTAAAATGGATCTTTGTAGTCGAATGAACCTTTGTTGATGAAGTATCCTTAGGCGTAGAAAAGACAAGAACCAAGTAGCACTTATGCGTAAAAACACCAAAGTTACGCGTAACAATGAGGAGTTACGCATAGGATTTAGCTTACGCGTAAGTAGGAAAAGACACTAAAGTTAGGCGTAGACAAAAGTTAAGCGTAGAAAGTTAGGCGTAGGATTTTCTTATGCGTAAGACAAGGCTTAGGCGTAAGAAAAATCTTAGGCGTAGAATTTCTACGCGTAAGCTTATGCTTATGCGTAATTTTAGGGTTTTTTTGCCCAAATGATCTTTTACACTATCACAAAGCAAAAGATATCCAAAGTCGACGTATTTTCAGACTTATCCAAGTAAGAAAACACGGAATAAACCACTAAAATGAAGATCAAACCAAGGATAATCTTACGCTGTAATTTTAGGGTTTAAATACGCGTAGGATTACTCGTAATTTTGATTTTGCCCAAAGATGTTTCTAAACCAGCTTTTGTGTGATGAAATAGCTTCAATAACACCAAAATAACACAAAAGTGTGAAACTTGATGATCCAAAGCACTCAAAACAGCTATGCGTAGAATGACACCCACTAATAAAAACTAGTTCAAAAACAATGATCCACGCATAAAGTTTGAAACTTTTTGCCAAAAACAAGTATTTTAACACCTTAAAACGCTGAAAGTACAAGAATCTTGGATTAAAAAGTGTAAAAAACAAGTTTTTAAGAGAGCCAAAGAATGCTTATCTTTACGCCAAGACCCAAAACCAAAAAAACTTCAAAAACAAACGTGTACACCCAACTATTTGGCGATTGATACCACTGTTAGGTCACTAGTTTTACAACACAAGCTTATAAGAGAAGATAGAGAGGCGATTGAACAAGATCCAAACACACACACACACCATATAGAATACGGTTATGCGTAGAGAGTGAGTGAAAAGAAAACTTGAACAACCAACCTTCAAATGAAGGTTTACAAGGGTATTTATAGGAGGGAAGCTAGGGCAACACTCCTAGTTCCCTTCCTTTCCTTATTGGGCTAGGCCTAGGCTTATGGGCCTTCTACATAAGCCTAAGGCTAATAACAAACATAAAGGCCATAATAAGCTAACTATTACATATGAGTAACTAACACTTGAATAAGGTTTAGGAGTGATTCCAACACAAGCTAATCCTATTTACTTTCTATCTCTAAGAAGTCTCCCATCTCTTTCTTTCTCTCTCTAACACACGGCCAAATCACAAGAATTTCTAGTGTTTATGTTAGTTAGTATCCTACTGATGCAGGTTTTCCGACCAGGATTTAATATTTCTAAAGTCTCGTCTACCTAAGGTCTACCTATTGCACTAACGAGCAGTGAACCCGATCGTGTGTAGTATAGAAGGTGGTAAAGCCGAGGTCGTTCCCAAGAGCTATGTAGATGAGGATCCTAATTAAGTCTAGTGTCACGGTTTTTAAAAGGTTTAAGTCGAAATGATTAATTAAACTAATAAACACGAAATAAAATGCGGAAAATAAATTGAGGTTGTGGACAATAGAGAGAAAGTGTGATAACCTAATTATACATCCTATCATGTTATGTCTATTTTTTCTAATTACTTCCTATTGATTCAAGTGGGGGTTCAATTCGCTAGACAACCGTTGGTCAATTCGTCATAGCCTATCAACAAAGGTTCCTACCCGACGTCAAAGGCCTACTCTTTGGGGAGTCGAGGGTCTCAAGCAACATAAGTCAAGTCATTAAGTACCCTACAAGCAAGATTCAAAACAATGTGTGCCCGGGCGCTAGCATCTTAGACACACATCCCTAACTTCTTAAGTTCATCCTTCCGAACGGTGATCTTTTGGTCAATTCGCACAAGAGAGATTGGTAGTCCTTTGGTCAATTCTTACCAACCCTCTCTACCTACTTCCCTAGGGTCCTTTGGTCAATTCTCCTAAACAGCTAACTACGACCGCAACTCAAAACTACCGAAGCTAGGGTGACTACCAACGAACTATGCATGCATCCACTAGAAATAATAATTGAAGAACGAAAACATAAACAACACAATCAAGGAATCATAACTAGGCTAGCACCAAAGGTGCTTAGCCGATCATATTAAAAGACACAATCAATTCAATGTTTAACATGCTTAATGGAGACATGAATTAAAGTGTAAAAAATAGTAATCGCTAAAGCTTATTAAAGTGTAAAAAATAGCTCCGTATGTTGCGTATGATCTGCCCTTGGAACCCTCTTCGCGTTCTCTGGTTTTGTGTGGTGAGTGAATGATATCAAATACAAACTTTAGGGCTTGTATTTATAGGCCCGATCATAGTTACGGCGTAACCTAATAATGTGGTTACGCCGTAACTTAATTATCCTCCAAGCTCAACTCTCGTAGCGGTGATTACGGCGTAACTTAAGGAATAGTTACGCCGTAATTATAGCTCCGCCAGAATTAATAGAGGATTACACCGTAACTTAATTATCCTTCAAACTCAAGTCTCGTAGTGTTGGTTACGTCGTAATGGAATTTTGGAGGATACGGCGTAGTTGATGGAGGCGCGAAATTCCACATGACCTTGATGGTTACGGCGTAACTTAAGTTGAGAGTTACGCCGTAACTACTGTTGACTTGGTCTTCGTAACATTATCTCAGCTACGGCGTAATTGAGAGTATGAGTTAATCCGTAGCTTCTTCAATAAGAGCATACTAAGGTAAAAACTGTTAAGAATATCTCCAAATCCGCGTCTCTAAGCTCCAATGTTGATATATTACCTGGAAACGAAATATAAAGTGATAAGAGTATATACCCATATAAATAACATAAAATATGAGCATAAACGGTGGAAATTGACACGAGCCATTTTAAAAAGCTACATGATTCAACAACAAAAGTTAAAATTTGTCGCTCAATCGGTCAAAATTGACTAATATATATAATTTTAATAAAGAATTATATAAATACTTTTGAGAAAAGTTCAATATAAATCTTAAATTTTTTAAAGATTCAATGAATAAATTTTGGCAACTCATTTTTTCATCAAACAAAAAGAACTCACTTTCATCTTTTTTTTTCTTCTTAAATTTAATATATCACAAACCGTTAATCGTTAAACGAAAAGAATCATGCCATTGCAACGAGAATTAAATCATCATTCTATAGAGTGACACTTATATATATATTTTCAACAAACTTTTTTTTCGATCTTTGTTTGTGAGTTTTAGAATTTGCATCTGAAAATATCACTTGTGATTTGTTATTTTAATATCATATGTGATTACACGTGATTTATAAAATAACAAATCACATGTGATTTTTTCAAACGCAAATTTTAACATTAAAACAAAACTCGACAAAAAAAGTTTTTCGAAAGCATATCGAAGTGCCCATCTACTGAAAGATTAAAAAAAAATCTCGTCGTGATTGTGTATTTTTATCGTTTAACGATTTACCGTTTGCAATATATTTTTAAAAAAATTATGAAAAGTGACTTTTTTTTTAAATTTTAACGAGAAAATAAGTGACCATGATTTATTTAATTTGGATATTTAGAGAATTTGATATCTATACTGAACTATAAGGGTGTGTTTGGGAGGAGGCTTATTGGGGCTTATGTAACTTAAAAAATAAGTCGGACTTATATTATCAGCCTCGTTTTGTGTAGATACTTATATTATAGCTCGGGTTTTTGAAATTATAAGCCTCAGCCCAGAAAATGAGGCTAAAATCTTTAGACGGGACTTCTAATATGTTAAATTACTTGATTACCCGCAACAATATCTAATACGTACATATGTTAATTTAATTGTCTGTCTTTTTTAGTAATTTTACAATAATAAGCTTCAACTTAAACTAATTTGTCAAACAAGTTTATAAAATTAAAATTTTAGTTTCAGCTTATAATATAAGTCATAGTCCCGCCTCTAGCTCTAGCTCTAGCTCCAACCCCGACCTATTTTTCCAGGTACCAAAATTGTTTAAAAAAAATAAAGTACTCCGTAATTTACAAAGCTTGGTGGAATACTGGGTTAGATGTAAAATATGACTATCATAGAAGAAAAAATCTTTCAGTTTTGTCTTGTATAAAAGTTAGAGGATAAATGTAAAATTTGTTAGCTGTATTAGTCATTGGGCTCAAACCTGTTATCTAGATGATTTCATGTACTTATATTTATAGGTGGGGAACCTCTTGCTGGTTTTTGGAATTCGACATCAGGAAGTGTTTTCACACCATTGACCGACATCGACTCATCCCCATCTTTAAGGCGGATCCCCTCTTGTCAAAATACTGAAAGCGAGAGTGAAGCATGTGTTTCGTTTACATTCTAACTATTTTCCCATAGTTAAGTATCCTTGTATCACGATATGAATGAATCATCTGACTACGGATAACAAAATTAACTTAATTACGTTCCCTATCATGGAAAATATTACTTTCATAATTAAATATTTCCATGACTTTTTTATTAGTTGAAGTGTTCAAAGTTTGCAAGAAAACAACGTCAACTCCATTATATACCCCAAAAAAGTGCAGGCCATGACTTTACTAAAATCATCACTTCTCATTTTCAACGCTAACAAAGACCCAAAAAAAAAATGAACTCAAATGAAGATCACTTTCTGAGACTCCCTGATGATTTGCTTATTTTTATCCTAACCAAAATTCGGGAGCAAGACTTTAAGTTCCTGTTTAGATGCTCTTTAATCTCCAAACACTTTGCTTCTTCCATCCTTTGTATGAATTCTGTTTCCATCTCTATTTCTCCTCCAACTTCATCTAAGCCTGCTTTGGATCACTCTAACTCCTCTTTACTAGATGTCGCGGATCGCTTTATTAACAGGAAAATGGACTATCTAACCTCTCTTCGACCCCAGATACAAAACGCGCTCATTTTCCTTAAGAAATTTCATACTATTCGACGTCTGGATGTTCTTTTTATCACTGATGATGATGACCATGATCATGATGATAATGATGTTGGTTTTCGATATGGGTTTCTCCCGTCTTTGATTAACTGGAAAACCAAATTTGATTTTAAGTTACAAAGCTTTGTATTTCTTTTTGCTCAGTCTGTGCTAGAAAAAACAGAGGAAACAGAGGTGGTACTTGATCAACAAGCGTCAGCAGAAGAACTTGAATTACGCCTTTACTCGTCATTTCATGGTGTTGTTGATTCGATAGAATGGGGGAATGTTATGTCATGTTTACTAGTCCAACATCCAACGCTTGATGATATTACTATTGCCGGATCAAGAAAAGGAGGTAAAATTTGGTTAAAGGATCAAGAGATTGTTGACTTGAGAAATTCTTTGTCGCCTGAGGACGTTTCCAAGATTGCGGGAAATGGTAATGGGATTGGGGTAACCATCAATGTGAAATCGGCATATGTTCCAGTTTTGTGTTTGCCATTGTCTGAGAAGGTAATGAAAGCGGTGTCACTTGTAGTTGTAAGAGTAGGAAGACGGCTTTATCAACCAGGAGAGGATGACTTATCGACTGATAAGGATAGTGATACGGATGAAGACTCGGATGAAGATCATGAAGATGGTCAAATTGAGTATGATGATAACGATATATTAAATTGGGAATATGACTCTGAAGACGAGGTTTTTAGGGAAGCTGTAACTTCAATTTTGCTACATCATAAGGACAAGATGCATCGAGAAACATAAATTGTTTCAATTTTCTTTTTTGTTTGATTCTATCCGTTTACTTTATAGATTACCATTTATGTCTTAAATCGGCTAGTTTTTGAATGTTGTTCCTTAATTTTCACAAGAAAAAAATAACTCGTGATTCACGTTTTGCTTGATAGTGCATAACTGGTGATAGTGAATTACACATAACGATGTCATTTTTTAAACTTGTTCTTGTGACATACAAAGAGTTACAAGTTCGTACGACGTTCATACAAACAGCTAGTCGTGGCTTGGTCCTAATTCCCGGGTTCTAGCTTAGAAATTGTGGTTTTTATATGGTGTTTGCTTAAGTTCTACTCCCTAATAAACACTGTGAAGTTAAGATCATTTGACACTTGTTTAGAAATATTTGTTTAGAGATATGAACTGAAGTGGCGAATTTGGTTGTCTTCATGATATATATAATACCAAGTGGAGATGTAAATCCCTTATGATGTTCCTTGGTCCTGATGATCTCTTCCTCAGCTCCTTCCCTACTCGAAGCAAAGGAGAGTAGTTTCAAATGTACCCCCTTATTTGACCCCATATATTGAGTTTTTGATGAATTTATATCATGTCACAAGCCAGTTTATTCAAATATACCGGACTTGTGACTTATTGATTAGTTTGTGGTTTTAAACTTGTAGTGTGATATAAGCTTACTGCTTACTATTGTTGATGTTGTATGTTTTGATGGAATGTTTGAGCAACATATTGTTCAGAGTACGAGAGAAACCCCACTCCAACCATTTATACAACATTTCTGAAGCGGGACAAATTACCAGCCCTCCGCGATTTTGAATGATTGTGCTAGTTTGGTTGCCCCAAAGAGTTTCAACATACATGATTTGAATATGGGACATTTTAGTGAGAAGTCAAACCCTTGCACTTTAGGGGTTTGCGCAATATATGTAGGACAATGAAGAACCGAATAGCAAAAACAAATTCGGTTCGTTGGGTGTGGTTTTGTTCACAATGTTCCATTTCATATTTTAGGTACCTAATTTGATGTTATTGAACATATCCATCAATTAAACACAACTAGTATTAGGTAGCATGCAGCTGCTATATTATGATATCTATGGATATGATGACTGCTTGATTTTTTTTTTAGTGGTTGTTTCCATGTGACTGTTGTATGCATGCAGAAACAATAACTAGTCAAATTGCAGAACTCTTAAATTTTGGTGAATTCAAATTGCTTTTTTTTTTTTTTTTTTTGGTAACCATGGTTTCCGACCTTTTGGCCTACTAATCCATGGGGTTTGAACCCACCGCCACACAGACTCAAACCAGGTAAAGCCCTCCCTTTTTATGAGGTTTAGGAGGTTGGCGTGGCCACTTCAGGGTTGTTTACACCTAGTGGGAATTGAACTTGAGACCTCAAATTGCTTTTTTTGCTTTACACAGAGCACAGTTTATGTCATCCCTCCTATCTGTCCTAGCTCAACAACACGCTATCTGTTAACCAATCCATTATAATCGATATAAGGTCAAAGTCTCTCCTATAGTGTACTTTAGTTTTTCGTAAAATGTGATGTGTCAATCATTCAAGTATTCATCTTGACATAAATTGAAGTAATGTATAATCATGTACGCTTATAGTACTTCATAACACATTCCCACAACAGTAATTGTTCTCATAACATTCGCACATATGTGAAAATCCAACATATGAGAGGGTCTTAAATTAGAAGTCAAGTCAACGAAGACTATGCATTTTGGTAAATTTTTACACGAAAAAGGATTTATCATTTGTAAAGTTTTAATCTGAAGCTAAAGTTACTGATCAGAAACGTGATGAATAAAAAGATGTAGAATTTACAAATGGAATTTAATGAAGGGATAACATTCATAGGATATTAGGGAAGAGAGATTTAAGTGTTCTTTACACAAGTATTTGAAGTAAATGAGACACGAGTAGCAGTTTACATACATAAACATGAGAATTTCAAATCCTCGATGGAATCATGGGTATGTTGTTTTGTAGGTATGCACAAGCGGCTGCCACTCCACTCCCGAGCTTCACAGGGTAACCCACATCCTTTAGCACCATCTCCACCCCGGCAAGACACCCCAGCAGTTGCAACTGCAGAAAGAAAAAAAAAAAAAAAAAAGCATACAACATTTTCAAAAAGTTTCTACTCATGATCACTCAATATTCCTATCTATAGTGTCTTTCATTTAGATGAAAGATATTGGAAAAAGAAATGTAAGAGGTATACTTACATCATTTACGTGGCCAAGATGTCCTATTCGAAAGACCTTTCCGGCAACTTTGTTTAGCCCAAGACCCAAGCTTAAATTGTATCTCTTCCATCCCCTTCTAACAATTTCAGAACTATCAATGTATGGAGGAACAACCACCGCAGTAACCGTGTCGCTGTACCATTCCTCTTTTGCGGTGCAGTTTTTCAGCCCCCATGCTTCGACAGCCAACCTGTTCCCGTATAGCCAAAGAAAATTATATGTTATAATTTTAGTCTGGCATTCCAAGATTGATGAAGCATTTAGAAACCATAATCCCAATTTATTAAATGTGATGAATATTAATTCCGTTTAGGTACGCCCAATATAGGAAAGATATTAAAACATTTTGGAACTTAATTACCTAGTGGCCGTGCCAAGACGAGCATGCCTTGCAATGACATTATCCAATCCTTCTTCAAAGATGAGATCAAGAGCTGCTTTAAGACCATACAAAAGCTGAATGGATGGAGTGTAAGGCCAATATGTCCCCATCTTGTAGAATTTCAAGTAGTCCTTCCAATCGAAGAAAACTCTAAGTGATTTTGCAGTTTGAGAAGCTTCAATAGCTTTGGGGCTGGCACACACAATCCCCATACCAGTTGGAAGAGAAAGTGCTTTCTGAGAGCCGGTTAAAGCAACATCAACACCCCATTCATCCATACGGAAATCCAAAGCACATATGGATGACACACCATCAACTAGAAACAACGCTGGATGTTGGTAGTGATCTGAGGAGAGTCGTGCAAATTTATCATTAGCAACGGTTATGAAATTATTAAGCAGGGTCATTCTATAAATATGACAATTCAACTAAACCCTTGTTACTTCCTAGCAAGGTAATTTAGTGAGTTAATACTAATGAAAAACATGTTTTGTCTCTTTTATGCTATAAAACTATGTATTTGTAGACGTTCAACTCCTTTGACATTACCATCTCTTTTTTGTCATATTCAGTTTCTGAAAGATCGACACACAGTGTAAGAAGATATATTTAGAGATGTAATCTTATGTGCTCAGTAAGAAAGCAAATGGTTATACCAAGAATTTTCCTTACGGAAGCCAAGTTGTTAGTAACTCCTGTTGCCGTCTCATTGTGAACGATGCAGACGGCCTTAATAGTATGAGCCGAATCTGCAGCCAGTTTTGATGCTAGGACTTCCAAGTCAGCACCATGGCCCCATTCACTTTCCACCACATCAACATTGAAACCAAGGCGTTGCTGCTGATCAACCCAAAGCAGACTGAATTGACCGATGATGAAAGACACAATTCTGTCTCCGGGAGACAAGGTATTTGTAAGTGCACTTTCCCATGCACCAGTACCTGTACAAATAACCAAAAAATGCATCTTTAAATATCACCACATACCAATTATCTTGAAACAATTCTTTGTTTGAATTATCAGTGATTTTTTATATCAGTGTTACTCCCCACCATTTAAAGCAACCCGAAACTTTAACAGTTAGTTTTGAAAATACGGAAGACTTCTATGTCAATAATGTTTCTCTCTAATATTTACCACATCAATTATCGCATAAATATTGCAAAACTTATTCCTACTATACACTTTAATACAAGTGATATTGAAACCAAATCCGTATTAATAATAATATGTAATGAAAATAATCATGTTAAACAGAAAACTTAAGCTTTAGATTTGTAAAAAGAAAAAAAAAGGAAATGTTTTGCAAGTTTCATTATAACTTTGAAGAAAAGCTAGTATAGAAACTGAGGGACCAAATAAGGAGTACCTGTAGTTGGGATGAGAAAAGGAGTCCCAGAAGTGGTCTTGAAGATCTTCTTTACATCCTCGAGTAAAGTTTTTGTCAAAGCAGGAATTGCAGGAGATCGATAGTCCTCATTGTTTCGGTTCATTGCACGAAGTACCTGATCCGGGATGTTGACAGGTCCCGGAACAAACAGATGATTCCTTCCTGGTGCATAAGTGTAGTCCATCTTTGCCCCTACCTTTAACCATTTGGAATAAAGAAATTAAAAATACTACAAAAGCTATCCTTAATAAACATAACAAGTCATGTGAACCTATGCAGTCCCTTAAGTAGCTAAGTGGTTCTATTGAAATCAATGTTCTAAAAAAGGTTAAGTTAACCTAAGCAATCCTTCAAGTGGTTCTATTGAGTACATAAAACGTAATTACTTTTTTGAACAATATGAAAGTAGAGAGTAAATCACAAATAATATGGAGTGAATAGATTCATCAAGATAGTTCGGTTACTGATGCGTTAGACAAATATTAGATTACAGTCGACATATGAGATTCATCAGCAATTCAGAGATGAAAAAAATTGCAAAAGAAAGAACTCTTTCCTTTTTCCTACTAACAAATCAAAAATATATAATAAATTGTTTTCATCGCTACTGCCTAGATTTCATAAGCCTAGCATATAAGCCCCAAAAGCTTATATGTTAAGGGTGTGTTCGCCGCTCAAGATTATTAGAATTAAAGCTTACCTCTAAAAAATAAGCTACTTAAAATATAAGTTTTGCTTGTACAAAGCTTATAAGAGCTTTAAGGAAAGTAAGCTCTTGTAAGCTATTAAAATCAAAAGATACTTCATGCAGCTTATGAAAATAGGATCTTGTTTCAGCTTTAGCAACACACAACTAGTTTTGCTATAAGTTTGAGAATATCTTTTTACGGATTGGGTTGCCTAAGACATATGATCGTAAGGTCGATAGTGGCCCGTTTGATCAAGTCATGTGATACATGATAATTAAGCAATTAAAAAAAAGGTTACCTGAAGTAGTTTCTCACTCTAAGAATGTGTGGAAGTGAATTGGAAAGAAACAGATGAAAAATCCAAAAAGGAGGAGAAATGCAATTTATAAGAGGGCGGGAGAGCAAGTGGGTCCCACTAAAAATCACAAACAGATAAGAGCTCCAGTGAGCTTCATTTTGAATTCTACGGCTAACACTAATATGTATGTGATTTTATATGTATGTTTCTGCTTTTGCCACCTGCTCATTCTCATCCCATCACTTGTTCATTATCTATTCTTAACCAACTGTTGTGCTGGACAATTAATGGTCCATAAAACCATTCATAGTACACATTAACTATATTCATGTTTCCCTTTTTTATTAGTCTGATTTTAGATAACAAATCAACCTTACTAAAATGGTCTTACAATCAAAGATGACCATGATATAAAGTCTAGCAGTCATTATGTCCAAGATTGTCTAACAAGTCAGACAACACAGGATCATTAATCTTATGAGGTCTAAACGGATTGTATCGTGATCTACAGAATGAGAAGTGTGTTCCGTCTTAAAAACTCTTACTAGCTACTAATTTAATGTGTAAGAGAATTTTACCTACAAAGAATTATTGTTGTTAAGAGAACAAGTTAGGCCATGTTTGTTTTATTGTGTTTTGATAATCCAATTAAGATGTACGTGAATATGAAAGACATGTTGATTATTAACATCCACTTGATTCTTACCCATTAAAGAAAGAAAATATGAGGTTGAAAGCAAAGATAAAGTGATAGAAGGGGAGAAAGGTTATAAGCCACACCCTCATTTGTGGGAGCCAAACCAACATCTCCTTTTCTTCTTTTTGGAACTACTTCTCCATCCTCATCTTCAAAATATTCCCATAGTTTAGCAACACCTATAGTTACAAAATATTACAACTACAAACAAATTTACCTTTCATTTTTTTTTTTTTAACAAATTGGGCACTGTTATTTTGGTACGATTTTAGAAATGGAATAAATTCCACTTTACAAAATTTTACATTTTCAATGATAAAAAAGTTATATTAAATAAAAACGTGTATGATCTCTTAGCATTTTACACTCAAAATTGACAACCACAAGATATTTAAATTGTGATTTGACCGTGGGTTCCTCCATTTTGTAATCGTCGTATGTACAGTTGTTAGTGTAACACTTGTGCTCTTTTCATTCACTTAAACTGCCAAAGATAATCTTTTTACATTTCATGATTGGCACATATCTGTTAATAGACAGAATATCAGATTACTCCAAAACCCCATCTAAATAATGGTAAGTTTGATGTATATTTTTATACTTCGAATATTAGCTTAGTTATGGCGTTACCAAACCTTCAGACGTGTCTTTATGCAAAGAAAATCATCCCTGTTTCGCCATGCCAATCCAGCCCAACCTGTCTTTGTTTTAACATGTTACCTAGTCCACCCGACCAGTTATGTTTTGCAACATCTAGCAAAGAGTATTATAGTATAGTTGATGTAAGACAGATATGCTCAAGTAGCATTTCCTTTTTTGCTAAGAGAGGATTACGGAATATTTAGCACACACTGAAATAAGAAGTGTGTTCATATGCAACACCAGCACTACGTAGCCAGCAAAAATATTTAATAAAACAGATAAAACATAAACAGCCACTGAAACCTGAAGTCCCGTCTCAGCGCAGCATACCTGCTCATCATATAATTCCCTCTCATCTTTTCATCCATTTTCTCCCCGCGAAGAATACAAATGCCAATCCTGAAGGAAAAGAAAACCTCGAGAAAGCAATGAGCTGCAACAATGGTGAGTAAACATTTGTGTGCTTGCATAGATGGGCATGAACTTTAAATGGAACTTGTAAGAATGGTAGTTACACCAAAAAGAGACTGATATTTGGTTTAACCAAAACCAGATAGTGTACATATTCTGATACATACAAACTGTTTGCTATATCTCAAAAAGGGCTACCAAATCCATCAACTACTCGCTATGTATAAGAAAATGAACCAGAGTGTCTAGAAGATTAATATGAAAAATTATAAGAAAAAGCCAGAGCAAACACTTCTATAACTGCATCATATTCCCTTTTCTTTGTCTTTTGTTTCTTCTCAAGCAGATATCCAATGATCCTCAATATCAGTCTGCTTATTATTGCACTGTTACACGGCTTCACAAAAGATTATCATTTATTTCCCGAGCCAAAAAAATGGTTTGTGCTTGAGGCAGCTAATGCAATTCTGCAATTGTCTCATTCTTGTTAGAAAGTGGCACATATATCAATTTTTTTGATACATCATGGGAAACCTTGTTTTGGACCAAAGGGTCTAATGTGGGGTGGTGGCGCCCCCAGAATTCCCGAACTTGGATCAGGTATACGTGTACTGTTCCTGAAAGTATTTTGTTGCGGTGGTTGGAAATGGGTATTTGAGTCAGGTTCTGCCTGCTTTCTCCTTTTCCACGCTTCAAATTTTGCTGCATCAATGCCTCTGTCAAGTACTTGAGACGATTGATTATATGCTTCATTTCTAAAACTTCTTCCATTGATTTGGGAAGGACCCACTCCTGCTGCAGTCCCTTTTTCTTGTTCAAGTTTGGAATATATTTGTTGAAGTTTGCCCCCCGATAAGTTTGAAAAGGTTGAAACATAGTTCCACAATCGTGTAGTCATCCCTAATTTAGTTAGCAATGGGTATGAGTTTATAACTAATGAAATAGTATGCAGTTAATAGTAACAACAGGTGGCAAATTTACCTCATCTACTTATGAATGAGTGTTTCGGGTTCTTTTATTCACTAACCGGTAAAATCAAAAATTAAAAGAAAAGGGATCAAAAAGTAGCCCAATGTGTATTTTGTTTTTCATGAATTAAATCATCTTATTCAAAAACTAAACAATTTGAAATCATGATTTTTGTAATTCTGCTTATTTAACATAAAGGTGTTTAGGGTCAACCTAAATTGTCTTGTAGTACCATAAAATTACCCCTTTCGACCCAAACACATTTGACCTGTTGGCCATTTTGCCCGGGCGGCCATTTTGCCCGGGCGGCCATTTTGCCACATCTAATATTAACATACTTACAAACGCATCATAGTCCATGTGTGTCACACACAAGAATATGGTTTTGCAAAAGCATATAGTAAATGTACCAGAGAAAGGAAAAACTGAAAGAAGAACCATAACACCTGAAAAAGAAGTAACTTACTTTCACGCTTATTAAGATCCTCCTCATGGTCGATAACTATTTGATCAATCCTTAGCCCAAGAATCTGTAGATAATTTCTAATTCTCAAAAGAACCTGAAGACATTTCAACAATCAAAAGGAAACTTAATCAGCTTCTCTCAAAAAGATTGGCTTTCATGGGTACATAACTAGAAAGAGGTTCGGCTTCGGTTGATTCAAAACACTTTTGTCAAAAGTCTCATAAAAATCCATAGATAATCAGGGAAAATATGACTTACACAATCCTGAAAACAATCATTTACTAAAATACTTTAGGAGGATTAATGCATTATAATTACACTCAGGGCAGCTTTTGACCATTCAACACGTTTCTTTTTTAGAAACTTTATTTTACCCATTTGAACCGTATAAAAACATAACCCGAATTGCCAATTTCCTAAGTAAATTGGTTAAGAATGCTACTTTCAGTTACAAGGATGCAGTATCAGGAAATCTGAAATAGGTAGTATGATGAACCTTTTCTTTAGGAAGATTGGCGCTGATGCTTTGTAACCTCTGAAGACGCTCAAGTGTCTTTTTTTCATCATTCAAAACATCTGAACACCATTCCATCCATTTCACTTCCTTGAACTGCTCATAAACTTCTTCAGTGTCGGACATCTCTCCCTCCTCTTTAACCAGAGCCTCATTCTTCTTGCCACGAGTCATCCTTAATCTACTATTTGGAGCTTTTATTCCAACAGATTCTTGTTGTAACTGTTTGCCTTTCCCACGGGAAGTTGGAATGTTGGGAGGATGGTCCATCTGCTTTTTTGAACCCTTACGACCCCCTTTGTTCCCGGAACTCTTTCCACCAACAGCCACATGTTCCTGCACACCATCACAGTAGGTTACCCAGTAGAAACAGAGCGCGAGTTCTACATTAGGAGAATAGTAACGTTATGAGATATGGAAGAAATTTCACAGCTAATAACTTAAAGTAGGCTAAGCAATTGACTGGCTTAGAAATTTATAGCCCATTAGAAGCCCAATACACACATTTTAAGTGTATTTGAACAGAATTCCCCTGACAGGATGCTGCAAAAGGCGATGGAGGGCATGCCTTGGTTAAAGCAGTCAAGAGCGCCGTTCTCTATCTTAACACCTTGGGGGTACATGATGCACTCGTAAGCTGCCCTCTGGCTAGCGCATAAGGCACGTTTTTTAAACAATATATCTTTAAAATAAAGTAATGAAACTATGACGGGGTATGGAACGCTTAGAAATAAGAATGAAATACATTAAAAAGAGCCCCAAGGGGTGTACTAGCGTTAAGGGCTTGGGATTCAGGATTCTCCAAAAGCGTAAGCTACAACTACTTAGGGCCAGCCGCTCTAATCTAATAATTCAGAATCGTGGATTCTCCAAAAGTGTAACTATGAAGATCAAGGTGCAGCATTGTTGTTAATAGAAAGTTTGCCATCATCAAGATTATAGCACATTACTAATAATCTACTTGTTGCACATGCTAAAAGGCTGCAGCTCAATTTAATATGTGGGAGCTAATAACCAAAATCAAGATTATATAAAGCCATGAATCAAGATCCAGAATCCAAAGTAAACCCATAACATAAGAAACAAAAAGCAAAAGATTGAACTAAATATGTCGGCAGCAGTAATTATCACTAAGCCACATGACGAAAGAAGGACAAGATAATATCACCTACCATTTCAAGAAGTTGAGAAGCTCTTTCTTTTAATTGGGGAGCTCGTGGAAGGAATGTTTCATGATGCTGAAGTTCCACAGGAGCAATCTTCTTCATAAGGCCAAGCTTTTCATCCAGCCTTATTTTTTCCCAGTTACCAAATCCGTGATAATGGATCCCCAATAGCAACCTTGCATCATCCTCTGAATTCATGAACAAAATAAATTATAATGCAGCGACAGGTTCTAACAGAAGCGCTGAACCTAGAGGCGGCAATTTCAACCAAACTACTTATGAATGTGCTGATCTGGGTTATAATTATGTTTTATCTCTAAAAGGTCAAACACGTAAATTAAAAAAAAAAGTTAGCTAAAAAGAAACGGGTCAAATTGGTCAGACGGAGCAAAAGTCACCTAAATTTTGTTTTTAGAGCATGAACCCTCCCAGGTCACTGTATTCAAATATTAGATTATTAGTACTCCGTATAATTTAATGTAAGATTTCTAATAAGGTAGTAATAATATCTAACACTAACAAGTAGTTCCATGTTAACCCATACCGATAAATATCTATTTGGACTAGACCCATTTTATGTTGTTCACCCCCCATTTTTCCCCCTCAAGCTGAACCACCACACAAGGCAACAAGAAGAGATTGAAAAAAATAAACTTACTTGGATTCCACCCACAACCTTTAGACCATGTTGCAGGTTTGAGGTACATCAAAGCCTGGAACTGTGAGACTGGATCACTGTAGCGGTTAATGCGCTTTGAAAGAAGTTGAAGTTCTTGGACACGGCTTAGTAGCTCATCAGCCTTTACAGGAACACCATAAAAATCCAACAAAGGGCCCTACAGGTGGAATAATGTTCACATTAGCCACAATCACTACAAAGCCGAGAATAGATACAAGCTACAAACTTATTTATAAGGGAAGCCATCAGAAAAAAATATTGTAGTTTCACCTTCGCATCAGAACTTCCCTCTTTAACCGCTTCTTTGCAACCATCTAACAATGCATCAAAAAGCTCAACTTGTGCCTCTACAGGAGCAGCTTCAACAGAACCACCAACCTCGGCTGCTATGAGGCCAATTTGGCTATCATTTCCAAATTTCTTGACCTGGTTTTAGAAAAGAAAACAAAATTACTTGTGTACTATCATACCTTATTATTTCACTTGAAAAGGAACGAACCCTTAAATATAAAGATACCCACAGAACTGAAACTACTGGTAACTTTGAATGTAAAACAAACAAAAGGCAGTATGCAGATATTATAGTTTTAAACTAATCAGAAAATATCAAATGCAAACTTTCTTATGTAAAACTGTTAGAAAGGTACAGAACTAATGAACATCAATAAAACTTGTATACAACAGATAAGATGTTAAAAGAGCTGAGAGAAAAAACCTCTTAAACATAAACTAAATTCAGTTTACTGAAATATGTTGAAAAGAAATTATCATAAATTGATAACATATATCATGATATATAGAAAGCATGAAACATTGTAGATTGAAGAGCAAATCCTTGATCCAATATGTTGACGAAACTCACAGCTTTAAGTTTGGTGACATTTCTATTCATATATGTGTTTCAACACAGATACATAGATTTGAAAATTCAGTGACAGGAACAGAACTCCATGAAAAGAACTTTTATAAGAATACCGAAAACAATTCTATCGTAATCCTCAATTAAGCAACGTCAAACAGCCACAACCCCATCACAAAAGAAGCCCATATATATACCAGCATCATCACAGAAATAAGTTTAAATGGCTTTAAAATGTAGACTGTATTACATACAATAGCAGAACCAAGTAGATTGATGTACGTTCATGTGAGCTAACTGAGCCTAAACAGAGCTAATAGCCGCAAGAATGCACATCATACAATTTATTTATTGTAATTCAACTGAGTGAGGTCACTATGAAAACAACGTAAACCTAGGCTACCCCACTGAGAAGTGAGATAAAGTCATAAAACAGTCTTTTGCTAAGATGAGAAACTAATTCTTTACACAATGGCACAATGCTAGATATGTTTAATTGATACATTTATGAAATTAGACCTGTTGCACCAAAACTTCAGGCGAACAGATCTGATGCAAAATACCTTCTATTATCAACTAGGTATTAGCTAATAAATTCCTAAAGTTTATGACCTTAACATTCAAATTTATAATATGCTCATAATTTCTTTAACAGATAAGCATCTCAAAACACAATTACACAAGGTAAAAAGGATAAAAGGAAAATGCTAGAACTAATGTAATTTAAAGGTGCAAGTTCAGTGGAAAATCAAGACCGCGAATAGATAACCAGACTGCTGATGTTGCATCCTTATCGCTTTCAATCTAGGTATGTTTATAAATGCAAATTAGCAAAAGTGTCATAAAATAGCACCAGCACAAAAAAGGCTATGGTTTTTTCCTGTATCTTTAAGTGCAAGTGCAGATGAGTAGAGCATTTCTCATAAGCCTAGAGAAAACAGATATTGCTTGCTTCTGTATGGGTTCAATTGCAACTTTCACAAAGTGTGCAGTGGCAATAGTTTAAGAGTGACCCCATATATCAATCACCATAGTCAGGTTTTACATGATGATAGTGCTTGTAAACTACCTTATCAATCACCATAATCACCATGCAAAATTTTCAGCCATAAAAATAAGGAAACTACCTTGATCTATGGAGAATTAATGATGTCTGGAGAGCATTGGTGCACTGAGGCAACATTACTTGACATAATTAGCCCATACCCAAGTAGGCATAAAATGCACCAATTAGAAGTGAAGAATAGTATTTGGGAAAGATGAGTATGGCTAAAATGACAGATATGAATTGTATAAAGTTGGTCTTAGATGAGTATCTGGAGGACTGGAAGGACGTAATCCGTGTTTTGGATCCTAGGAGAGCCTACAAAACTACAATGGGACAGCTTTGTTGTAATGCTGGCCAAGCCACTAATGTGTACCTGAATATTATTAACATTGAAAGAATAGAACACGAATCTCACCGCACGGAAAAAACGTGTAGCATCTCTTTTTGGCAAGATCCCATATGACCACCCTCTTGCTTGTGCAGAAGTTCCCTCAAGTGCTGGTGGTTGGTAATCAGAAAAATCAGCCTTGCGGCGCTTTACAGCTCGGTCTTGAAACTCAACACCCTTCTTTTTCCTTTTGTTATTTACTTCGGGTGGCATGGCCTCAGCATAACTCTTGCTGTTCCTTGCGGCTCGAGGAGCTAACGATTCCTGCTTTTAAAAAATTAGCATAATTAGTCACGTACACAATTTTGAAATAATATGGTCGGCTTCTTGAAAGCAAAATGACAACAGTTATGTGAGAATATGATATGCACATACGTCAGCCTGTGCAATCGCATCAGGTTTTATCCAGCGACTCCAAAAACTTCCATCGTCTTCAGCAGAGCCAAAATTTGCAACCTGCAAATGAGGTAATAGATTAAGAAAAATAAAATGATAAGACTTATGTCCGGTCATGCCGATAAGTCCACAATTTGCAAATAACCATGAAACGAATAAAGTTGCAACCACCACAAGAACTAATGCAGTATAGAGTTGAGATCCATATAGAACTCATATTTGTCATAGAACCAATGAACCAATCATAGTCATCCATTTTCTATCTAAATTAATAAAAAATCATTTTCCACCCTTTTTTTTTAAATAACATATCTTGCAAACGGTAAATATTCAAGCTACAAAAATACATCACATGTGATTTTAAAATCAATGTGATCACATGTGATTTTTAAAATGAATCACATGTGATTTTTACAAATCACATGTGATTTTTACAAATCACATGTGATTTGATTTTTACGAATCACATGTGATTTGATTTTTACAAATCACATGAATCACATGTGATTTTTCTGGACGAAATTTTAAAAAAAAAAGTCCGTCGAAAGTATATAACAATGCATATCTATAGAAAGATAATTTAATTCTCGTCGAGATGGTATGATTTTTTTGGCGTAACGATTAACGGTTTGTGAGATATTTAATTTTTTTTTAAAATGATGAATATATTTTAATAAAAGAAATGAGTGGCTATGATTGGTTGATTGGTTCTATGACAAATATGAGTTCTATAATGAACTTTTCTCATGCAGTATATATGTGAGATTCATGCCTTAAATGCACTCAGCAATTCATGTCCTGCTTCTTCTTCGGCTCCTTTCTGTTCAACCTTCTCTGCTCTTTCAAGAATTTCATCAATATCCATGCTTAGAAGACGCTTTTTGCTTTCTTCATCATTTCTCTCTTCCTTAAACAGTTCCTCTGCCCCGAACCTCAAAATTGCCGATAACTCGTTCTAAAAGCATCAAAGCAAACAATCAGAAAACTCCCTGATAGCCACTTCCAAATTCTTCAAATACCATAACATATCAGTGATTGATACCTTGTCAAACCCACTCCCTTTTTTTGCCTCCTTCTTCTCCAACCTTCCCTCGGCATTTAGTTTTTGAATGACCAAATGGTCAAGCACCTAAAAGAAAAAGGAAAAATCCCAATATAAAAGCGAAGACAATTTGCTTGCATAAAAAACAGCAAACTCACATAGCAAAGTGCATATCGATACATATATGCTTGGTGTTCATGTTATATTTATAAATAAATAAATAAAAAGTTTCAACATATCTGACATGCAGATTGATACATCAACCTGTATGCATCAGCTTACAATGTTGAATAAATTAATAAAAGCTTGACCATCTCAGCTTAACGGAGGAACTGCAGTATGCAAACTAGTATTTATAGTAAGCAAAAACAATAACCACAAATTAATATACCATCTTCTTTTTCGCACGCTCCAAGATGTCTTCTTCAACACTCTTGCTTGTCACGAACCTGTAGATATTAACAACATCCTGCTGGCCAATTCTATGAGCTCTACTCATTGCCTAAACAAGACAAGTAATCATCAAACCGGGAAAACTGAGGATAGAGATGCATGAAAGTGAAAACAAAAATAGCCCCGAACCTGCAGATCATTTTGAGGATTCCAGTCAGAGTCAAATATGATGACTGTATCGGCTGTTGCAAGATTGATGCCTAAACCACCAGCACGAGTAGACAGAAGGAAGCAGAAATCATCACTGCCTGGTGCATTAAAATGTTCCATAGCTTGGTGGCGTGCCTCAGCCTTTGTACTTCCATCAAGTCTCTGATACTTGAATCCTTTAACTGACAAGTATTCTGCTAGAATATCCAACATCTTGACCATCTGCATTACAAATAAAATAAATTAAACGGTAAAGTAAAAATAATAAGCAATTTATACCAGAGGATCTACTCCAAACAAAGTCAAATGGTATTAATACTTATGTTGGATTGGAGGTGTTTTATTTGGCCTCATCAAGTTAGAATACACTTGGACATGCTCATTACTTCGCTAGTCAATAGAATTGGATTACACAACTTTACAACAAAAAAAAATTATATTAAAATGCCATCTTACAGATTAGTGACAGCTTGCATCACTTTCATACACAATGGACAGTCCATCCTTATATCTAACTCCGAGCATAGGCTTATCTATAAGTTTTATGAATAATGGTTTTATCAAAACATATCTTTTTCAACCCTTGGAACAAATTATACTCTATAAAAGAGCAGCTTGGCTAATAAAATATCCAAGCCTTTAAGATATTTCTTTCTCACCCTTCTTAAGTTATCTACATCATCCATTATTCTAAACCTCAATTTATTATTTATTATTTATTATTATTGCTCATAAAAGATCAAATGCCTTTATCAATGCAACTTCTTCCATTTCTTGAGAAGGGATTTTCTACAAATCAAGCGGCTATTCAAGAAATGTGCTGCAAATTTTTACCATACATGGCTTTGCTAGGGTGAAAGACATTTACACATATCTTACTTTTTCATATCCACTAAGTGAAAGACATTTACACATATCAAAAGAAGCTTTTACGGATGACCTAGGGGTGTACAAAACTCAGACCAACCCACTTAAACCGCCAAACAAACCAAAACCAGAACAGCACTAGTTAATTACGAAAAAAGAATGATTCTCGGTTTGGTGAAAACCGGATTTCTTTTTCTTATTTTGCTTATACGCAACGATTTCGTTTGGGCATGGAATGAGGTTTAAATCACTCACCCAGAAGCTTGACTCCAGTTGAGACCACACTGATACTTTACTGTCTAACCCGGTTCCAATATTTTCATTTCCCGGGCGAGTCCGGCCCTTTTTAGCATTTGCACACTTCTAAGATGACTTTGAATAATCAGCTCATATGTACCATAAAAAAGGAATAAACCATTTGAACATTATATTGACTATCTAGAATTGATTATAGCATGCGTGGGGTTAACAACTTATATACTCAGACAGCCTAGTTTTTCTATTGCAATTTCCGTTACTCTTTACTCAAAATGATCACAATTTAGCTTTGTCTGTGTGATGGCAAGAGTCGCAGCAACAATTAACTGGTCCGTTTCTAGTTAGTCACAAGCTATTAAGCCTTAGGAACAGCTTAATTTTATTAATTACAAATAATATACCTATCCGAAATTGTTACTAACACATGTAAAGCATATACAATACCTGTGAAAAGATAAGAACCCGGTGATTTGTCTCATGCAGTCTGTCAAGAAGCTTGTCCAGGATAACTAGCTTTCCACTGCTAAGAATTACCCGCTCCAGTTTACTGCTACCAGTAATACCAGAATCCCCACCATAGCCATGGTCAGCACTTTCAAATAGGAATGGATGATTACAACATTTCTTCAGCTCAACCACAATGTTCAAAAGGGAAACCTGAAGTTTTGCAACAGATGTAAAAGCCAAACTCAGCAGCAATAATTTGTAACATTCCTAGACCAAAAGAGACACTTCTACCAACAAAACCAACTAACTTAAACAAAGCTATGAAATAGATCCACATGTAAGCTAGAGGTGGCAATTTGTGCCCAAAATCAAAAAATGGGCTAATTTGGGCAAATTTTAAAAAGATGTGGGCACATTTAGCCCCTCCTTTTTTTGAAATGGGCAACCGGGCACATATTTTCTATCAATTGGAGAATATTACAATTGTTTTTAAAGAAAAACTTAATAGATATAATATATTTATTTTTTTAAATATAAATGAGGTGTTACGTTTGAGGAATTTATTTCGTCATTTTGGGTCTTTTCTAAAGCGAGTCGTATAACATGCGCCCGTTTGGCCCGTGCCCGATTAGCCCGTGCCCATTTAGCCCGTGCCCGTTTAGCCCGTAGCCTGTAGCCCGTGCCCGCCCGTTTTGCCACCTCTAAATTGTAAGCCAATAACTCAATACAGAAAACCAGATATGTGTATTGACATAAAAAAAAACACTAATCATGTAGGTTATGCAATCAATGAATAAACACCAGAGAGGAGAGCAATTTCATATAATGCAGTCTCACGTGCAGCAGTAGATGTAACACAAAGTCATAACTCATAAGAAATATAGTGCAGCAGTAGATGTAACACAAAGTCATAACTCATAAGAAATATAGTGTTTAGATGAATAGCCATCGTAGGGCCACGTTTCAAGGGTTCTATAGAAATAAGAATCAAATTAAAAACAAATGGATCCAGCATCCTAGTATTTTAGCACCATTTTCATTTCCAGATTCAGTTCTTGAGCAACATGATTTCTGAATATAATTTGGTTTGCAAGTCAGGCACATAGTCAGATGGAACGGAGATCGATCCGGTACAAAATCATGGATTGGGATCACGGTTTGCTAGGTAGCTAAAATTTGGTTTAGTGAGGGATAGGTACATTTGGGATCGCTCCGGAACAATGTACCATGTACCCAATATAATATATCTCTATGTGCTATGAAAAACCCAAATATGTAAAATGTAAAACAGTTCAATAGATAAACAATCCTCATAACCAATAGTCAATAGATTAACTTTTAAAAACATATATACATAGAATTTCAAATACAAGACTTCAATTCTGGAAAAAACTAACGAAAAAGTTAGGAATGATGTACTCTGAAAAGAGAATCATGTATTGGACCAAAGGCGAATCAATCAACATTGGAACACGAATCAGACAATTTATGAATCAGACACAAAACATGGTCAAGATTGCCAATTTTTCAGTACCAGATCGCTATCCCGAGCGATCTGAAACAAAATTGTAGCCTGTTTGGGAACAAACGAACTGAATCGATATTCGTTGCATGTTGAGCTAATTATGTGACTATGGTTAGGCAACAACAAAAAAAAAACGGCACTTGTGGTTACTTTCCATTTACCAACTTTTTTCTTTAAAAATGAATTGGAGAGCATTATGGTCAATTTACCCGTTTCCAACGCCATTTTGGCCAAATTTGGAGGAAAAGAACCCTAATGCATTCTTGGGAGAGTATTATAGTTAAATGACCAACATAAAATTTATTGCAATAGTTTGGTGGCCTAAATAGACATTCTCCCTTAAACAAGTGACAGTAAAATTCAACAAAACCAATATAAACAATATTCGAGTATTAGGAATGTGGCAGGTCAATGTGTCTTGCATATTTTACAATACCCTTCAACTTCAGGAACTTGAATACTAACCTGATTTCCACGTACACCTTTATTCAAGTCATGAAAGTTGCGTTCCAAAATCCACTTGTAATACCTGAGAATAAACCAGCGTCATTTTATTTAAGGGCCAAGATATACCACCTTCATAATGCAATGAAAAATAGGTGAAAAGTTACTGTTTCTGTAGAGGGGACATCTCAACCCGCAGAACACGCTCAATCTTTGGGGGTAAGGACTTCTCCACATCCTTTATAACTCTACGTAGAATGTGGGGCCGCAACTCCATATGAAGATTAGCAAGCTATAAAAAAATGAAAATTTTAAGCTCATGAAGGACACCTTTACGCCAATACATTTCATTTAAAATAAATCGTAAGTGAAGAACTAAACAAGTTATTGTGGGTCTCAATTACTAGATCGAGAATGAAGATGGGAGGCAGAATGAAAACCAGAGAAATACTGTTAAGAACATAGAAAGCTTCTTATTTCTTTCTGTTTTAATGTTGGGAGAACATACGGTACAGACACGTCATATAATGTATAGCTATGAGAGAAATGAATAAGAAAATAAAAAAAATTATCATCGGTTAGCACAATTAGTACCTCAATTTCATTGAACGAACTTAGATTCTTGTAATTCTGAACAAATTCATCCTTGCTATTGAATTTATCTGAGTCGAGAAAGTGAAGCAAGGCCCTGCCATCACAGTAAGATCAAGTAAATTTGAAGTACTGATAGAACACTAACACTTAATACACAAATAACTAACAACTAGTTCGAACATACGCTTCCTTTCCATGATCCATTCTATTTTGGGCAGTGATATTAAAATCAACTCTCAAATAAGAAAAGACGATCATAATGTCAGAAGCATGAAAGAAATTAGTGTTGTTCATGCATCCACATTATAAGGTAGTCCAAAGGCAAGAGTTGAAATTACATATACTGGAACATTCACTCAACAATGTTTTTCATTTGTAAGTCCAAAGAGACACCTAAACAGAAGAGGTATTTCAATTGTGTAAAATTGACTAAATGACAAAAGAGTATGCACTTAAATAGCCTGACATGAATAAACAGCATTGTTTATATATCTTTTCGACCAGGATGCATTTTGCCTCATAGAGACTGCCTTAGTATCAGCATTTTAATAATCTTTATATTATCGATCCTCACTCCCTACAAAAGGCCGGAGGTCCTTTCTACCTTTGGTAGAACTGGAAGCAGCCTCTCTACCTTAGGTAGGGGTAAGGCTGTCTACATCTTAACCTCCCCCATACACCGGAAACGGTATTGGGTACCCATAACCCGTGGAAGACGACATTGGGCGTTACTTTACTTTACTTTACTTTTTTATATTATCGATTAGCAGAATCAAATTAGCATGAGGATAGAAAGTTGCTAGCTCCATCTTCAAAGAAAATAAAATGTATGCAATCAGTTATCGGGTTCCTTAATTATCAACCAAAATTTACAATTTCTCACATTTTCCTTTTGCAGTATGCTCTGTTTACTATCCTTTAATCCTTTTTTTCTCTTTACCACACACCAGGTTAGGAAAGTATGGATGCAGATGAAGAAGAGCCACAGCAATTCAGGAGAACCCAAAACATATAGAAAATATCATTTACTCTTTGATACACCAATGTGCTGACACGCAACAGTAATGAAATGATCCGATTCGTACACAGCCACTGTTACATTTTATGGAAACAATTTTAAATAATAACAGCGCAATAGAAGATAATTATTACCATAGTTCTTCAACACTGTTTTGTAAGGGAGTGCCAGTAATAAGAAGCTTGTTTTTCGTGCTGAACTCCTATGAAGAAATTCATTCTTAGTAAGCTACAATAAACCCAAAACAGAAACAGAGAAAAGATAATCACGTACCTTGAGTGCTATATATAATGATGCTTCGCTGTTTTTCAATCTATGCGCTTCATCAACCATAAGATAGTTCCATTTTATTGTTGATAGCACCGTCTTATCCTTAAGTAATACCTCATATGTAGTCAATAAGGCATCAAACTTTGTAGTGCCGCCAGTGCACTTATCAGAGAAAAATTCATATCGCTGACAAACCTATAACCATAGGGGAAGATTGAACACGTGAAAAGGCACATAACATGTTTCATAAATATTCTTCCTCCAAAAACACAAAAATAGATTGATAAATGAGCAAACCTACTGTGAAGAAATTTCCCATTGACTAGCAAACATAAAACTAAAAAATGAGGCATCATTAATAAGTAGGCAACTATCCTAAGTTCACGGAAGAGATGTACAAGACTAATATGGTCCCGTCTTACTTATTAACTTCTTTAATACTGTAGATCCAAAAGTACTTAGAGAGTACAAAATAAAAAGAAGGAACTTGTTTTTTACAGTAGGAATTTAAAGGTCACATCATTTTAAGAGAATTATTTGACTTTTAAAGAACCCTTCACAGAGGATAAGATAAGACAACATTATAAATTTGCACAAAACACAAATCAAGCTTCAAAATCAATGTTGACCTACCTCTCGGCTAGCGCGAGTCCCAACATATACGATCACGTTCATATCAGGAAGCCATTTTCTGAACTCTTTAGCCCAATTTGACAAAGTTGATAGAGGAACAACAACAAGAAAGGGCCCATGAATTTGTTGCGAGTTCTGTGGGACAACAAAAAACCTAACTTAATCAGCTTCAGTGAAGCGAATTGACAGATATATATGACAAGAAATGTTAAGAGAACCTGAAGGAAACCAAGCATAGAAACTGACTGGACAGTTTTGCCAAGACCCATTTCATCAGCCAATATGACATTCGTATCATTTCTCCAACTGCACTGTGAATATTGTTAGTGAGACAGTTGTAAATGAAACAAGTCAGCTCTGATGGAGGTATGTGTCTGACATACCTATTAACAAGAAAATTCAGGCCCTCGAGTTGATAGTCTCTCAGTTTCCCTCCTTTTAGCCAATCAGGCTGTTCATCAAGTTTTCTCAAACTTGCTGTAAGAATAAAATAGCCCAAAAAATCAAAATCTCATATTTTGATAAGTATAAGACAAGAACCAGAATGTCAACAGCAAGAACAAAAGTTAACAAGATGCATGTAACATCATCTATAATCCCCAAACCACCTGCATACTCTCCCTTCCTGGCTAGATCTTGCATTATTTACTACAGTATCATCATCTTTTAATTAGAAGGATCCATACATATTTCAAACATTTCTTACACCCTAAAACAAAGACAAAAAGATAGCAGCCGGTTTTAGTTTCCTAAGAATAGGCCTTCATAATACTGAACATATGGATAGCTTCTCCATTTAGTCTCCTAGAATAAGATCAATATTTACCAGTTAAACCCGATATGTTTCAAAGCAGTCATCTTGCAAAGGTGTGGACACCCTCTTGATTTGATATCAAGTGAGATTCTATGTACATGTGGTTATCAGAAGGTTAAGAGCAAAGTTACATATGATTTTAATACTCTTAAGTCCCATGGGAAATAGTGTTCTTTTATCAGAGATGATGCATTTCTTGTAGAAGGAAACCGATTATCAAATGACACCTTAGGTGGTGTTTGTATTTTCCAAGTGCTTTAGACGACTAAAGAGGCACTGTTTCCACTTCTAGGAGAAGACTTGGAAAGAGTTTTGGTGTCACTTCTCAACTCTCAACACCCAACTCCCTCCACTGGATACCATCCACGCTGCCATAGACGCCGTCACCATCGCCAGCATCCCTTGTGCCTATACCCAGAACCGGTTCTTTGGATTCTATCCCTTAATCTTTATCCAACTGCTCCTTCAGAGGTATGTATCTTTATATACTGGACTTCCGATAAAACTCCCAACTTTTTGGTATCTCAAAATGAGGATGGGTTTTGATAATTCATTGATCATGATCTTATTTCTTTCATTTGGTAAGCTTTTTACAATACATGGGTTGAAGTTTCTGACTTTTGATCATACTCTTTTAGAAACTAAATGCATCGTTGAATTTTAACTTTGGGAGGTTAATTGGTGAAATTGGTGTATGTATCGTGTGAATGTTTAAGACATCTAGGTTCTGGTATATTTTCGATAATTATCGATTCTCAGTATATGCACATGTATTTAATTTACATATCAATTACAAGGTTTTGGATTTGTGATGAAGAACAAGTAGAGGTAATAAAACAAAGGTTTTTTTTTTTTTTTTATTCATTTCTCTCATAGCTATACATTATATGATGTGTCTGTACCGTATGTTCTCCCAACATTAAAACAGAAAGAAATAAGAAGCTTTCTATGTTCTTAACAGTATTTAATTTACCTGTACTGAACTTCCTTTGTAGGTTGTTTTGAATACCAATATAATATGACAGAATTTAAGCTGTGACTCGTAAAAAAGAGTGCATACCTTTGCTCTTTCTTCGCTGAAAATCTACCATTTTTTGATGTACAGCTACAAGAGCCGCTTCTCGAGCCTACATCCATGTCGAAAAATAAGAAACCACAAACTGCTAGACTAGTGATTCGCCATTGCTATGCAAATGCTAAATGCGATAATGGAAAGCAGAACATTAAATGACAGAAAATATATCATACAATTTTACGTGATCAAGAAATTAGATTTGACAGAAATATCTTATACCTTTATAAACCGACATTCATTTAGTATACAGTTTAAAACAAAGAAGTGAAAGAACCCACTGTACCAAAATCTCTCTTGCATATACCCTTACGGGAAAATAGTTAAGAACAAACTCTAATGTTAAAGATGCTGATCTCTGATAATACAGTCTAGTTGGAAGATAAAAGTTGCACACCAATATAACTAAAATAATGCTATTTATTGCACCAAAAGTCCAGAACGTATGTAAACAAGAACATCACCTTATATTCATCAATTGCTGCTTGCGCAAAAGTAATATCATCAATCTTTTCCCTGAAGACATTAAATCGATATAACAATTCAGGTAGGATCTATGATATTTGCTAAACATATACATATATATTGCAGTGGCAAAAAATAACATGCAACACAAATTTGTAGTGTATATGCTCAGAAAAACAATTTCATCTGTTCAGAAAATACAATTACACAACCGACTCCACCTTTTAGGGTCCAAAACTTGAATGAATCAGAAGAAAACTAAATAAAAATACTCTCAAAATATCAGAAACTCAAATAGTTGAACGTAAAAATAATTAAACCATGGCAGTTGATTCCAGAATGAAAGTATTAAATTATGTGGATGTTTGATCATAAAGACATGGTATTTAGTGTAGTTCCAAGAAGGACATAGAATGATAGAAAAATGATAAAAGCCAGCCAATCAAACATCTGGGAGAAAAACAAATTCAGGATCCTTAGAAGTTACACTGTACATACCATGTTGCTTCAGCATAGGAGAGCCCTTGCCACTTAACCAAGTATTCTTGCACTTCCGAACCTTTGCTGATCCTGTCAGCAATTATTCTCTCAACCTAATTAGAGCAAATAGAAATTACTAGTGTTATACACGGAAGTATAGAAAGATTGCAAAGGAAAATAAAAATTGCAAAATCCGTAGAACCTGACAATTCTGCTTGATAAGATCCAAATCCATCTCCTTGCTCACATCAATGACCTCAATCTAACATATAACAATATCAAATAAAAAACGTAAGTCTGTGTTCCACCAACAATCTGTAAAAACAACAATAAAAGTGTTCCTGATGGTAATGGAAGGGTTTACACAGAAAGTAAAACATTATATCACAAATGAAAGGTTGGAAAAGAAAGCAACAATTATCATGGATTGATGAAGTTCCAAAAGAGCATAGAGCTAGAATCAGCATCCATTATTACCAGTCCCAGTTAGGTATGGACAGCGGAATGGCATGATATGAACTTACATCCGCTTATTCTTCTTGCTATGCAGAATAAGCAAGTCATTCAGGCTGGAACATGAACTTCGCACTGCACTTATAACCCCAAGGGGTTAGCCTAGTAAGGCTTCTAACTTCCATCATACTTCTCATGCTCTAATGAAAAGCTAATATCAATCTTTAGGGCACACACATGCAGGACAGAAGGCCTGATGTTTTCCTACTTCATGTGTAGGAAAGCTATGCATAGAAATCATAGATGTCTTGCCCAAAGGTGGCAGAGATGGTGATATTCACTAAAGCAATAATGGCGACGAGTATGCACCATCAATTTAACTTTACACTCTATAACATGCATTCCAATTCGTAGGGGAACTGCCGCCCTTAATACTTTCGGTCAATGATCTTTATGGTAACTATTAGATATGGAAACTAAACTATTTCTTAGAGCAGAAGTAGCTTGGACTAAAGGAGATTTTTGTTACCAAGCATATAAATGTGTTCTTTACATCTTATTCACACTTGACGCTATTCGTCATAACAAATTAAAATGCAATAGCATTGAACTTGCATTGGTGATTTTTGGTAGGATATCACTACAAAACTAACAAACACTTTCAACTACCAATTCATTTTTTACTCGAAACCGCAAAAAGTTTTACGTATACTGCAACTTAAATATGTATGTCATAATGGGTGCATGTGAGGCTCTACTTCTCTATCAAACAAAATGAACAATCGTATTAAAATTACTGTAGACAGACGAGATGGAAATTGGTGATAGATTAAAAAAAAAGGGGATAAATCCATGGCTGACATTACCTCCTCACGAGATACTGTTCTCCTGTGCCTTATCTCTTGCATAACTTTTTTAGTGTAATTGACAACCTTCTTAAAGCCGCTCAGCTGACAACACACAGAAACAGGAATGCTTAATAAGGGAAAGGTACATCACAGCATTAAAAATGTCTAAACAGACACACTCAGTGAATACACGAGAACGTCCAAGCAATATACTGAAAACTTACATTTTGTAGTTCAGAAAATGATTTCCATTGACAATGCAAATGTGATTGGCCTTTCCATTTGATATAAAATTCAGTATCTTTCCAATCTGGCTCCGACTCAAATAAATTATTTAACAATAGAGGCTCTGTAGATTTGTTGGCTCGCATAGCTTCTTCTGCCATGCCCTTTGGCTGATGCCAAAGCACCTTCTCAATGTAGTCACCATCTTCTTCTTCCACGTCCTCCTTCCCAGACAAAGGATAAAGAAATTAGTACAAGACTATAGGGGAAAGAAGAGCACCACAAAAGTAACACATCCCTCAACACTAGAACTTATCACTGGGGATGCTACAAAGGGTTCATTTGCCAAAAAAACATAAGTTGGATAAGATCAGCTGATCAACATCCATTTATCACATGTACTCCAAACACTCATGCTATATCCTTCAGCCTAACTCCATGAGTGCATACGCTTTTCAGCTTATGCATCAAAAAGTATCTAGCCCGATTAAGTTACAAGTCTACAATACACAAAGAAAAATCACCTTAACGTGCGACTACAGACCAAACTACTTGCTCATAGCCCCATGTAAACTCTTGCTAGGCTACCAAAACAGGTATGTGCATAATTATATATAAGCAATTATAAATAATACCCACCTTGTGGCTCTTTTTCTTGATATCTTCGTCATGCTCTTCGCTTTCACTTTCAACATATGATACTTTATGCACCGATCTAGTTGAAGTTCGAACTTCATTGATCCTCCCAGAACCTTTTGTAGCAGATCTACCAGTGTCTTTGCGGGGATGGCTACTTCGTCTACTTTTAAATCCGTTTTCAAAATCATCGTCTGAATCATTTTGTGAAGAGTATTCTACATCAAATGACGTTCTGCCCCTTTTCTTTTTACTGAACGATGTAGACGGTGCAGGTTTTCTACCAGACCTTGAAGCACTTCGTCCACGCTTTTGCCTTTGCATGCCACTTGGTTTTTGATAAAAATCATCATCTGATATGTTCAATTCATCGTCGTCAAAGTTATCGTCTTCGTCTAAATCCTCCACTTCCCAGTCGTCATCATGTCCCTATAGAATAAAAACTGTCAGTGCAGTCCACTGCTAAGTGCTAACCCATAGAAAAATTAATATGATTTTATAAATCAACCATCAATCCAAATGTAGAATCATATGCAAATTTAGAAGCGCATACAGGTTTTGGTCCTCGAAACCAATTGTGTGCAAAAGCAAAAGGATTATTTTGGTCCCCCAAACCATATTCACTATTCTAATACGAGAAAGACATAAACAGAGAAGCAGAATTAAGAAGCTTAAAAATCAACTAGCAAGCCCATGTTTTGTCACATGAGTTTGTGGCATGATTAGATGCCCAATTACAAAAGATCACAAAACGCATTTTACTTGAAAATAGCTTATATAGAAGCAGTAGTGAGATACAAAGATACAAAGGCTGCAATTATGTATATTAACATATGCAGATGCTAGGTTGTGACTTTAATCTCTATGTAACGAAACACATATGCTTAAAACCTACCAGAAAATCAAATGTAACCACTCACCTTTTTTTATTTCATGCAAGACCTAGTCTAAATCATAAAGTAGCGGGCCATCTCACAGCCGATTCACAGAAACAATTGAAAACAAAAATTCTTACCCAATAATACACCTCTCCTACAACCACCACTGGACACCAGTTCAATACATACCAAATGATTGATATCACCAACAACAATATCAAAATCCCCCACAAATGTATTGGGTGAGTAGGTGACACAAGTTCGAGATATTAAAACGCTAGCTTATAACCTTTTCAACTTTCTACAATCTACAAACGATTAGAAGAACACAAGTTTTGCAGCAGTGAGTGTTTAAGAAAAATGCAGGGAGATAATTTATTATAATCGGCTAGTAATTCCATAGAGAAACGTTAAATAGTCAATGCCTAAACCAGCAGATACGATTAGCAATTAAAACCAATGACAATTAAAAAAAACTACCAAAACGAGACATAAGCATTGCACAGGCCAAAATAAAGTATAAGCAATAACCTCATTCCCTCTTCCAACACTTGGCGCGACTGAGTCAGGATCAAAATCTGCATCAGCGGGATCATCTTCTGCAGCAAATGAAACAACAAACATAAGTCATCTCATAGCCGATCGACAATAACATTTTATCCAAAAAAAAAAAAAAATCGAGTTACCATCTTCTTCTTCCTCATCGTCATCTTCAAAATCAGCATCTTCCACATACGCACTCCGTGACGAAACTTTTGGCTTCTTTCTAGAAACAAAGCTACTCGCAGCAGCTTGAGGTTGCGTTACTGAATTATAACCAGCTGATGCATTATTTAATAGCTTACGGTGGTGCATTGAATCATTTTGATCGTCAACATCCAACTCGTAATAATCATCGGACAACATCTCATCGACATTTTGACCCTTGTTTGCCTTATCCACTTCCGACAAATCATTTCCGTCTTCATTATTATATCCAGAACTACTTTTTGATTCACGCTCCGACTCCGAGCCATTTCCCTGATGCATTATCCGAGAGTCCTTCCATCCCCAACTTCCCGACGGTTTCCTTGTACTAGTATTATTATTATCACCGTGATACCGCACATTTTCTATATTCGACGCAGTTTCTAAATCATCATTTCTAACAACATTATCAGCTCTTTCTATCTGGCTCGGGTCACTTAGAACATCTTCAGAAACCGTTCCATTAGTATAGTTTCTATAAAAGGCCATTACGACCGTACCGTGAAACAGAAGCCAACCTCACTTCACTTATTCAGTACGCCTTCTTTTGCTAAACCTATTAAACAGTAACAGCATTTAAAACTCGTTCAAATAAAAGTATGTTTGGCCGCAAGTGTTTAGGAGCACTTTGAAGCAACTAGCGTTTAGCGTTTTGCAAAACTTACAGCTTATAATCGCTGAATTATAATCGCCGAAAATAAACCGAAATCGATTGGTTAAACAACGAATCAGCCACATAACAAACTTGATAAATTAGGTCACAATTACAATCAAGTGAGTCACAGACTCTTGTACTTAATTTCAATTTTAAATGACAGACAATTGTTATAAACAATATATATATATATATATATATATATATATATATATATATATATATATATATATAAATATAGATATATAAATTGGTAGATTAATAGATTAGGTTATGTGTGTGTGTATATATATAAATATGGATTGATAAAATAAAATTTGAAAAAAAAAAATCGGCGCACGTTAGCAAAGGTACTCACGTCGCGAGTAAGAGAGACGCGCCGATTTAACAGAAAATAGAAAGATCATACAACGGCGGCGAGTGGATTTACCGGTGAAGATGATGATGATGATAACAATTTGGGGGAAATTGTTGTTTTTATTTTTTGATTGGAGAGTTAATTGCTTAATGCAAAGATAAAAATTTATTGATTTAATTTGGGGGTGGGTTTGCTTGTGTGCTTCGTATAAGATGGGGACGTGTGGTGGTTTTTGGTTTGCGGACGCTCAGGATTAATACTCGTTTGTTGACTTACACAAAAAGCTGTGTGGACATTCTAATCTTAACTCTTTGTATCTACAATTTTCGATTATGGTTATTCGACTTAAATGATGGTCATTGACTTGTTTAACCCGGTGGTCACTCAAATTGTTCATTATAAATATAAGACTAAAATACACGGTTCGTCTCTAAACTTGTTGTTGTGCATCGCGATGGGACAAACTTGGGCCTTTTCATCGTCCGGAGTCCCTTTTCCAACTTTTATACTCGTAACTGGTCCTTTGACCATATTTCCGTTAGTCAAGCACGTCAGTTCCCGTTTGATTTGTCTTTAGTCCAAAGGCACAATTGTCATTTTACCAATGTCAAGTAATTAATGTTACCGTGTCAGTCCACTTGTTTACCGGGGGCGCTACAGTAAAACCTTGCTAATAAAATGAAAAGTTTATCACCATTCATCCTTTATCTTTCCTATCCACTAAAATCTTATCTTCTTCACCGACGGTAAAATCTAAAAAATGGTGTTGTGTTCATGCAACAGAAGGCTGTCCTTCGAACCTGCTGGAACAACACGAACCCAAGCAGGAGGTTCTATACATGTCCAAGACAGGTTGGGACACTTAATTTTATTTCATTTTAAATTTGGCATGTAGTGGTTTACCTTAAAATGTGTTGATTATAGTAATATATCTGTTTTATTATAATTGTGATTTTATACAAGTGGGTTTAGTTGGTGTTTATGCTGCAAAGAGATGCTAACATTTTGATTATCAATTATAGCCTACAACATGTCCGTTCATTGGGTGGTACGATCCACCCATGCAAAGGAGAGCAAGGGATATCATCTACTTGCAGAGGACAATCTACAGGAATGAGGCGGCATTACAAGAATGCGAAGCCGCCCTCATTTCTGAGACTATGGAGGCGGTCAACGCTGGTGACCGGGCAAACGAGGTAGAGGCTGCTCACCAAGCAGCCTTGGCTGATCTCCTTGTTGAGAACGAGAAAGTATGTCGTCTCAGGAACTTTTGTGTCTTGTCTTGGATGGTCATCTTCTTGGTTTTTCTATGGTTCTTCTATAGGGTTTAGAAAGGTACTGGTTTTTGTGATTTAAATCGGTGGTATATGGTCTCCAATGTTGATAGTTGTGTTTAAGAAGTTTTAGTGTAGGTTGACTAAGAATAGTATTTTGGTTTATAATGTTTGGTCCTTGTACCATGGTAATATATTTCTTTTATGCTTTGGTCCTTATACTGTGCTGCCTTTACTAATAGGTCCTTTGCCCCAAAAATTTATATATCACTTGTCACACAAATACTAGTAAAATGATCAAAGTCATAACACAGATACAAGTATCAAAGATGGATGAATGATCAAAGATGGATGAACAGACACCACTTTTGAGTATCAACATAAACTTGATATGGTGTTGTTCATCCATTTTTTATTCTTCATTCCTGTTTGTGATAATACAATAATAGTATCCAACTCAAAACACAGATCCAAGAAAAACAGGTCCAAGAATCATAGACGTATGAAGTCTCAAAGATGGATGAATAGACACCACTTTTGAGTATCAACATAAACTTGATATGGTGTTGTTCATCCATTTTTGATCCTTCATTCCTGTTTGTGATAATTGAATACCAGTATCCAACTCAAAACACATATCCAAGTTCAACAGATCCAATATTCATAGACGTATGAAGTCTCAAGGATGGGTGAACCGACACCATTTCTGAGTATCAACATAAACTTGATATGGTGTTGTTCATCCATTTTTTGATCCTTCATTACTGTTTGTGATAATAGAATAACAGTATCCAACACAAAACACAGACGTATGAAGTCTCAAGGATGGGTGAACAATTATTTGACTTTGTAAAAGTCAACAGTTACTATACGTATGAACTAGTAACAATACGTAGAAATACACGGTAAAGTGGCAAATCAATACAATAAAAACACAATTTAACCCATAGACTAACATGGCATGATTTCATACATAATGCAAATGGATATATTTCCAAATGCATAAAATTTTGTAGTCTACAAAGTTCAGAAACATACATTGTTTAAACACAAAGAAATAATGTTTAGGGAATACATATTCGATGGAAAACATTGGCTTTCATATGCTTAACCAAAGATTTTTGTGGTGAAGAAAGATTTGATGCTATAATCTTGGTCTTAGTCCAAAATTGTTTTGGAGACCCACCAGAAGAAGCATCAACTTGACTTCCAGATTGAGACTGGACCACACTTGGTTGAAAATCACCTTCATATTGAGCATCGTTTGACACGAGGTTTTTATTTCCTTCAAAGTTGTGACTGTAACATTTGCCTTCTTCTTTGCTATAACTTTTGGCTGGGATGAACCTGTTTTTTTAGACTGTTGTGTACTGTCTTGACTTCCTGTTACACCTCCTTGCCCAAGACATGTTTTCTTGTTGTGTCTAGCATTGCCACAAATACCACAAACTACACTCTTACTAGACTGTGACAAGTTACTGGTTTTGTCACTATTATCATTTTCAGTAAAAGCCCTAGTTCTTTTCTTTCGTGGCCTACCTAATGGTTTATGATGTTTAGGTGGAAGAATGGTTGTAGGCACTTGTGACTTATTCCAATGTTGATAACCATTTATTAGCTAGATGTGGTGTTTGTAAGTTTCTTCCCAAGTCTTAAGCAAGTAACATGGATGAACCCATGATTCAACAGATCCTACTTGCATTCCATTGAACCTCATACACCGGTGGGTAGCAACAACATGTTTACATGGCATACCTGTAAGCTCTCATCTTCTACATGTACAAACCCTAGCTTCAACATTCACAAAATACTTATCTCCCCATCCACTGACCTCATACTTATCTCCTTCAACCCGTAAAACGGTGTACTTATAAGCCTCTTTCTTGATTGCATCTAACATGAGTGTTGCCTTTGGTGTTAATGGTCCGGCACACTTGTGAATCACATTCACAACGTTCACTATTCTTTTCATACAGTATTCTCTAATGTATTCCAAAGCAGTAATGATGGGTTGATGCCTACCTCCCAATAGTTTCCCATTGAACACCTCACACATGTTATTAAGTAACACATCAGAATGAGCCCTCCCTATACATTTATACAACATGTTTGATTTATACAAACAACAGTGTTGAACAATGTCGTAGAACAAAAGATGTACACGTAGACTGATTCAGGTTTTACTAACCCGGTTTTAATATTTATAATGTCTCATTATACCTATGGTCTACCCTAATGCACTAACGGGCAGTGTACCCGGTCGTGTGTAGTGTAGTATTCGGTAAAACCGTGGTCGTCCCAAGAGCTATGTGTGTTGGATTATTACTAAGTCTAGGTGTCATAGATTTTAATATGATAATGAATTAATTAATTAACTACTAAAGCAGATAAAAGCAAATAAAGTAGAGGAGAGTTGTGCTAACCTAGTTATTCATCCTAGCTAGTAATGTCTACGTCTAATTACTTCCAGTTACTTCAGGTGGGGTCAAAGTCGAGAGGACAGCATTTGGTCAATTCGCCCTAACCTATCAGCAAAGATGTCACTACTGGAGAAGTCAGGTGTCCCCTCATAAGTCCAGTTGTTCCTGGTCCCCTAAGCCGAGTCATTAAGTACCGCTACATGTTAGAGTTATAATAGTGAGTGCCCGGGCGTTAGCAACTTAAACACTCACCCCCTAATTCTTAAGTTCATCCAAACGGTAGGTGATCAGTTGGTCAAATCGCACAAGTAGAAAGGGTTGTCAGTTGGTCATATCTTACCCTTCCCATCTCAGTCTACTCACTTAGGGTTAGTTGGTCATATCTCTTAAGCAACTAGCCTCTACCGCCATTCAAAACTACCGAAACAAGGGTAGCTACCAATAAACTATGCATGCATACTGTCACACCTCGACGATGGCGGAAACACGAGGTGTAACTGAAAAGTAACAAAAGCAAAAGATAATAGAACATACCAACGTTTAAGGTTAAAGAAAAAGATACATTATTACAATATCAGTTTTGCCGACATCGGCAAATATAATATAAAGTTTAGATCCCAAAAGATTATGTTTTATTACATAACTAGTTATAATACCTGTGCACGCACAGGGTTTTGACAAAAAAATTTATTTTGTATCAATGCTAAATATTATGTCTTTAAACGTAATTACATATAATTATATATTTATGCACGAGTTTTTCATTATTCATTATATCCATTAGAATTTTGTATAATCAAATTTTGTAAAAAAAAATTTGTTAGATAACTCAAGATTCAACTATATTTAGCTGATAAAGATGTTGATGTTCCTATTTAAATTTCACTATTGATATTATGATGTACACACGATGCGAGTTTAGTTGCACATAATAAACGTTGATGAAGTTAAAATATACTCATTAAAGTTTTTTAAAAATGCTTTTCTACATATCCTTATATAAATAAATAAAAGTTACATGAGTAGTTGCTATAAGTAAAATCACGTTTTTTTTCTTCATATTACAGTAGCTAGTACTTACAATTTGATAATTATATTATCGTTTTCAATAATTTAGCCGTATTTAATATTCAAATTCGTGTCCACATTTGTTATACTTTTAATATGAAATAAATGAATCTTTAGTAAATATATATAGTAAAAAAAATGACATTTATAATCTTATGTATATTTATATGTTGGAGTTTTAAAACAACATATATATTGTATTTTTAAGTTATAAAGTATAGGGGGTGTAAAATATAAGGGTGTATTTGTTTAATTTCCAAAGTTATTAAAAAACATGAAAACTTATATTATTACACTTAACAGTTAACTCTATGCAATTTTTAAAATTTAACCACTAAAGTTTTTAGTAATTACCCCCACTTTTTTAAAGTTTTTGTTTTCACAAATTTGACACCTATATTTTTATGTGTTTTTCTTCTCAACCAAATTTCTACACCAAATAAAGTAAAGGTTGACCAAAATCAATTTAATTTTGACTTTTATTAACCAATTACGTCGTCCGATTTCGCTTACGTGGCAAAATCAACCTCTCCTATTAGTCCAATTTTTTTTTCAATGAGAAAGGTTTTGCAAAAACACTCCGAAATGATGTAATTCTTTTATTATATAAAAGATGATTAGTAGTGACATGTGAAAACTTCATTATGCAAAGACCTTGAGGAAAAGCTTACAAACGATCACCTGAAATGCATGAGAGAAAATGGGGCAACTATGAAAATAGTTGGTGAGTATACACATTTCGTATAATAAGAAAACTCGTAAGGGAGAGGGTCAAAGGTTTCGGTCATCGAGAATAATCCACAAAGCAAAGGCATTGTAAATCCACTCAGTTCCAAGTTCCGCCCATACAAAACTTGCAACCTGTGTGTTCACAACCCATTGCACAAAATATAGTGTGTCTAGTAGTCAAGTGTACGATGTCATAATAGTTCACAATATAGCACCACGTATATAATAATGTATGCCAGGCAAAGCCCCTAGAATAAATAATATGCGTCCCGTAACATAGTGAACGAGAGGTTGGCCGACCTCTAATAGCGCTATCCATACTACCTACTAATAGGCGACTAAGAATGCGAATGTATGAACGGTACATCATACAACTATTAATATACAATTAAGAACACTCCGAACATGGGAGAATTTGCACTACTCCGAACAGGGGAGACTCTAAGTCAGGGTCATAGCACGTACGGTTCAATAAGTTCAAACAAGTCATAAGTTCGTAATTAAGTTTAAGGATTTGATTCAAGTTCAAAAGTTCAAGCCAAAAGAGTTCACAAAAATAGGAATCAATTTAGTTCAAGTATAGTTCATGCATTTCGCCCCAAAATATAGTAAAAACGGTAAAAAGGGGATTGTGAATACTCACCTGATGCAATAATTATGATGACAAAGTGGATTCACAGAAATGAGGTGCAATCTCTATTCGCAACCTAATATGAATGATATGCTCTAATATAAGTCATGAAACAATGTCGTGCATGCAAACTCATATGATATCCATACCACTTGTGCAATTTTGAAAATAAAGTTTATCGTCGAAAATAAGTTTATAACGTCTTGACAAGTTATAAATTACTTTGTAAGTACTTACGTTGAAATGATATCCTATGATAGTCATTTAGTGATTTATTAAGAAATTATAGTTTTTCGTCGCAAAACAATATAATTTGACAATTAATGAAAGTGACTAAATGGCCTCGAAACACTAGTCGTAAAAATAGTGAATATTGAGTGTTAAGAAACAAACTCAACGGTTTTGGAAAGCTTGTAACATTATCTCGAAGTCTTAGCTTTTAAAATTTTATCATAGAGGTCTCTATCATGGAGAAAATATAGGTGAAGTAGAGTGATCGGACTAAAAATATTATTTAAGGTTAGTTTTCGGCAAAGTTTGAGTGATCGTATTTTATTCGTTACAACTCCGTTTGACGAACGGTTGAACATTTTGGAAAATAGGCTAGGTGATCTCACTTTTACTAGAAGACATCGTTTTCTAAAAAGTATTCTATCGATGTGAAAATCGTCTCCAAACATGGTCACTAGCGACAACTAGTTTGGCTATTAGAAAATATATATGTAAATGTTTTATACTTGTGAATAATAGTTACGACAAGCTTATTTAAACGCGTGTAATTTAGCCGTTATAAGTCCGTTTTCTACGTTTTATATATCCTTAGCTTCGTGTTAATGTATACTAATATATTTTTGATAAATAGACTCATTTAGATAACGCTTAAAACTCATTTTTTACCCTTAAAAATTCTGGACAGCATGCAGTTTTCCAGAAAATATAGTTTTCGTCGTTAAACTTGAAAATAGCATAACTTCTTCGTTATAAATCCGTTTTAACCCGTTCAAGCGACCACGGTTTCGTTTTAAAGTATATTTTCTGAATATCTAGCCCAAATATTTTTTTAACCTGTCGAAATTTCCAGATTTCACAAAAATGATCAGACCTCATTTTAAAGTTGTCGAAATTGGTTTTTCTTGCGTAATACTTGTTTCAATCACTTCAAATCAACACCAAATCTATTCTAAACCTATCATACACCTTCTTAGGGTGTCATGGGTTCCTAAACATCATCAAAAATAATATGTTTCAAGGGATTAATTATAGGATGATATATACTAATTATAAGTACTAAAAACAATAAAAGTGGTATAGATACACATGAAACTTGCATGTTTTCTTTCAAGCATGATAAAAATAACTTAAGTATAAATATGAAAGATTAATAATGATCATGAAATGCTTACAAGTATGATGATGAGGTTTATGGAACAAGGTTTTCCTAAATACTCTAGGTTTTTATTTCAAAACCTTAAAAGAGAGTATACTAGTGTTGATATAATTACTTGTAGCTTGAAAAATTATGATTTCTTCATGTTTCTTGAGTTTGCCGAATTATCAAGAGAGGAGAGGAGAGGATTTTTTATTGCTTTACACCTTTGTGTTATGTGTTCTATGTGTTTTCTTATTAGAAAAATAGTACATGATATGAGATATTTGTTGTAAAAAGCATAGGTGTAGTTTTTTTAGTAAATAAAATATCAAGATTTTTAGTGACTAACAGTGGGAAGGTCGGCAAGGGGGGGAGGGTAAATAAGTTGTGCATTTTTTTTTGAGTTAAATGTATAAAAGTTTAAGTGTAATATGAAATAGGTAAATATAATTAGGTATTAAGTGTAGCGTTAGCTAGAAATCGATTTTAACTGAACAAAATAAAATATATCAAAGTCGTAAAAATTATAAAAATGCATTTCTCGTAAGAATTGAGTGGATAAATAATTATCGAGTTAAATTTACGAAAACCGTCGTAATTATATATACATAACAATTTATATACAAAATAAACTGAAAACATCGGGTAAACTAATAATATAATTTTTATGGTCTTAAAATGAGTATAAAAATATATTAGGATAATTTTTGGAAGTGTCGGATCAATTGTTCAAAATAAATGATCGTACGATAGCGTTTATTTAATAGAAAAAATATACGTTTAATGAAATATGCAAACCATGCATGAACTAATATGATGATGATGTTACTAATGATATGTAGACTAAATCTAGTCTATATGAAATGTCCTCAATGATGTTTCATGAATGCGCAACTAAACCCTTACGGTTATGCGAATTTGATACTCGTAAACCTAGTTTACGAAAAATGATGAATAGTGAAACATGAATAGTGATTTTTCTCCGAGAATGAATAGTGTTTCGTGATTATGTCAATGCTCATGTACATGGGTTCCTCATCCAACTAGGTACGTTCTCATGATCAGATTTGATGGGGTAAACTTACCCAATATCGAACGTAGCCCTCAAAAGACCTTTAGGTAGTCGATTCTAATTTAATCTCACAACTCATCAAACAAGAACTGTCATAAGATTAAACTAAATCGACTTGAGTAAACTTGACTCTTAGCTTGATTTTCGCAACTCATCAAACAAGAACTGTCACTAGATCAAGCTAGGAAACAAGTCTTTTGAATGAAGTCTTTTGAAAGATTCGCTCGATATTGGAATTGCTTACACAAATCAAATCAAATCAACAAAATAAATTACAACTAAGGCCGATATCGTAGGTCTCAAATTAATCAATGTCGTGAGTGTGGTAAAAATTGGAAGGAAGTTATGCACTCAAAATCATGTTGCACAGAAAGAGGGTGGTTGTTCAAAAGAATGTACCCGTTACGCATTGCGGGCTTCCTCAGACCCCAGATAGAATGCTCGATCATGTGCGGGGGAAACATCAATGTTCTGTTCTGGTGGACCTTCTATTGCCAACGCCAGGTTTGGATGATTTCCTCCTTGTTTGGGAGTTCTTTTCAACTTTGGACAGGTATTCCGAAGGTGATCAAGACTTCCACACTCGTAACATGCTTTTCTTTGCCCTTGTTTCCCAGTCCTGTTTGAGCAATTTCGCACGAAGTGGCCCGTCTGTCCACATTTGTTGCACCTTGGGCAGTCTCCCGAGTGGTGATAGTTACATCGAGTGCACATAGGATGTGGACCTGCGTATTTTCTAGGCCCTTGAGTTATTGCTCCGTAGTTCCCAACTACTCGTTGTCTCTTGTCATGTTGATTTTGGTTACGGCTTCTCTGGTGATCCTCCTGTCGCTTTCGTCCATTTTCGTTTGCTTTTGTTAGTCCTCCAGACCTGATCACATCATTTGTCAAGCGGTACGCCATACCCACAACGGCTTGCAGAGTGGTTGGGTTTGATGAGGTGACATCCCTCCTAATTTCCGGTATCAATCCCCATATATATCGGTCGATCAACTTCTCCATAGTGGAAACCATGTGAAGAACCATTCTAGTTAACTCTTGGAAACGGATCGTGTACTTGTCGACTTCTACCCCTACCATCAAGTGGTTCCAAAATTCTGCTTCCAGCTTCTGCACTTCATCTTTTTCTGCAGTACTCATCAGTTAGTAGTTTCTTGAATGCTTCCCAAGATATCGCATTTGCAGCCCTCTTCTTCAGTAGTTGGTTGTTCCACCAGGTCAATGCTCGACCCTATAGTAGACCAGCAGAGAACTCAACCTTGTTTCCTTCAGCACATTTCGTGATACTAAGTTTCGACTCAACATTCTTGAACCATGTTAGCTGTCCAATGGCACCCTCGGTACCATAAAAATCCATTGGCTTGCATGTCATGAAAGTCTTGTAGCTGCATCCATGACCAGTGTTTGAAGTACCTTCTCCAACGTTGGTTCGTCTAGCATCAAGGTGCGTCACAATTTGGGCGAGTAGGTCCGCTATTCCAGCAACGTTGTTGTTTGGATTGTCATTGTTGTTCGGGTTGGCATTGTTGTTTGGGTCGACGTGGTTGTTGAATCCTGAGCGTGTGTTTCTTGCAGCAATGATCCTGCAGTGGACCAAAACATCGGGTTGAGTAAAGGACACTCGAACGAAGGAAGATGAGGTGCAGAACGGTTGTAATATGTGTTATAGTGATCGAAATATGACAGGAACAATGACATGCTATGTCTAACAAGTCGAAAAGTGGAAAAAGAGAAGGTATAAACAAGGTATGGTAATGTAAACGTGAATATAAAAACATGCTATGCATACCCACCCGACCAATGCAGTTTCAGGTGACCAGACTCTTAAGACTCGACTAAACATGATTCAAAACTACCACTCTTATCATTGCATGGTTCTTCATAAATTAGACATAGGTGATCAGGCTATGTATAATTTAGGATTAACGATGCAACGATAGGACTAGTTGACTCGTATGATGTTTGATGTTTAATAAAACTTTATTCTGGTTATAGTTGCGATTTTTATTTTTGAAAAATCGGCATTCTCTATAACCTTTGGCTCTGATACCAATCTGTCACACCCCGACGATGGCGGAAACACGAGGTGTAACTGAAAAGTAACACAAGCAAAAGATAATAGAACATACCAACGTTTAAGGTTAAAGAAAAAGATACATTATTACAATACCAGTTTAGCCGACATCGGCAAATATAATATAAAGTTTAGATCCCAAAAGATTATGTTTTATTACATAATGATTAGTAGTGACATGTTAAAACTTCATTATGCAAAGACCTTGAGGAAAAGCTTACAAACGATCACCTGAAATGCATGAGAGAAAACGGGTCAACTATGAAAATAGTTGGTGAGTATACACGTTTCGTATAATAAGAAAACTCGTAAGAGAGAGGGTCAAAGGTTTCGGTCATCGAGAATAATCCACAAAGCAAAGGCATTGTAAATCTACTCAGTTCCAAGTTCCGCCCATACAAAACTTGCAACCTGTGTGTTCACAACCCATTGCACAAAATATAGTGTGTCTAGTAGTCAAGTGTACGATGTCATAATAGTTCACAATTGTTGGGATATGAAAGTGCTGAAGAATAACAATGTACTGAATAAAGTCAAAATGCTGGAAGAAGTCAAAGTACTGCTAAAGAATGAAGTCAAAGTACTGCTCGATTCATCAAAGTACTGCAAGGTTAAAGGACTGATATACAAAATCGTTAAGGAGTATCTTGTATTCTAGAATGTTCTAAACTTAGTATTGTATTACTTGTCGTACAAGGTTTGTAATTGTAAATCGACTAGGGTTATCCTTATTTCTATAAAAGGACCCCTAGGTTGGCATTAGACGTACGTGCATTATTAGAATTTTAGAGAATACGATATTAGAGTATTAGAGTTGTTAAAGAATCTGTATAAACAGCAGGTTCTAAGTTTTAATAAAATTGTTGAAGTTAAAGTTAATTCTTCTTAACTTTGTTAAGTAAATTCCGCATACTTAATAGAGATAGTTAAGTGTTTCATTGTTAATAACTTGGGATTTATCCAAGGTTATTAAACCCTTAACAAGCTATATAAGTTAGTTTGGTTAGAGTACATCGATCCAACAAGTGGTATCAGAGCTTGTGTGGAAACTCTGACTAAGAAGAAACCCATAATAACCTAGTTAACAACAAACCCTAAAGATGTCGACCGAAGATGCACCTCCCCCATCCATCACCTCACTCAGAATACCAATCATCAAGAAGGGAGAGTATGACCTATGGAGTATGAAGATGAGGCAAGATACATTGCCATTACGACCATGCACCGTGGAACGTAATTGTCAATGGTAATGAAGTTGTTGCAGATCCTATAGAAATTCCTGGACAACCTAAACCACCTAAGGCCGCTTTTGCCACCGCTACTATAAGAAATCAAGAGAAGGCTCTCAATATCCTATTTTCTCTATACCCGATGGTCACTTACTCAAGTTTCATGATGCTAAAGATGCTAAACAATTATGGGCTGCTCTCAAGACAAGGTTTGGAGGTAATGATGCTTCCAAGAAGATGCACCAAAATCTGTTGAAGCAACAGTTTGAAACTTTCACCTGGTGAAAGAGAAGGTCTTGATGTGCCTATGATAGGTTCCAAAATCTCCTCAAAGATGCTAGAGTTATACAAGGCGTAATAACTTGAAGATGCCAATTTGAGGTTCTTAAGGAGTTTGCCATCTACATGGCATGTGATTGCTACTATGATCATAGGACAACATGGTTTAGATGTTATGGACTTTGATGATCTCTACAACCATTTGATGGTGTATGAGCATGAGATGAATGGACAAACAAGTTCAAAGTCTCACAGTATAGCTTTTGTGTCATTTGAAAAGATAGGCAAGACTTCCACTAAAAGTACGCATACCCTACTCAAAGTAATCGTTGCTCAAAGTATCTGCATATCCTCGCCATTCTATCACAACCATGACCAACCCCACATCATCACCATTTACCACCATCCATTCTGATGAAGTTGTATGCTCATTCTTTGCTCAGCAAGCTACTTTACCTGTTACCTATGAAGAGGATTTGGCACAAATTGAAGAGGATGCTCTTGAAGAAATTGATATAAGGTGGCAAGTTGCTATGATCACAGCTAGGATCAAGAAGTTCATGAAGAAGACAGGAAGAGGTATCGACTTCAAACCAAAATAGTGTATCACTTTTGACAAGTCCAAGATTGAATGCTTTAACTATCAAAAGACTGGACACTTTGCAAGGGAATGCAAGTTTGCTAAATATCAGGCAAATAGGATGACTGAGAAACCAAAGCTTGAACTAAAAGAAATCCCTATTACTGAAACAAAAGCTTTGGTTGCTCAAGAGAATCTATCAGAGGTTGACTGGAGTGATGAGTTTGATGATGAACCAGTGACCTATTGTATGATAGCAGTGGAAGACTCAGTGGAAGAGTTTAACTAGAGCACAACTTTTGATGAGGAACCTGGACATGCTGCTTTGGAATCCAGAGATGGTCTAGGAAGCTTTGATTGGAGCATGGAGAGTGAAGATAAACCTATTATGCTTGCTATGATAGCTACTTCACCAAGTTCACCCCTATCTCTGAGGTATGTTCTAAGTGTCATGACTTTTATCAAAAGGTACTTAATGATTATGTGACTGAAAGAGATAATTATCAAAGGGCTAGGTCTGAGGTAGCTGGTTATCAAATTACTTTAGAGTCAATGGAAGCCAAAATAATAACACATGAAAATAATGAAATGGCTTCAAGTAAAAAGTATGAACAATAGGATTATCAGTTAAAATTAAGTGAATGAAAACTAGGATGTAAGATTTCTGAAATTGAGAAGCTAACTAAGGAAAGAGATGAATTGCTAGAAACGTTTGCTGCTTGGGGACAATCAGGCCTTTCTCATGTTAGTTATGTTGAAAAACAAATAAGAGCTTACATTAGAACTGGACTAGGTTTTGGTATGGACTTTAGTAACATAGAAAACCTACCTAGTGATCAGGATGAATGTGATTTTGAGGATATAACAACTAGTGATGATGAACTCATTAACTATGTAGACACATCTAGTAATGAAGACTCAATTAGTCAATCACCTCCTGAATATAAGAAAGACAAAGGTTATCATGCAGTCCCTCATCCCATGGTAGTTTTCAACCTCTTAGGGCGATGTTTCTCGCTTTGGAATAGACAATCTAGAGTTTAGGAAAAATCTTATTGGTCAATCTAATTTCAAACCTCAAAAGAAACAAATTGAGACACCTAAGGAAGATGATGTTAAGAGTCAAGAAGTACCTTCAACTCAAAGTACTGCTACACCTTCAGCAGTACCTTTAAGAAAACCTTTTCAAAATACTGCTAAGCATTTTTGGGATAATTTTGGTCAAAACAGTTTTCATCATTCACCAAAAAGACCAGATAGGTTTGGTCATACACATAGAAGAAGCAATTTTGGGATTACAGGTCAAAAATTATGTTTTGTTTGTTATAGTCCCGATCATTTGATTAAGGACTGTGACCTTCACTCGTAATACCTAAGCAAATTCCCAAAGAAAAAATCACAACCATAAGCCTAGTGAGAATAGACCAGTTTGGAATCATTCACATAGGGTTAACCATAGCAACTTCTCACAAGACTATAGGTACCCTCACCAGAGAAGACCTTTTTCAAAACCTCCAGTACCTTCAAACACTTTTCAAGGTATTGTTAAGCCAAACACAGGACTTTCTCAAAGTACGCTTCGATTTCACCAAACACTTTTTGGAATAGGAACCCTAGGAGATCTACTTACTATCAATCTAGAAGGTGTTATAACTCAAAGAAAGTAGCTAGATCAAGGGACTCTACACCAGAAGTTAAAACCAAATGGGTTAAGAAGGAAAGTACGGATGGGGAACAAACAATTTCTTAAAGTGAATGTGAAATAGAGATTTTTGTTAAAGATGACTTTGTTGAAAAAGAAAAAGAGATTTTTGTTGAAAAAGAGATTTTTGCTGAAAAACCACCACAAGTTTTAAAACAAAAGATATTTCTTGATTCTGTCTACAAAATCGTGAAGATTACATACTCAAAGAATTTGAGTATGTTACTCCAAAGGGGAACACAAGTCAAGAATGGCTTGGGTTTCTAAAAGACACTAACTCTTTTATCTTTGAGCAGGGCAACCCAGAAGAGGAGCTTAAAGATCATTTAAATGTGGATAGTGGTTGCTCTGGAAGCATGACAGGAGACAAAGAAATTCTGTCAGATTTTAGATCTTATTGTGGAGGAAGAGTTGCATTTGGGAATGATGCTAGTGGAGGAAGAATTACAGTCAAAGGAAGGGATTTTCATAAGTCAAGATAAGTATGTTGCTGACATTCTTAAGAAGTTCAATTTTGATGCTATGAAGCCAGTAACTACACCTATCAAATCTATCAACTCATTGGGCAAGGATGAAGATGGTCAACCTGTTGAAGTCAAGTTGTACAGATCTATGATTGGTCTCTTATGTACTTAACGCATCTAGGCCGATATCGTGTTTGCCGTTGTTTATGTGCAAGATATCAAGTCTCACCTAAGGTCTCTCATATGAATGCAGTGAAGAGAACTTTTAGTTATTTGAAACAACAACCTAAGTTAGGGTTGTGGTATCCAAAGGATTCACCATTTCACTTGGAAGCTTTTTCAGATAGTGATTATGCAGGAGACAACTATGATAGAAGATCAACCACTGGAGGATGCCAATATCTTGGAAGAAGATTAGTCTCATGGCAATGTAAGAAGCAAACTATTGCAAAGAACATCATCTATCGAAGGTAATATGTGGTGCTGCAAGTGTTGTGGACAAGTCTTATGGATGCAGAATCAACTCTTGGATTATGGGTTCAACTTCAAGAACACTCCTATCAATATTAATAATGATAGTACAATTTGCATTGTGAAGAATCCTCGCTTATCACTCCAAGACCAAGAATATTCAGATTAGGCATCACTTCATCAGAGATTGTTATGAGCACAGGCTCATTAATGTTGTCAAGGTTCACACAGATGATAATGTAGCTGATTTACTCACCAAAGGATTTGATGTTTCACGTTTCAATCACTTGGTGGTGAGCATTGGAATGATTAATTACTAAGATACATTTAAGGGGAGGACTGATTAGTAGTTAGACTGTCTCATGCATTGCTTGAGTGGAGGAAATTCAATGCATATTTACAAGTTTATGTTATTGTGAAGAGAAGACTGGAAAAGTACTGCTGTTTTGTCATATGAAAGTACTGCTCTAGAAAGTACTGCACACGTGGAAAGCACTGCTTGTCTTATCAACGTACTGTTCCAACGGTCAAAAAGAGGGGTAAATATCAAATAACGGTAACTTTGTTATTATGGGATGTGATTTTTCAAATCCTACCTATAAATAACTACTTTCCGATTTTTCCTCTCATCTTTATTCTTATCAATCTTTTCCATATTTCTCTCTCTCTCTCATAAATACTTATTCATCAAATCAATCACTTATACAACCATCAATGGCGAACAGAAACACCATTTCTAAACACAACATGGTGGCAAATTTGGATAAAACGGAAGCAAATGTCGCATTCCGTGACATCATTGATTTTCTCACGGGGTCTCCAATTAGTTATGCACTTTTGGTTGAACCAGATATTATTGAGCCCTGGATTCAACAATTTTGGGCAACTGCTAGGACTCACATGGAGAATGATGATTCGTATATACAAGCTAAGGTTGCTGGAAGGATTGTCAAAGTTAGTGAAGCTTCAATTCGAGAAGATTTGTTATTTGATGATGAAGAAGGTGCTATTCGTTTTGATAAACAGCTTCTTTGGGATACTTTGAGAGATATTGGGTATGAAGGGTCTTTAACTGAAACAACATTCAAGAAACCCTTATTTAGTCTGCATTGGAAGTACTTGGTTCATGTCCTACTTCATTGTATCAGTTCTAAGAGTACTTCTTGGGAGCAATTTGGTTCCAATATAGCATCTGCTTTAGTAGGATTGGCTACAAATCGTATCTTCAATTTTTCAAGGCTGATTTTAGATGGTATGTTATCTCACATCTCTCATGGATCACGCTGGTTGATGTATCCAAGATTTATTCAAGTCTTCTTGAATAAATAACTTCATGATGTACCAAAGCCTTCGAGTTTATTACCTATTGTGGTACAACCTGCAAAGATCTTCACCTTCATGGCTAGGAAGAGTGATTTGTTTTCTGGAAGGAACACTCCATTGACTACTTCAATGATGGAGATTGTTCAAGAAATTAGAGATGAGGCTGCATCTAGTGATGAAAGAGAAGGTACTGCTTCAACTAAGGGTACTGCTTCTCAAGGTACTGCATCTCAAGGAACTGCTTCTCAAGGTACTGATGTAAATGAAGGTACTGCAGTTTCACCTCCCTCATCTCACCATGATACTCCACATGTTGAGTCAGAACCATATATTCCTATTCCCTCATCATCCTCTGAAGGGGTTGCAGCTGATATACCCCCTGAAGGTTTAGTATTGGATAATTATGTTCTACAAGGGAGCTAATCAGATTAAAGAAAACAACTGAAGCTCAAGCTGCACAGATAGTTAAGTTGAAGACCAAGTTTCGAAAATTTAAGAGGTCTGTCTGGCCTTTAGTTAAACATCACAGATTATGGGTCAAGGCTGAAAAGAAGAAAATAAAGCATTTTAAGCAGGCTTCTACAGGCAAAAAGGTTCAACAACAATCTTCAGTCCAATTGGGGAGGAATATAGAGCAAGAGAATTTGAAAGAAGATGCTGAATTTTATGAAGAAAAAGAAGATGAACCTCAAAGTACTGAAGCACAAAGTACTGAGCCTGAAAGAACTGAAGTTCAAAGATCTGGTGTTCAAAGTACTGATGATCAAGGTGCTGCTGATCAAAGTACTGGTCTTCAAGGAACTCATAGACAAGAGCTGATTACACCAAGGACGCTTAATTTTGATGAAGAAGCTGGTCCTTTTACTATTCTATACGAAGAGGAAGCCGACATACCAAAAGTAGTGCACACTGTAAGTGATGATGAAATTGCAGCTGAGATATTGCACAACTTATCAAGATCAAGAGGAGTTAGCATTCCAGGAGTTACTGAAGAACAACTACAAGCTTCTCAACCTACTATAGATCCAAAAGATAAAGGAAAAGGTAAGTTGGTAGAAACAAAGAAGAAAAAGCTTACTTTGGCAGAAATAAGAGCAATTGAGGAAGCCAAGAATGAAGGAGCTGCTAGAAAGATACAAGCTGAGTTGAATGCTGAAGTTGATCAATCAAGAAAGGAATCAAGTTGTTATACCTAGAAGACCATTGAATAAGGCTAAAGAAAGAAATGCTATGATGACATATCTAAAGGGTCAAGGGTATACTTGGTTTCACGTTTGAATTACATTAAGATGAAAGACTTGTATGAAAATGTTAGACAAGCTTATTAGAAGCAAGTTGATGATATTTCTTTTAAGGATGATGATCAAGGAGGATGCGGCAAAAGAAGCTTAAAAGAAAAAGGACAACTGAAATGTAAATCAAAGAAGATTGAGCTAAGATCAGATACAGTTGATGAACTAAGGAATTACATTAGAATTGTTGATTTTGAGGATTCTAAATCCAAAGATGCTGCAGTTAAGAAGACAAAGATAATCACTTTTGAAGTTGTAGAGTCAAAAGATGGAAATTATTTGATGTTTCATAGGGATGATGAAAGCTTCAGAGTATTCAATTTACTATGGGATATATTGCATATTATTGATAGATCAGATATGTTTCAACTATACCAACTAGTGCAAGAATACTTTGAACATATTCCATCAAATGGAGTTGGATTAGTATTATTAGGAGATCTGACAACTATCTTCGAAACTAAGGAAACAAGCAATGATGAACTCTGGAAAAATCAAGAGAACTGGGAGATTATAAGGTAGAGATTTTTTGAAGAATCAGGAGTACATGCTTTGGAACTGGAAGATGGAACTATGATTCATATGCTAGCTGAAAGAAGATATCCATTAACAGCAGGTCTTATGAGAAGAATGTTAGATCATGGTATGGGGGTCGAGAATGAGTCTGAAACAGATCTTGTGTTAATTGAATTGTTTATCAGATGGACAACAATAGCTGATGATGAAGCATAAGTACTGGTATGATGTTTACTTATATATAAATTTTGAAAAGTAAGTACTTTATTCAAAGTATCTTGGACAAACAAGACTTTAATCAAAGTATCTTGCTTAGACAAACCATAAATGTTTTTGAAAGAAAACTTTTGTTAAGTAAAGAATATTTTTGAAACAAAAGTTAAAAGCAACAATGATTTTGAGATGGTTATAACAATAGGTTATCAGTTCACCATGTTTACAAAAGAATTGGCTAATCCATGAGCAAACGGCTCTGGTAAAGATATCTCAAATCCGTTATATAGTTGACAACTTGCTAATAAGTTGTATGGTAATCAACTCACCATATCAATGTAAAAGTTGGCTAGCCTACAAGAAAAATGGCTTGTGGTAAAGGAAAACCATTTATATGGTAATTAGTTCACCATGGTGCAAGAACTAACTAGTCCAAAAGGTACACTTTTGGTAAAGACAACTCAAATCTGTTGATAGATGATGATTTGCTAAAAATCATATGGTTATCAATGTACCATGGTCTTACACACCTAAACATTTGGCTACCCCAGAGTTAATGACTTTGGTAAAGAGACATCAAAATCTATTAAATTTCAATGATTTACCTCTCACAGGAGTTTACACACCTGGAAGTGATGAGAATAGACAGAAACTTAAAAGAACTGATGTACAAATTGTCATATGTTGTTGAAGTTCTTTGAAAAGATGGAGCTTGCTGATTGTTGCTGAAAAGAATTACTGATAAAGATTACTTTGATGATGATGATATAAGCACAGGATCTACAAAGATAAAATTTAAAGATAAAGTCACAATCTCTCTTTGAAGACAACAATGTTAAAGTAAAATATACAAAGGAACTTGAAATCAAGCAAGTAAAATTCAAGTTAGGGGAGGATTGTTGGGATATGAAAGTGCTGAAGAATAACAATGTACTAAATAAAGTCAAAGTGCTGGAAGAAGTCAAAGTACTGCTAAAGAATGAAGTCAAAGTACTGCTCGATTCATCAAAGTACTACAAGGTTAAAGGACTGATATGCAAAATCGTTAAGGAGTATCTTGTATTCTAGAATGTTCTAAACTTAGTATAGTATTACTTGTCGTACAAAGTTTGTAATTGTAAATCGACTAGGGTTATCCTTAAGTCTATAAAAGGACCCCTAGGTTGACATTAGACGTACGCGCATTATTAGAGTTTTAGAGAATACGATATTAGAGTATTAGAGTTGTTAAAGAATCTGTATAACAAGCAGGTTCTAAGTTTTAATAAAATTGTTGAAGTTAAAGTTAATTCTTCTTAACTTTGTTAAGTAAATTCCGCATACTTAATAGAGATAGTTCAGTGTTTCATTGTTAATAACTTAGGATTTATCCAAGGTTATTAAACCCTTAACAAGCTATATAAGTTAGTTTGATTAGAGTACATCGATCCAACAACAATATAGCACCACGTATATAATAATGTATGCCAGGCAAAACCCCTAGAATAAATAATATGCGTCCCGTAACATAGTGAACGAGAGGTTGGCCGACCTCTAATAGCGCTATCAATACTACCTACTAATAGGCGACTAACAATGCGAATGTACGAACGGTACATCATACAACTATTAATATACAATTAAGAACACTCTGAACATGGGAGAATTTGCCTTTGCCCGAACAGGGGAGACTTTATGTCAGGGTCATAGCACGTACGGTTCAATAAGTTCAAACAAGTCATAAGTTCGTAATTAAGTTCAAGGATTTGATTCAAGTTCAAAATTTCAAGCCAAAAGAGTTCACAAAAATAGGAATCAATTTAGTTCAAGTATAGTTCATGCATTTCGCCCCAAAATATAGTAAAAACGGTAAAAAGGGGATCGTGAATACTCACCTGATGCAATAATTATGATGACAAAGTGGATTCACAGAAATGAGGTGCAATCTCTATCCGCAACCTAATATGAATGATATGCTCTAATATAAGTCATGAAACAATGTCGTGCATGCAAACTCATATGATATCCATACCACTTGTGCAATTTTGAAAATAAAGTTTATCGTCGAAAATAAGTTTATAACGTCTTGACAAGTTATAAATTACTTTGTAAGTACTTACGTTGAAATGATATCCTACGATAGTCATGTAGTGATTTATTAAGAAATTATAGTTTTTCGTCGCAAAACAATATAATTTGACAATTAATGAAAGTGACTAAATGGCCTCGAAAAACTAGTCGTAAAAATAGTGAATATTGAGTATTAGGAAACAAACTCAACGGTTTTGGAAAGCTTGTAACATTATCTCGAAGTCTTAGCTTTTAAATTTTTATCATAGAGGTCTCTATCATGGAGAAAATATAGGTGAAGTGTAACACCCCCAAATCTCGGTACAACGGAAAACTTAATCAAGTTTTCGGGGCGTTACTATTGGATTGATATCGCACACAAGTATAGCAAAAAGATAGTCATTTATCATTCAAAGCCAATCCCAAAATTGGTTATTCAAAACATTTAGTTCAAAAGTGTAAATATTAGGCCCAAAACACAATTTAATAAGATAGGTCCCAAAAGTTTATCAGAGTCAAAAATGATCCTTGCACCCCGCCTTCTTGCCAAGCTTCCACCAATCACGTATTCCAAACATCTCTCAAATTCCTAAGAAATCATGCTAAAAGGTCACTTTAGGTGAGTTCATAGGTTTAAGTTCAACAAAATCATAGTGGACCAATAGGAGTTGATTTGCTATGCAAGACCTAAGATAGATAAATACCGTTTCACACACTGATCCTACCCGGATCTCCAATCATATCCCGCATCCGTATTACTCTGACTCTAGTCCAAAGACTGTGGCAAAATCTAGACCAATTGCCAACCCCGGACTAGGTCGAGGTAGAAGTCTATTCTTAGTTAGGCACGGTTAAACCTAAACTAAGGCAACAACTACCGCACATCTATCTACACAGTCAAGCACATAAGCAAATCCAAATAGTTTTCACGGTCCAAAAACAGTAGCATGATTCTCACCCCAAAATAGTTCAAAACGTAGTTATAACGTAGATAAAAGTGGGGCTATGAAACTCACCTTAGCCACAGAAAGGCACGAATAACACTATCAGAAGATAACAGGTAATCACGGCACAACAATGCACTATTCACTATTGACACGACTGGCATTTAAAGTTAATCTCCATGGCATCCAAAAGATTTTACGACGAGTGCAATAGAATAGTTGTGACGCAACCTAATGCGTATACGAAATTCTTTAAAATACAGCTCATACGATAAAGAAATCAATAGAAAGTAATGTGTTGTAGTTTTCATGGATCATTCATGTCATTACTTTCAAAAGTACATTATCGTTCCCAAAAGTTCATAATCAATATCTCACAAGTTTAGTTTTAACGTTTCGTGTGGTGGTAAGAAACATAGACGCGACGTACAACTCACGCGAAGGAAGAGAAGACCTCGATATAATCGAGACATATAGACCATAACTCACGCCAAAAAGGAAAATACATTGACAAAGTCAAGAAATACCGATAATACTCAAGCTAGTCAAAGACTAGGGATTAACAACGACTATTTATGTAATATAAATAGGTTAATTGATAATTTTCGGCAATTTACCCAACAACCCCAAACGTTCATGGTAAATAACAAAAGACAAGTTTCCCTTTATCACTCAATTAATAAAGGTTCCTCAATCGTTATTCATAATCATACAAGTTTACCCGAAATTACTTCATATAAGGTATAGTAGATAGTGTACTATAAATGACACGTTCGTTTATTCCGGCGTTTCCAAATCAATACGACTTCAATAAGATATATTATCAAAATAATATTTCCCAACAAGTTTATAAAAGCTAGCATGTGTAACAAAACATGAGTTATTATCGAAGTAAATAAAGGTTTATAAATAAAACCGTACTCGTCATCAATGTATAGTAATATATTTCATTATCGGTTAAAATGCGAAAACATAATATTTAAGCTTATCACAAAACGAATATATTAAACTCGTTTAAACCAAAACGTTTAGTAGAGTACTACATACTAATCAATATAACCGTTATCACAAGTTTATAAAAGATATTTTGTATTTATAAAACACAAGTTATTATCATAGATAATAAGGGTTTTTAACTAAATAAAACCGTATTTGTTAACAATTCATATATCAAAACATCTCGTCATTAGTTAATATGAGAAAATAGAACATTCAAGCATATTACGAAACAACTATATTAAACCCCTTTCCAAGTCTAATAATTTATACTTGTTCAAGCCAAAATATTTAATATAATATAACTCATAACCAATATATCTCGGGTATCTAATGTCATCCTTAATTCATAAACCGTGTTGAACCTTATAGTTTATAACGAAGTACGAATTACACTTTATCCAATTATTAGTCACATAGTTAGTTATTAACGTATATCGTCCCGTTTTATAAGTAACTCGTTCATTATTCGTTCGCGTCTAACTTACTTTATATCCGTTTAGGTCTAATTGACCAAGTTATCCAACCTTAATTAAATATTCATTGTCCAATAATTGACTAAATTGATTCTAGATGTCCCTTTTTCAACCGAAACTTGGTAACCAATAACCGTTCAATTTACTTGTTTATAAACACAAAACTTATTAGCATTAATATAACCCATTAATATTTAAGTATACATTTATTTATATTTCTTGAGTTTGTCACCCCAAGATCCCAAAATAACAAGCAACCCACTGAGTCAACCCGACTCAGTGAGTCGACTCGTTTAACCCATCAATCACAACACAATAGCACCAACATATCTTGACCCGTTTCTGTCGGATCTGACCCGACTCGAACGACCCGTATTCCACGCACCATAACATGACTACCTTTCACATTCCAAAACTAACCAACACCGATTCTGGATACCCTAGCACACTAATCCGAACATATGATGCCGAGACCCAAAATAACTCCGAGACAAAAATAGATCCGAGACTACAACAAATCCGAAAATAATTGCTATCACCACACGAACGTTTTTAAAATAGTTTCTCACCCATTCGAGACCAAAAATAAATTCGAACAATCATCAAGTCCTATTAAAACATTTCGTACGTCTTTTCTTTCCTCACAATCTTTCATAAAATGTTTTAAAGTCGTGTTTTAGTACATGATCTTCCACAAAAACATAGTTACTAGTTGATCGTACGCAACTTTTTAAAATGTTAATACTAAATCAAGTACACAAATTAACGTGTACACATATGTGTACGTTTAGAAAAATAGAGATAAAACAAATGAGACCAAACGAGTGCTTACCGAGAAGAAAAGAGAAGAGACGAGGGCCGTGTGGCATTTATTACGAGTACTACTCGTAACCACATCCAAGCTTGACCCTTGATACTCGTTTTATTTCAAAAACCTTATTAATCCGAATCTTATTTTTAAGATTGGAGGCGCGTGGGGTTGTTCCGTAGTGTATGTGTTGCATAAACGTGACCACAATCACCCGATCTATCATTTGAGATGGGCGGTGTAATTATTTGAGATGGCCAAAAAGTTGGCCGGAATAAATGACGGCGCCGGAACCCTAAAATGGGTGGCCGGATTTTCATTTTAGTGAGAGAGAGATATGTGTGTGATTTTTAGAGAGAGAAAGGAGTTGGCAAAATGAGGGAAGTGGTGAGGGTGTGTATATTTATACTTCCACAAGGGACTAGGCTTGTACACTCAAAACTACAAGAATGAAAATGAAACTTTCTCAAAGGACCCTAGATGAAACTCTGTAAAACTTGTGATATATGTGATTCGGGGACTTGTTTTAACTTGCAAACAAGGGATTCGTGACTCGAGAGTTACGCCAATGTTTTTAAAATATTATTTCCAATAAAAACGATATAAAATACGACTCGTAACTCGAATTAGTTAAACCGATCGCTCTAATCGACGTTTCACCAATTACGACACATCGAGGAATTCTGAGTTGTCACATGAAGTAGGGTGATCGGACTAAAAATATTGTTTAAGGTTAGTTTTCGGCAAAGTTTGAGTGACCGTATTTTATTCGTTACAACTCCGTTTGACGAACGGTTGAACATTTTGGAAAATAGGCTAGGTGATCTCACTTTTACTAGAAGACATCGTTTTCTAAAAAGTATTCTATCGATGTGAAAATCGTCTCCAAACATGGTCACTAGCGACAACTAGTTTGGCTATTAGAAAATATATATGTAAATGTTTTATACTTGTGAATAATAGTTACGACAACCTTATTTAAATGTAATTTAGTTAGTTATAAGTCCGTTTTCTACGTTTTATACACCCTTAGCTTCGTGTTAATGTATACTAATATATTTTTGATAAATAGACTCATTTAGATAACGCTTAAAACTCATTTTGACCCTTAAAAATTCTGGACAGCATGCAGTTTTCCGGAAAATATAGTTTTCGTCGTTAAACTTGAAAATAGCATAACTTCTTCGTTATAAATCCGTTTTAACCCGTTCAAGTGACCACGGTTTCATTTTAAAGTATATCTATACTATATAAAATGGAAAAATAGTCAAAGTGGAAAAAGTGAAAAATGTTGAAAGTTGAATGTTGAAAACATGGTCAATGGAGAGAGAAATAAATAATATAATTAATATTCTTATTAAAACACCCTATTACTTAAAAGTACAATAATTTATTCACATTGTACACTCAATTAAAAGCACATCTACCAAATTAAAAACAACCAATTGAAACCGAGGTTGACCCGCTGAAAACCGACATCGGGTTGACTTGAAACCGAGGGTTGACGGACGCTTTTTAATTTGACATTTTTCACCCAACCTATCGGTTTGACTCGGTTTAAATCGACTGCTTTTTTATCGAACGGTTCAATTGAACCACCCAGTGAAATCGGGTTTCAAATTTGACAAAATTATATGAGAAATGATGAAGTAGTTGTGGAACCGTGACAATTTTTTTGAAAGGAGAGACCAAGTAATTGTAGTTTTTGGTTTATTTTGCTTTGACAAATGTAATTTGTCATTTGTATAATGTTATTTTAAAAATGTTCTCTTGCACCATTTAAGGGACTAGATATATGAATCAAAAGTTAATATATATTGATAGCTTTGTCCAAAGTTGTATCAATAATGTTATGTAAGTTTATTAAAATCACAAAAAATAAATAGTATTGTTATCTTTAATAATTATTTGTCCTCAAACAAATAAATTTGAACAATGCATAATATCTATACAAATTGATAGTACAATTTGCAAAGTTACAATTTAAAAGCCACACAAAATGATAAACGTTACACGTAAAAAAATAGTTATCACTTAAATTATCGACAAAACAAGAAAAAATGGTCACACATGTTGGCTATACCTCTAAATTACAATATAATATTGCCAACTACATAATACCGTTGCTTTTTGTAATGCTTGAATCTATTATTACTAAAAATCTTAATAACTTAAAACAATCCTATTAGAAAATATACTCATACACTTAGATCGACTCCACATAATTTTTAAAAAAACTATATATTTATGCTACTATGCAACCACGCATCAGAATTGTAGTTATTCGAAAACGATTCTCTAATGCTACAAATACGGTTTGTTGAAAGAAACTTATGGGTCATCGGAACTTTGCAGAAAACTAGACATCGCTGCCGCTAGGCGCGGGTACTCGTCTAGTTTTCTGAATATCTAGCCAAATTTTTTTTAACCTTTCAAAATTTCCAGATTTCACAAAAATGATCAAACCTCATTTTAAAGTTGTCGAAATTGGTTTTTCTTGCGTAATACTTGTTTCAATCACTTCAAATCAACACCAAATCTATTCTAAACCTACCATACACCTTCTTAGGGTGTCATGGGTTCCTAAACATCATCAAAAATAATATGTTTCAAGGGATTAATTATAGGATGATATATACTAATTATAAGTACTAAAAACAATAAAAGTGGATAGATACACATAAAACTTGCATGTTTTCTTTCAAGCATGATAAAAATAACTTAAGTATGAATATGAAAGATTAATAATGATCATGAAATACTTACTAGTATGATGATGAGGTTTATGGAACAAGGTTTTCCTAAATACTCTAAGTTTTTATTTCAAAACCTTAAAAGAGAGTATACTAGTGTTAATATAATTACTTGTAGACTAAATCTAGTCTATATGAAATGTCCTCAATGATGTTTCATGAATGCGCAGCTAAACCATTACGGTTATGCGAATTTGATACTCGTAAACCTAGTTTACGAAAAATGATGAATAGTGAAACATGAATAGTGATTTTTCTCCGGGAATGAATAGTGTTTCATGAATAGTAAAATTTTGAAATACGCTCTCAGAATATCAAATCGACTTAAAAAACGATGAATAGTAAAATGATGGATAGTAACCGATGAATAGTAAATTCCCGAGATGAATAGTAAAATTTTAAAGTTCGCAAAATGACCAGAAATTGAGAATTGTGACGCATACACTTAGAAATAATTATATAGAAGTAATATAAACGCAAACAAAACAATTAAGGAATTATAACTAGGCTAGCACCAAGAGGTGCATAGCCGCTCATATTAACCATAAAAATCAATTCAATATTTAATGTAACGAAATACATGAATCGAATGTAAAGAAAAGATAAAATGATAATGCTTATCGTAGGGGAGTGATTTCTCCCTTGGAGATAGCTCCGTATGCTCCTCTAAATTTGCCTTTGGCTTCTTCCCACGTTCTTTGGTTGTGGTGTGTGAAATGAGATGCTTTGAAATGCTGGAAATCGTGGGGTATTTATTGGCCAGATTTGGGTTACAGCGTAACTAATAAAATAGTTACACCGTAATCCTCTATTTCTTCGTAAATTGCACTAGATCTGCTGGTTACGGTGTAACCTTAGAAGTGTTTACGCCGTATCTTCAATAATTTATGGTTACGCTGTAGTTTATGCACGAGTTACGGCGTAGTTATCAGCGGCGCGGAACCTCATTTGACCTAATATAGTTACATCCTAATCTTTTGGGAGAGTTACGCCGTAATCTTCTGATGAGTTGGCTTTCTGAGTCACGCTTTAGTTACGGCATAATGTGAGAGATGAGTTACACCGTAACTTCTTCAAAATGAGCATACTATGATGAATCTTTAATAATTCTCCAATTCCGCGTCTCTTTAGCTCCAATGCTCGTAATTTACCTGAAAGTGGAATATAATGGAAAACAAACGTAAATCCATATAAATGATATAAATTACAAGCATTATCGGGGGAAATTGACATTTAATATTCAGGATAATTTGATGTTATCATAGACATAGATTTGGTTAGGTACCTGAAAAATGCGACCTTGACCAATGGGTTGGTGGTATCTTACTTAACCAAGCATGGGCAGGTTCGCTAAACCTCTTGAATGCCAGCATGGCTGCCTCAAATTGTTGGACGGTTGTTGCTGCTTCACATCTCCACAAATGTTCCTTGTATGCTTTAGCATTCCATTACAATTTCATATTATCATGGATGTGCTTCAAACAATATATGCGTTCAACACTAGGGACTACTGCTGCTAATGCTGGAATGATACCCTACACAAATAAACATCAATTCATTACTAATAAAACTTGCATTTATCAAAAATACAAGTGAATCTAATCAACTAAATGGTAACATCACCTTTTGCCTGTCGCTGATAAAAGTGTAGTTTGAGTTTGGTTGCAAGTCAAGATCATCTCTTAGACATTCAAGAAACAAAATCCATGAGTCTTTGCTTTCAGCCTGCAACCGTAGGCTAAAGGGTATATTCCATTCTTGCTGTCAATACCGACTGCTGTAAGAAGCTGGCCAGGAAAAGGACCCCTCATAAAAGCACCATCCAACCCCAACAACTCTCTTTGACAAGCTTTATATCCTTCCTTCAAAGCACCTAAGCATACATACATTCTCTTGAAAACTCTGGTTGGACTTGTTGCATCTGTTGCGGTTTGTACACTTATCCTAACTGTTGTATCCGGGTTTGTTTTCGCAACTCTTCAACATAATCTCTTAAAAGGGAGTATTGCTGCTTATGATCACCCCTAATCTCATTTTCGCCTTGTTTTTGCCCTTAATTCCTTTTGCATAGACACCTAAACTTCAAATTTCGGTGATCTTGAACGACCTTGATTGGAATATCCGGATTGACTTGAACTTGGTCAACTATTTGCTTTGAAAGAAACTTGTAGTCACAAGCTTTAATATCTCTTGATTGCAAACATTTGTGTTCATCCCTGAAATTTCGAACAATCCATACATCTTTAGTTGTATTTTTGGCTACATACAAAAACCATGGGCAATCTATTGCTTGCTCCTTGAGTGATCGCAAATATACATCCCTTCCAAGGCCTCTAGTTATCGGACCAGTTTTCCTCTTTGGGGCTTTTCCTAGCCCAACACCTTCGGTTATTCCACAAACAGGTATTTTTCCAAGACACCTAACCTTAATTCTCTGTTTGTCATTCTTAATGAGTTGCAATTTCCTCCTAGTCTTTATTGAAAGCAGGTAGATCCTATCTTTCACTTCTTTTGCAGTTACAAAAGTTTGACCATAGAAATAATATATTTCGTCCTCTGTTTGTGCTGCCTCACTTAACTTTTGTTTCTTGTATGCCCTCATTTTTTTTCTTTCTAATAACATACTCATCCTCATTCTCAGAGCCACTTACAAAATCATTATCATCTAACAGATCCAACTCACTTTTCTTACAAAAATCATCTGGTATCTGGCTGGAGGTACCTATAGATGGTAACTCTGTAGTCTCAATCACTTTGAACAGATTAACATCAAAATCAGGCTCCTCAAAAGTATTAGCCTCATCGATAACTGTATTTCCATCACGATTGTTCTCAATATCATCATCATCACTCATATAACTGTCTGTCTCACTCACATTGTCATCACTTAAAGCTTCATCGATTTCACTTACCTGTACATATTTACCTTTTTGGATATGCTCCACAGTATTAGATATTTCCTCCTCATGATGACCTAACTCTTGATCATTTTGACATACCTCTTCAGGACTATCTATTTGGATATGCTCAACATGTTTATCTATATACTGGTTGACATCACCTACAACATCTTCAGTCTGACAGACCTCTACAGATGAAAATAAGGGTTCTGTTTCGGCATCGACTAGATTGTACCAAAGTATTGACTTCCAAAGGTTGATGTGTAACCTGACATATATCCTCTACCACAGATTTATTAACAATGTTTTCTAGAAACAATTTGTTTGAGCAATATGGAACAATAGCAAGAGCTGCCTTTTTCTTTGTTGCATCCACATCAGCAATAACTGTCCTAATTGACTTTGGTGACATTTGATCAACATCCAATGTTGTCTTACCATTTTCAACATAAACCTCTATCATCTTATGGTCATCAACAAGATTTTTCAATATTTTTAAATTAGCACTCTCACTTAAGCTATACAAACCATCATCTAAATTACTACTAGGCTTAACAAAGTAGTAGTAATTTTTTGAACCAAGCCCATAACCCAATTCATACATAAGAACATCCAACTCTTCGACTGACACACTATCAACATCAACCAAATCAACTAAATTTTCCATACCTACAATGTAGATTCTACCAGGCTAGTATTTAAAGAAACCGTTGTGATGAACCCTCATGCTAAACATATTAGATCTACCACCTGAAAACATGTCAATATATGTTTAGGGCATTCTAAAAACTTAATTGGCAAACAATAAATACCCCAATTAGAAATTCCAATAACTATAATAATAATAAAAAAAAAAAACAGTACCGTATTTCTTCTTAGCGTAGTCGCACAGACGGTATCATCAACCTGGATAACTGGATGTCTTCTTAATTTCCATAGAGTAAAGTCCATGTTTCGGTTTTATGATTGATAAACAGGGGTTTTGTGACATGCAATTAGGGTTTGTGAATTCTGATAATTCTTGTAACGAAAGTTCTGGGACGAAAAATAATACAGACTATGTGTTTATGGGGCGGGAAGAGGGCTACATTACATGTGGCAATAATTAAGAAATTTTTAATTGAAAAAAGGAAATGGTAATTGTGCCCTTGGACTAAAGACAAATTAAACAACAACTGACTTGCTTGACTAACGGAAATATGGTCAAAGGACTAGTTACGAGTATAAAAGTTGGAAAAGGGACTCCGGATGATGAAAAGGACCAAGTTTGTCCGATCGCGATGCGCAACAACAAGTTTAGGGACGAACGGTGTATTTTAGTCTAAATATAATTAAAATACGATTCATACGACGTCGTTTTATTGAATAAAATATTATTATTTTGTTGGGCTACGTTTGGGCTAAGACGTAGTGGCATTATCCAACCCGTGTTTGGTTTTCAAATGCCTAAACATTTTACTCGATGTCTTTCCTTTTTCTACACGTGAGGTATTTACCGGATACCTTTGACTATATACAATGTATCATCTCAAGATTCTTACACGTATCCTCATTTTAGAACCATTATTTGTACGAAAGAACAAGAGCTGGTCTGCTAGGGTTTCAATTTGGAAATTGTAAGTTGCATGTATTTTTTGTTTTATGTTGTTGTTCTTGCATTTTATTAATGCATGTAACTTTTGTAATTTGTTAGCCTAAAGGCATTGCATGGAATCAGTGTTATTTGTTGTTGTTTGGGTTATTTTGCATGTAAATGTTGTATGTTTCATGTTCCATGTGTTTTCAAATTTTTTATCTTAATATTGTTAACTGACTTGAGGTGGATCTGATCAGTTTGGTTATGTGTTGCTGATGCCCAACAATTCTTGCCATATTTTACATTTGCATAACATTATGATAGTAATTAAGATTTGCTTTCTGTGCTATTTGCAAAAAAAATATGAAAACCAATAGGAGATTAGCTTCATCAATTGCCAATGGTTCTGCTTGACTAACCATGTACAATCAGAGAGTTGTTCAAGTTAAGAACAACCAATTATTGATGGGTTTGGTAGCCACAATATTGAGCTTTTAACAAACCCCAACTGCATGGCCAACTCGATATGCTTGTCGCCTGCTAATAGTCAGCCATCGACGGATTTTAACAAAGACTCGGGTAATACTGGACCGTGTGTTATGGACTTCAATTTTGTAAGTGGTACTGACAGTTATACTGGTCACCAACTTATGGATTCGTCGTTCGTTAACACCAATGTCACCATAGGTGCAAATGAGCATGTTAATTGTCCAACGCGGCATGCCAATTTTCGTTGTTTGCGAAATACACACACGCTTTCGGCTCATAAAAATAAGCAGGCTACTCCAAGTGTTATTGTTTTAGATTTTGATAAAGGGATCGTCATGGTTGAATCAAAAAATTATGGTGCACAAATGCGAACCATGCATAACCGCCACATTTCAGCTGGTAGGTAATCTGCATATCCCATATCTTGCTATTTAGTATGCAGACTCAGTGACACGTATTCTTTCTGACAACCTTTCTTCGTGTTTTTTTGTCTAGAGGCAAGTGGCAGGTTGAACGTGCAATGCAGCGGGCCATTTTCAAACAGTGATAGGGCGGTTCGCCACAGGTTAAATTTTAGCCAAACCCAGCCTGTACATACCGCATGACAATCACAATTACACCGAAATGTAACACGTGGAACTGTAAATGAAATGTCGTATGCCGGCCCTGAGGAAGATAGTGTCTCAGGTATTGGTTACATGCATATTTTAAATAATGTTGAACATTATAAACAATTTAAAATTACATTTTCTATATTTACAGGAACAAGTACTAATTCAACAATGTTCCATCCTGATCAACGCACCCACCATGGAAATGTTAGAAACCGAGGTACATTGCTTATTGTGTTGAAATAAATCCGGTAACCTATTATGGTTCTCTCTATTGGGAAAACATTCTTACATTTCTTTATATTCACTTGATAGGGCCTCCGTTTGAGTATGCACGAATGGATGATTGCAACCAAATTTGCCGATGGTGCAATGCAATGTTTTGGTATGAGGAAAGGCTTACGAGTTCTACCGTGGCTGCAGGGCAGTGTATATAGATGCTGCTTATCAGGGAAGGTGTAGTTACCACAAACTCGCGAACCTCCACCGTATATCCACCAATTGTTTTCAAACAGGCATTTCATGGAGAATATCCGTGCGTATAACCAGATGTTTGCAATGACATCCTTGGGAGCTCAGATAGACGAAACCATTAACAAAAGCCGTAGCCCATATGTGTTCAAAGTTTCAGGCCAGATCTATCACTGGATAGGTAGCCTTTTCCCAAAAAATGTTCGTGACCCAAGATTCTTGCAGCTATACATTTACGATACTTAGCATGAAGTCGAGAACCGAATGGCCCACTTCAATACTGATTATGCACATAACTTAGACCGGAACATTGTTGAAGGTCTTATTGAATTCCTAGACAACAACAATGCGTTGGTCCAGTTATTCAGAACATCTCGCAATAAACTGGAAGACAATGATGTGCTAGAATTTAAGGTCAAGCTCTTTGGAGTTGTACGCGACCGACAATATGACTTACCTTCAGGTGACACCATTGGTGCAATTGTTTTTGATGCTGGCCCAGTAACACAAACATACTATGATGTCATTATTGAAGAACATGCGTCTGGTCCAAAACGCATAAACAAGCTACATCCATGTTACATGTCACTAGAATACCCATTGTTGTTCGTTTATGGAGAAGAATGGTATCACCTAGGATAACGTCTGGACGATGACTCGACAAGTGGCAATGCAGAAGCAAGAAGATTGTCTATGCTGTTGTATTATTCGTACCAAATCCATGACCGTGCAAGCTGCTATAACTTAATCACTAGAGGTGGCCTTCTGTTTCAACAATATGTGGTGACTGCATATTGAAACATAAAACAAAGCAGGCTAGACTACATCCGAGAAAAACAAAATAATATAAGAACTGAATACCTTTCAGGCATGTATGATTCAATTGTTCGTGGTTGATGTGATATTTCATCCTGCTTTTAATATTTATAAAACTTAGAAAACTTAAGATAAACACATACTAACGGGCAGAGAACCCGATCAGACGAAGTAAAGCCTTAGGTAAATTCGAGTATCGTCCCAAAAAAGCTGTGACCTTGAAAGAACTAAGATGATTAGAAATGATATAGATAATATATTGGTATGATAAGATCTTGATAATTCATCGATATGCTATAATTATTCCAATTACACAGATACAAGAATTCTAGGATAAAGAGATAGATAAGCGAAGCTTAATGAAGAATTCAAATACGAATTGATTCTAGATATAAAGGTTCAATATAGTGGTTAATTATCGTCAAACTCCTTTGGTCAATTCGTCATGGCCTATGGTTCTTAGATTCCTCACCAAGATGAACAGGTCACCCGGGATCATTCGACAACCTAATAGCATTCTGTGGAAACGTAGAGGGGGGGGGCGGTGAATACGTTACCGTTTAAAAACTTTAGATCTTTAGTATCAAATCGTTTATGAAGCTTGTTATAATATGAAAGTACCAATTATTGTTTGTGACTAATATGAAACATAGTAAACTAAGTTTTCACACAATCATGAACACCAAACCACATCACAAACAATAGTATAGTGCAAGTATAAATGTAAAGAGATAAAGAAAGGAAAGTGCAAACCGAACACGAGAATTTATAGTGGTTCGGTCACGGATCTCCTTTCCGCCCTACTCCACTCCCCGAGTACCCAACTCGAGAGTTACTTCACTAAATCAACAAGCTCCCCTTCTTGGCGGAGAAAACCTTACAATCGCCGCTAAACACTTTTCCGGTACAAAGCTAAATACGGGTTCTAGTTCAGAGGTAGAACCAACCTAAAGTCGCCTATACAATATTTCCGACACTAAGCTAGATGTCGAGTTCTTTTACAAGGGTACAACCACTCCCAATATGTTTTATGGCCCAACATAACAAACCTTGTGTTTTATGGCACAAACACATAAACCATCTAATCTAGCTTGGTGAAAGTGTTGTTATGATGCAATGATGTTTACACTAATGATCCATGACACACATGTCTAATGGATATGAATTACTACTTCTAAATGAACTTCCATTGATAGGAAGCCTTCATGATGAAGATCACAAGTTCCCTAAACTTGTTGTGATAGATCTTCAGCTTGTGGTGAGTGGGGATGGCTAGATCTCCAAGCTTTCCTTGGTTGATCAATGTAGAGTATGCTTACAACAAAGATGAATGTTAGAAGCATTATGATCATGATCATTAGGGTGTTTAATGTATGTTACTACATTGTTAATGATAGATCTAAATGTATGCAAGAAGGTGGAGAAGGTGTGTTTTCAAGTGGTGAAGAAATGAGAAAACAATGGGCTTCTATTTATAGGCCAAAGGGGACGAGGCGGACCACGGTACCAAATAAAGGGTTCCGCCCTTTATGCATTTTGGTGCCGTGGGTGCCTGACAAGAAATCTAAAAATCTTTCTTCAAATCTTTACAATATTTTACCATATCTTACCAAGATCACATTTGATATATTGAGTGTCAATCTAACCAATATATTCAAGAGATCTTCCAAGGATTTCAAAGATGATGCATGCCATGATGTAACATGTATTTCCATTTTTAGATTAAAATGTTTATCAAAGTAAACTTGTAAAATGTATTATGTAACTAGTTAATAAAATGTCTAGTTACCTTTTGAAATACTTGTGAATGCAAAATGTAAAATGAGGTTCTAAATAGAATGGTTAACCTATTAAAATACTTAGTGACTCTAAACGTATTTTAAACATTCTATATGATTTGTTAATGGGTTTGATCATAATGCCACATAACAAACATGTACGAACCTGTGTTGTAACATACGAGGACTTGAGACATCGAGAGGTGTTGAATGTATGTTGAGACAAATGTAATTACAAGTAACTTGTACATTTTACGTTATGTATTACAAGTTACATGTTTGTCATCAATCAAAACCAAACGAGACTGTATAGATTAAATATCGTAATATTTGCACTAACAATCTCCCCTTTTGATGATGACAAAATATATGTAAACGTAATAGAAAGTAAAATGTAAAAGGTTACTTGTATCCTTACTACCTTTACATTACCTTCTCCGTTTACACTCTTCTCCCCTTTTGTCTAAAACAAAAGTATGGAGTTTAACTTCATTTCTCCCAAAAAAAAAAGGCGAGCTTGCATCATCCCTAGTGAAGTTAAATCGCCTACTTCAATCCGGCCCTTGTTTGGTAGCAGATACATGGATCAAATAAAGAGGCTTAACCTACATCAAGGTTAGTTTTATGCAACAAAATTTATGAGAAATATATGAAAAGAAAATGCATAACAATGTTAGCCTATTTTCTCCACTTTTATCGAAGCACAAATGCTTGTTGAAAAGTGAGAATGATGCTAAATGCGTGCATACTCCCCTTTGACGGTTGCTCCCCTTGTTTGAGGTGCGTTAGGGTATGATTAAAAACCTACAAAACAAATATTAGTGCAAAACTATATTAGTCATTGGACGAGTAAGTGATATACAACAAAGTGTATATAAGATGCATTCAGAAATTCTTGACGGAAGCTCCCTTGCTCTAGGGCGTCAAGATGAACCTTCAAAATAAATATTAGTATAATAGAAGCTTTGTCTTTAGACAAATATGTCATATACAACCAAGTGTATGGACGATGCAATATGAGTGCTTAAAGGACATTCCTCCTTGTTCTAGGGTGTCAAGAAGCACCTAAAATAAGAAAAATAATTGATGCAAACTTCATCCTTAGATGAGTAAATTATATACAATCGAGTGTATATGATGATGAACCTACAATGAAAAACATTAGTGCAATATATTTCATCTTTTCACAAAGAAAAATAAGATGTATATATGTGATAAATGATATAATCAAAGATCTCATGAAGTGTAGTCTCCTAATTACAATCATAAGAAAAGTGAGAATATAATATGATAAAACCTACAAAATAGTTCCTAGAAAGAAGATATGAAGTCTCCTACGTGCACTAGTGTGCTGTGTTGGTGTCGGTTTACTAGTAGGATTCATGTGGTGATGGTAGATGACTCGAGATTTACAAGTAAGTTTTGCTAATCCATGGTGATGATGATTAGTGAAAGTGGTGATGGAAGGTGGTGGTGATTAGGTAGGAAGCTATTAAGGTTAGAAACTCATATGTATAGCAAATATAAAAATATGGACTCATGCAATCCTTTCGTCATGTCAAGTGACCAAAGCTAAGAGAAAAAAATATGAATGGACATTGCATTTCAATGATGCATAAGGGTTATGATTTGAATGATTTATTGATGCTAACAACCTATTGTTTTGAGCAAGTTCTCATATGCTTCAACCCAAGAGTAATCAATAATCGTCTATCTAAGAATTATAAAAGTGATAACATGAAGATAAATTAGGGATTGACACGAATTATAAAAATGACCTATTCTAGGTGACAATAGGAAAGGTAGTATTAGCATGGTTTTGACCGACATGGATGATTATCACTTTGAAAAGAAGTGAAGACAATATGGAAAATACAAATAATAATGAGTACCTATATGAGGATGAGAATGACATCATATAAGTGAGAGTTGGATGGACCAACGTGTTGGAAATGGCTGTTTTGATTAATATATCGTTTGCACTGACAATGACATGCATGATATGATATATGTCAAAAAAAAAGGATAAGATCCAATGATGGTGTTCTAGATAGTGAAGTTGTAAGGTGCTAGGTTAAGGAAAATCCTAGATTAGTTGATTGTGGAGATGAAGAAGTTTGTAAAACACATGATGTGTTTTTCACTTGATGAGGTATTGGTGCAAACTTGTGATATAAGGTTAAAAAGGTTGAACTAGTTGTGGTTTTAGTGAACGGTTTTAGCTAAGTTGTGTTTGCCTATGTGTTGGTATTTTAGAGTCTAAGAGACATAAAATTTGACAAAAGACAATTATGTGAATGGATTTCTCTCCCCTTAATTGGTGGACATCCAACATAATGTGTAATGTATCAAATAAGGAATGACAACAAAGTGTTTAGGAGGTTATTCGGGTTAGCGAAAGAGGTGAGCTTAGTGATGTTTTTCTGGATGATGGTTAGCATACAATGAACTTCATCCTTAAAGTCATGTACCTCTTCTCGATTAATACGAGATGATCATATGATGAGGCATGTGGTTTCCTAATAGGAAGTGAAGAGGATTAGAGTATTGTTATAACTAAATAATGATGGAGGTGATTTTTGGAAGCGGAAGCAAAAATGAGATTTGGAAAGAGGTTGGTTGAAAGACAAAAATGCAAAGCCAAACCCTCTAGAACTTAATTCTATATGCTTTTAAACTATATGCAGGTGTAGGGGTCCCATAAAGCATAGTACTATTCTACGTAAGGGGATTATGCAAAATGAGCATATAAAAGTTAGAACCAAGTGAGATAACAAATAATTTGTTATCAACCTACAAAACAAATTTGTTAGTGACAAAAGATGTTAACATGATAGAAATCAAATGATAACATATTATATAAGCAAAAACAACACATTGCACTTAGTAGACAAGAAATCACCACACAAGATAGCATCAAACCAATCATATTATGCAAGAATACGACTTTATTCAAGACATTTCATTATGAGATTGTTTTGTCGTTAGACTTAGATACTTAAGCATACTTGGATATACAATAATCTATGTGATTAATTTGTAAGATAAAAAGGCTTCTAAAAGTTAGTCATACCAAAAGCACTTTGACAGATTATATGTGCACGCGCGTAGCAAAAAATAGTGTGACAAGAATCAAAAGAAACAAGATGAAAGATTTATGCAAGCCATGTTTAAGACATAACAATTTGGAGCATGTATCATTTAGACCATATTGTGCATAGATTTAAGGAATGTCAACAAAAGACAATAGCTTTCAAACATGGATACATCAATGACATATTATGAGTTCACAAATAACACATTAGTCATGTGAAGCATTATATAGATGACAAAAATTTCTTCAATCTTAAATATCATGCAAATCATGTTTACGCTTAACATTAAGTGGCATAAAGCATCACAAAGACAAAAAATTTCTAGGGTTTACACATTTGACAATTAATCAAGTAGGTATCAAACACCAAGAAAATGTCAAGACAATTGATCATTTTAAACAAAAGCATATATCATTTGGATCATATTACATCGATGTAATGAATGCCAACTAATACCTTTCAAACACAAATATATCATATCAAAATTATCACGTTACGAATGCCATATTATGAGTTCATAAGTAACATGTTAATCATGCTAAAAGTAATTCAAAAGTAAGCATCATGCAAATAAAGTTTAGGTTTAAACGTTTAGTAGCATGAAAAAAGAATACAAGCATTATGAAGATAAAACCATACTAAGGTTTACACATTTGACTAGTTATCAAACACTAAGATAATGTCAAATCAACTTATCGTATCAAACAAGAACATGTAATCAACACATGTAAGTGCAATGCAAGTGGTTTTAAAAAAAAAAGTCATATATACTACTTGTTTGATTAGTATTCCTAAGGTGAGGCAAACTATCAATGTTTTAACACTTACTTTAGGCAAGTATAGGAAACAGATTTTTCAAGTTGGAGAATGAATATGAGACTATTACTAGCGGTGCTCAATTAAGGCTAAACCGACCATTTTTGGTGATTCCACATACCCACTTCTCTTCAGAAGCAATTCAACCATTTGGTCAAATTGAGTTTCTAGTGCAATAGGTTCTCCAGTAGTCATTCTCATGTTAGAAAGATGGGAACTCCTACTTTTGCCTATTAAAGTGCATAAAAGATGATAGTTTACCAATACTTGGCTTAATGTGACACAACTAATATGCAATATAACTAAGGTGATGAAGACGTCATGTTATACACATGAATTTTAACAATGGTGTGTTTGATAAACAATGTGTTTGAATCTTGTGTTTAGAATCTAAAGTTGTTCAAATTACACAGCTAATTGTATGATCTAATGGATGACATCTTTTATGTTGAATTTAGTGTGTACTTTAAATGTGAATTGATCATCTAAGACTAGAGAATGGAATATGTTAAACTAAGAACGTTCTCAAGAGAGCTCTTTATTTAACAAGAATCTAAGTGAGGTTACCAACTTCAATAGATCTTGTGTATGCTCTAAAGATGTGTAGTTTTAACCTTGGATGTGCACAACGGTTTGGAGGTTAAGGTTAGGTTATGATGTACGATTGAAAGGAAATAGATACAAATAGTATCTTTCAACAAATGAGATTATCCATGGGATAAAGTTATCATGCTTATGAAAATAAGTATGACAAGATGAATTGGATATGCTAGTTCATAGAACTTGTAGATGTTTGTTTCAAGATCATTTAGCCAATGAGGTGTAATGAAATCTCTTGTAACACAACTATTTATGTCGCAAGAGTGATGCATAGGATATACAATATCCTTTTAACAAAATGAAAGCTTAGCGCATGAATCTTAGTCATAATGTTCTTCAAAACATCATGTTTTCCTAAATGAAGATATGAAGCCAAAGTGTTTGAATTGGATAGTCCCATCTAAATAAACTTGGACTCAAGATTATATTCACTAGATGATGACAAGATGAATTCACTCGAGTTTCTTATGTATACTCCTCAAGAGTCATTATTGCTTGGGGTGTATGATGTTGGCTTTGAGATTTTATTTTAACATATGTTGTTAAAATGTTGATTTGAGGTTTAACGAAATTTATGCAGAAGTTTAACGACAAAGTATTACTAATACTTTGATAATTTGTGAAGGTAGTACTACTTATACCTAGTGGAAATTGACAACAATTACCAAGAGCACCATGCTTATTTGATAGTTGAGGTTCTAGCCATAATGAATTATCTAAGTCCTTATATGTGGGAAAGAATGGTTGAGTTTGTTCAAATGTGCATTTGATTCAGTACAAGTGTTGGACACAAGGGCTTTTGAGCAATACACTCAACGAATTCAAATGATGGTAAGGATGGTGGATTGGTTGATCTAGGTGGTAGGTCTTCTAGTGTGTCTAAATAAGGATGTGGTGATGTAGGGGTTTGTTGTGCTATGGGAGTACTTAGGTTGATTATTTGTCCATAGATGTTGAACACAAAAGTACGGATACTAATTCTTATGGTTCATTGGTTGCTACAACTAGTGGGTGAAGTGCTTGAAGTTTTGGTTATGTATTTAAAGAAGCTTGGGGCTGAGGTATAGGTTCACCTTGAAAGGGCACCTTTGATTTAAAGGATGCTCTTGGAAGTTCATGAGCAACACGCTTAATGGTGCCAAAGGATGGAAGAGGGATAGTAGGTGTCAAAGAGGGATAAGTGGCACAATGGGTTGTTTGTTTTGGATAAGTGTTTCAACATGTGTTTGTTAAAATACTTGGGTGTTGATTTTTCGGATATGACTTTTAATGACTACAATCGTAAGTCGCATATACTTGAATATTTAGGATGAAATACTTAAGTTGTCAATCCTAATTTGTTGAGATTATAAAGCTTAGATTGAACTCAAGGATAACAAGACTTGATAGTATGTCTTTAACATACGTGTGAGTTATGACTCTATGTAAATACTTATAGTCTTGAAGGATGACACATTATTTTCATGTTAACCAAGTGAGGCAATACATGTAGATACAAAACAATATCTATAGTCATATGATAGACTTGTGTATGATATCTTTGCAAATAATGAGTCTAGATTTGTTAGTCTCGGTAAGTCATCTAAGTCATCCGCAAAGCGTGAGGAGATGTTTGGTGGTGTTTGCACAAAGTACAAGTTTTGGAGACTTTGGTAGTGAAGGTGTTTTGGATGGTTGTGAAGTAGTCATAATGGTGGGTGATTTTGGTGGTGGAGTTGGAGTACTTAAGTTTAAAAAGTTCACATCTTGAATGGGTGATGAGATGTTGAGAGGTAATGAGTCTAAGGATGAAGAGTTCAAGTTAATGAAGCAACAAGATCGAATGCTAATCCTAGTGGTTTTCTTAAGTGGCTTATTTGAGGTTGAGGATTTAGTCATTTTGACTTTGCTTTAAGAAATGCTAAGCTTGAGGAAAAGTAAATTGAAAGGTGTGAAAATGACCATCTGAATGTGTCGATTTATGCGAGCTAAGGATTCACGGATTTAATCTATACAAAGATGGCAGTTTCTAATGAGATGGAAGTGTCTAAGATCATGTCAAACATCCTAAGTTAATCCATTGAGGATGTGTTGAGTGAGGTATGAAAGATATGCATTAACAACTATCCTAGAAACGAAATTTGGTAAATTAGATTTCGGGATTTAGTAAAATTCAACAACTTACCTGTAGGATCCACGGCACCATTTCTTTACACAGTACCGAACCCTTAAATTGGTGCACTTTGGTCCTGCCGGTATGGCGGTACCAAAATCATACAGACGGAACCAAATTAATGGTGCCGTCGGTCCGTGGACCGTAAAATCTTCTAGACCCATTTTTTAGGTGTCGGGGATTTTTTGAAACCGAAATTTTTCTCAAAACATATGGCATTAACTATTTCTAGTTAGGAAAAGTCAATAACACATATCACAAACATAATGGATCATTGATTTTGAACAAGGGCTAACGATTTTCACATATAAGTGAAAATGGGTAAAATTGATAACACCCGTGTGCTATCCCCCTGCATGAACTGGTTAGCATACATCAATGTTTAAAGTTAGTTTATCATCCTACGAAGCAAGAACACATAAATGACATCATACAACATTGTTTTTGTCCTTGTACCAAACACTCTCTTAAAACTCCATTTTTCAAAGTACTTGACTAATTTAGTTAGTACTCATTGATAATTGAGTTATGACATTTCATAAGTTATGCGAGATTTTAGTATAACCTATGCAAAGAAAGTTATCTAATTCTACAAGCGATGGTAAAACAATTTTCCAACTTAGTGCACAAAATCTAGCAAAGTCCTATTGTGCATAAACAAGAAATCGTCAAACAAGCGAATAAATAACATGGCAAGATTGACACTTATATTATGCAAACAAACAAGTGTAAACAACAATTTGAAAATAAGCAAGCAACATATATGCAAACAACATAAACAAGTGGTCATTTAGCATAGCATAACAAGAAAACACTTTTCGTCATTTAGCGTTTAAATATGACGATGTATACCAAGCTTGATTAGTTTCCTTTAAACATATTACCAAATTAATTAGTTTCAAAAGAAGTTGTATCAAAGTTCTAAGAATACCAACTTAAATTGTTTGATTCAAAATTTTGAGTTTTTATGTTAAAGCGAAACTTGATATTTTAGACATACTGTAGTATTTGGTCTATTTTACTTATTTAAAATTAGACTCAGGCCATGAAAGTATTTTTAAGTGAAAGTAGACTCAATTCCCTTTAAAATGATAGGTGGCTCGACTGCATGCGGACTTACGGTTAATTAGTTATGATTTTTTGAAGTTGCCCAAAAATCGCATCTGTACAGACGGATTCCACGGAACCAAATAAATGGATCCGCCCTTTATAAGATTTGGTGCCGTGGTCCTCTGAGACAGATTCACCAAAACTAGTATTTGACATAGAGAAACGTGTGTGACTTACTAGATTTCATAGTAAACATATAATACACATATTTAACAACATATCTACTTATGTAACTTATCTTAAACATTTACGAGGTGATTTTTCAACTAAATTTATAGTTATCCCAAACACTCCTTTAAAATCATATTTCTTAGTAAATTTTCTATAAGCACACAATACAATACTTACTAGTTCTTTCAACAAACTTTTATTTTATGTTTCAAAAAAACCTTCAAGCTTGTATACAAAGTTACATTTAACAACAAAATTTCTAAGTATAATTAGCAAAACATTTTTCATATTATTTTTCGCTTCAATGGTAATTTGATACATGGATCGTACTCTATTTTAAAACCATTTGTTTTGAAAATAAGAGCCATCACGTGGCTCGATACCAATTGTGGAAAAGTAGAGGGGGGGTGAATACGTTACCGTTTAAAAACTTTAGATCTTTAGTATCAAATCGCTTATGAAGCTTGTTATAATATGAAAGTACCAATTATTGTTTGTGACTAATATAAACCATAGTAAACCAAGTTGTCACACAATCATGAACATCAAACCACATCACAAACAATAGTATAGTGCAAGTATAAATGTAAAGAGATAAAGAAAGGAAAGTGCAAACCGAACGCGAGGATTTATAGTGGTTCGGTCACGGATCTCCTTTCCGCCCTACTCCACTCCCCAGTACCCAACTCGAGAGTTACTTCACTAAATCAACAAGCTCCCTTCTCGGAGGAGAAAACCTTACAATCGTAAACACACTTTTTTACAAAGCTAAATACCTAGTTCTAGTTCAAGGTAGAACCAACCTAACGTCGCCTATACAATATTTCCGACACTAAGCTAGATGTCGAGTTCTTTTACAAAGGTACAACCACTCCCAATATGTTTTATGGCCCAACATAACAAACCTTGTGTTTTATGGCACAAACACATAAACCATCTAATCTAGTTTGGTGAAAGTGTTGTTATGATGCAATGATGTTTACACTAATGATCCATGACACAAATGTCTAATGGATATGAATAACTACTTCTAAATGAACTTCCATTGATAGGAAGCCTTCATGATGAAGATCACAAGTTCCCTAAACTTGTTGTGATAGATCTTCACTTGTGGTGAGTGGGGATGGCTAGATCTCCAAGCTTTCCTTGGTTGATCAATGTAGAATATGCTTACAACAAAGATGAATGTTAGAAGCATTATGATCATGATCATTAGGGTGTTTAATGTATGTTACTACATTGTTAATGATAGATCTAAATGTATGCAAGAAGGTGGAGAAGGTGTGTTTTCAAGTGGTGAAGAAATGAAAACAATGGGCTTATTTATAGGCAAAAGGGGCGGGGCGTCCACGGACCGGTACAAATAAAGGGTTCCGCCCTTTATGCATTTTGGTGCCGTGCTGACAAGAAATCTAAAAATCTTTCTTCAAATCTTTCAAGATTTACCATATCTTACTAAGATCACATTTGATATATTGAGTGTCAATCTAACCAATATATTCAAGAGATCTTCAAAGGATTTCAAAGATGATGCATGCCATGATGTAACATGTATTTCCATTTTAGATTAAAATGTTTATCAAAGTAAACTTGTAAAATGTATTATGTAACTAGTTAATAAAATGTCTAGTTACCTTTTGAAATACTTGTGAATGCAAAATGTAAAATGAGGTTCTAAATAGAATGGTTAACCTATTAAAATACTTAGTGACTCTAGACGTATTTTAAACATTCTATATGATTTGTTAATGGGTTTGATCATAATGCCACATAACAAATGTAGAACACGTGTTGTAACATCGAGGACTTGAGACATCGCGAGGTGTTGAATGTATGTTGAGACAAAGTGTGATTACAAGTAACTTGTACATTTTACGTTATGTATTACAAGTTACATGTTTGTCATCAATCAAAACAAACGAGACTGTATAGATTAAATATCATAATATTTGCACTAACAATCTCCCCCTTTTTGATGATGACAAATATATGTAGCAGTAATAGAAGTAAAATGTAAAGGTTACTTGTATCCTTACTACCTTTACATTACCTTCTCTGTTTTACACTCTTCTCCCGCACAACCGAAAACAAAAGGGTGTGTCATAGGTTTAACTTCATTTCTCCCCAAAGCGAGCTTTTTATCATCCCTAGTGAAGTTAATCGTCCAATCCGTCCTTGTTTGGTAGCGAATCCATGGATCAAATAAAGAGGCTTAACCTACATCAAGGTTAGTTTTATGCAACAAAAATGAGAATATATGAAAAAGAAAATGCATAACAATATTAGCTATTTTTCTCCACTTTTTATCGAAGCACAAATGCTTGTTGAAAAGTGAGAATGATGCTAAATCGTGCATGCTCCCCTTGGCAGTTGCTCCCCTTTTTGAGGTAGGGTATGATTAAAACCTACAAAATATTAGTGCAAAACTATATTAGGTCATTGGGCAGAAAGTGATATACAACAAAGTGTATATAAGATGAATTGAAATTCTTGACGGAGCTCCCTTGCTCTAGGGCGGCAAGATGAACCTTCAAAATAAATATTAGTATAATAGAAGCTTTGTCTTTAGACAAATATGTCATATCCAACCAAGTGTATAGACGATGCAATATGAGTGCTTAAAGGACATTCCTCCTTGTTCTAGGGTGTCAAGAAGCACCTAAAATAAGAAAAATAATTGATGCAAACTTCATCCTTAGATGAGTAAATTATATACAATCGAGTGTATATGATGATGATCCTACAATGAAAAACATTAGTGCAATATATTTCATCTTTTCACAAAGAAAAATAAGATGTATATATGTGATAAATGATATAATCAAAGATCTCATGAAGTGTAGTCTCATAATTACAATCATAAGAAAAGTGAGAATATAATATGATAAAAGCCTACAAAATAGTTCCTAGATGATATGAAGTCTTCCACCGGGTGTGCCACTAGTGGTGCTAGTGTTGGTGTCGGTTGACTAGTAGGATTCATGTGGTGATGGTAGATGACTCGAGATTTACAAAAGTAAGTTTTAGCTAATCCATGGTGGTGATGATTAGTGAAAGTGGTGATGGAAGGTGGTGGTGATTAGGTAGGAAGCTATTAAGGAGTTAGAAACTATGTATATAGAAATATAAAAATATGTACTCATGCAATCCTTTCGTCATGTCAAGTGACCAAAGCTAAGAGAAAAAAATATGAATGGACATTGCATTTCAATGATGCATAAGGGTTATGATTTGAATGATTTATTGATGCTAACAACCTATTGTTTTGAGCAAGTTCTCATATGCTTCAACGAAGTAATCAATAATCACGTTCTATCTAAGAATATATAAAAGTGATAACATGAAGATAAATTAGTTCATTGATTGACCGAATTATAAAAATGACATATTCTAGGTGACAATGGGAAAGGTAGTATTAGCATGGTTTTGGCCGACATGGATGATTATCACTTTGAAAAGAAGTGAAGACAATATGGAAAATAATAATAATAATAATAATGAGTACCGATATGAGGATGAGAATGACATCATATAAGTGAGAGTTGGATGGACCAACGTGTTGGAAATGGCTATTTTGATTAATATATTGTTTGCATGACCATGACATGCATGATATATGTCAGCGAAAAAGGATAAGATCCAATGATGGTGTTCTAGATAGTGAAGTTGTAAGGTGCTAGGTTAAGGAAAATCCTAGATTAGTTGATTGTGGAGATGAAGAAGTTTGTAAAACACATGATGTGTTTTTCACTTGATGAGTTATTGGTGCAAACTTGTGATATAAGGTTAAAAAGGTTGAACTAGTTGTGGTTTCGTGAACGGTTTTAGCTAAGTGGTGTTTGCCTATGTGTTGGTATTTTAGAGTCTAAGAGACATAAAATTTGACAAAAGACAATTATGTGAATGGATTTCTCTCCCCTTAATTGGTGGACATCCAACATAATGTGTAATGTATCAAATAAGGAATGACAACAAAGTGTTTAGGAGGTTATCGGGTTAAAGAGATGAGCTTAGTGATGTTATTCTGGATGATGGTTAGCATACAATGAACTTCATCCTTAAAGTCATGTACCTCTTCTCGATTAATACGAGATGATCATTATGACGAGGCATGTGGTTTCCTAATAGGAAGTGAAAAGGATTAGAGTATTGTTATAACTAAATAATGATGGAGGTGATTTTTGGAAGCGGAAGCAAAAATGAGATTTGCAAAGAGGTTGGTTGAAAGACAAAAATGCAAAGCCAGCCTCTAGAACTCAATTCTATATGCTTTTTAAACTATATGCAGGTGTAGAGGTCCATAAAGCATAGTACTAATCTACATAGCAATAAAGAGGATTATACACAATGAGCATATAAAAGTTAGAACCAAGTGAGATAACAACAATTTGTTATCAACCTACAACACAAATTTGTAAGTGACAAAAGATGTTAACATGATAGAAATCAAATGATAACATATTATATAAGCAAAACAACACATTGCACTTAGTAGACAAAAAATCACCACACAAGATAACATCAAAACAATCATATTATGCAAGAATACGACTTTATTCAAGAAATTTCATTATGAGATTGTTTTGTCGTTAGACTTAGATACTTAAGCATACTTGGATACAGATAATCTGTGATTAATTTTAAGATAAAAAGGCTTCTAAAAGTTAGTCATACCAAAACACTTTGTGATTATATGTGCACGCAAAAAAAAATAGTGTGACAAGAAGCAAAAGAAACAAGATGAAAGATTTATGCAAGCTATGTTTAAGACATAACAATTTGGAGCATGTATCATTTAGACCATATTGTGCATAGATTTAAGGAATGTCAACAAAAGACAATAGCTTTCAAACATGGATACATCAATGACATATTATGAGTTCACAAATAACACATTAGTCATGTGAAGCATTATATAGATGACAAAAATTTCTTCAATCTTAAATATCATGCAAATCATGTTAACGCTTAGTAAGTGGCATAAAGCATCACAAGACAAAAAAAATTTCTAGGGTTTACACATTTGACAATTAATCAAGTAGGTATCAAACACCAAGAAAATGTCAAGACAATTGATCATTTTAAACAAGAGCATATATCATTTGGATCGTATTACACATCGATGTAATGAATTCCAACTAATAGCTTTCAAACACAAATATATCATATCAAAATTATCACGTATCGAGAATGCCATATGAGTTCATAAGTTATGTTAATCAAGCTAAAAGTAATTCAAAAGTAAGCATCATGCAAATAAAGTTTAGGTTTAAACGTTTAGTAGCATGAAACAAGAAATACAAGCATTATGAAGATAAAACCGTACTAAGGTTTACACATTTGACTAGTTATCAAACACTAAGATAATGTCAAATCAACTTATCAGTATCAAACAAGAACATGTAATCAACACATGTAAGTGCAATGCAAGTGGTTTTAAAATAAAAGTCATATATACTACTTGTTTGATTAGTATTCCTAAAGCGAGGCAAACTATCAATGTTTTAACACTTACTTTAGGCAGTACAAAACAATTTTCAAGTTGGAGAATGAATATGAGACTATTACTAAGCGTGCTCAATTAAGGCTAAACACGACCATTTTTACGGGTGATTCCACATATCCAACTTCTCTTCAGGAAGCAATTCAACCGTTAGGTCAAATTGAGTTTCTAGTGCAATAGGTTCTCCGATTCATACCATATTTAGAAAGATGGGAACTCATACTTTTGCATATTAAAGTGCATAAAAGATGATAGTTTACCAATACTTGGCTTAATGTGACACAACTAATATGCAATATAACTAAGGTGATGAAGACGTCATGTTATACACATGAATTTTAACAATGGTGTGTTTGATAAACAATGTGTTTGAATCTTGTGTTTAGAATCTCAAGTTGTTCAAATTACAGCTAATTATGATCTAATGGATAACATCTTTTATGTTGAGTTGAAGTGTATACTTTAAATGTGAATTGATCATCTAAGACTAGAGAATGGATATGTTAAACTAAGGTTCTCAAGAGAGCTCTTTATTTAACAAGAAATCTAAGTGGGGTTACCAACTTCAATAGATCTTGTGTATACTCTAAAGATCTTTGTAGTTTAACCTTGGATGTACTTTCAGTTTGGCGAGAGTTAGGTTATGATGTAAGCTTGAAAGAAAATAGATACAAATAGTATCTTTCAACAAATGAGATTATCCCATGGGATAAAGTTACCATGATTATGAAAACAAGTATGACAAAATGAATTGGATATGCTAGTTCATAGAACTTGTAGATGTTTGTTTCAAGATCATTTAGCCAATGAGGTGTAATTAAATCTCTTGTAACACAACTATTTAA
>OU343219.1:13658501-13773890 GCA_910596185.1 Chrysanthemum makinoi
ACGCTTCCGCTAAGCATTATCTTCTAAGAAGAGAAATCTTCTCAATTATGACCATTCTCATCAACATGCTTCATACTTTTCATGCGCTTAGTCATTAAGTGAACCGGGCTACTTTTGATTATTTTCTTATTCCACTTGCTCAACTATAATGAAGATGGAGACATCATGTGCTAATATTTGGGAGAAGTGTGTGAATAGACTACATTTGGTTAAGATATTCACTTATTCAATCAAGAATGACAACTTCGTATGCAATTCTTGAGGGGGAGAAAAAGTGTGAATTTACCGCATGGTTGATTGATTTCGAGATAAAATGGTCAAACGGCTCCAAACTCTGTAAGAACCGAAGCTTCTTCTAGTGAGTCGTGCTATTGACATCTTCAAACCGCTGATATGATTATCGACAAAGTGCTTCCTAATGCTTCACGCACACATCAACATGATGATTCGAACAATCACTCGTTCTTGTTTGATGTGATTTGTAGTTTGGTGTTACCATCTCTGTGTTCAGCTATGCACCGATTGTTGATCTCCTTGATGAAACATCTTCGTTCTTGTTTGATTGGGAGAGATTTAGTTAATGGGACTTGCAAGATGTAGTTAATTGGGATGCTTTTGGGATGTTCTTATTTTTTGGTGAGTTGAAGATGTTAATCTATTCCCCAACAAGCACAATCTTGAAGAAGGTCGAGTCTACGATTGGCTCTACATTTTCTCGCTGCATTTTAGAAGACTAAAGACGAAGTTGCATTTGATTATCCAATGACTTCTTCATATTCCCGCATTGTCGTTTAGGGAGAGCACTAATTGGGGGAGGGTGAAATGTCTGATTTAATCCCCAATTAGACTTGCTTACATTATTCAAAGATGTTGATTCTCACAAAGACTCCAAGCCGCTCTTCTCAACATTCTAGTATTTGGGCTTTCAAAGAGTTGCCGATTCTCAAGTATCAAAACCAGTAAGGGGGAAGGAGACACGCATCTAAACGCGAGTAAACTTGATGAACTTAATACTTTTAAGTAATTGAAGATATCCCGGGAAGACAAATGTTATTACAGCAGAGAAACTCAAGGTTTGACTCATGGCGAGTAAACTTGATGAACTTAATTCTTCTAAGTGATGGAAGATATCCCGGGAAGACAAATGTCATGACCGCAGAGAAACTCAAGGTTTTACTCATCAAGGCGTTTAGTGTTCTTATTCCAACTACGTGGGGGAAGAGATGTAAGAGACATTTTTTGAAGATAAAAGAGTCACACAAGTGAGGAGGCATTTGTGTACTTCGGGTTTTTGAGCTTCATACACAATCATCAGGAAAGATAAATGTGCATTGGGTGGTTGTATCATTTATTCTTTGGAAATCTATTTGTGTACTCGGGCTCTTGAGCTCTATTCTAAGAGACGGGCTGCATCAATTCATCTACTTGGGGGAAGTGGTCTCTTGACACATTTTGGAATGGATTGCGTCAGACTTCAGTGGTTATGAAATTTGAGAAGAGCTATTTATGTGTGGGATGATACGTTGCTGGTCTTATTGATGATATAACCCCGAACGAAGAATCTAGATTATCGTTCTTAAAAGGAGCAGCGGGATTTATGATAATGGTGTGCTTCTATGTGCACCTGGCTAAGGCAAGCTTGAAATAGAGTCAATCTGCTCATCTAATGGATTTTCGGTTTGGGGGGAAGCTGCCAAAGTCTCTCATTCTTAAAGGTTCAATTTCTTTCTTCAATGTAAGAGCTTTCGGGCTTTGGTGGTGAATGTTTAAGAGATGATGACTTCTATCTTCTACAACGGGGTCGCCGGTATCAGTATCATCATCTTCTTTTACTATATCATCTTCTCTATCTTTGTATATATTTATTAAAAACCAAATACAAAATTATAAAACCACAAAAAGAAAATAGAAAAATATAAAACCAACAAAAACCCATAAAAATCAGAAAATTTGAAAATTCCAAAAATATTGTTTTCTCTAGACATGTCTTCTGGTATCGATAACATCTACGGTCTTAGAAATGTCATTCAATAATGGCACGGGACCATAGATGAAGTTCGAGCAGGAGGTGTAAATATTCTTTTCTAAACAAGTCTCAAAATATGGCTTGCAGTTACTTCTGACTGTAACCCGTGCTTAAACAATGGATTGCTATTATTTTAGATAGCAACTCGTTCTTCAAGGAAGGAAAGTTCTGTGCTAAAACAATTTTCTTAAATCTCGTGCACTTATCTTAAAACAAAATGAGGAAAGTATGTCGAAGGATTGCTGTTCCTACTCAAATATTTTTCCTTCTAAAATTCTTCTGAAAAATATTTGTTTTAACTGAATTGGTGGAAAATGAGTTGCTTGAAAAACAATCAGTTTCAAAATGTTTATAAAATTGAAAACTCAATCAATGACTTCAAGGCTTTTAACCTTTCAGAAAAATAAGTCATTGATTGAGGGGGAGAATATTTTCAAATTTACACCATCTAACGGACTTTCTTAATTATCCTACGTGCTTAATTAAAATATATAATTGCCTATGTTGAAGGACTAGGTTTCTAGGATGTGATTGTTAGGATTAGATTATTAAAGTTTGATGAACACATAATTCCCATGCCTTTATATGATCTGATTGATATGTTGGATTGACTTTTATTAGTCGATTGTTGTTTGGGTGATGTCGACCACCATATATCTGTATGTGTGTTCAATAACTGATGCGCGCTGAACAGTCAAGCTAAATCACTCAAACCTGCCACTTGTGAATGGCGATCAGAATCGCCTTAAAACTGCCAAGCACGAATGCAATTTAGATCGAGGAATATAGTGAATTCCCGGGTCGTTAAGTCCCACGGAGGATGAATTGGTGTTTAAACAACTCAGATGATAGAATGATCACTAAGGATAGTGATCAGGAAGGTTTTGATGGAAAATTACCTAAAGAAAAGATCTACAAATTACAGCGACTTAAATGCAAATTAAAAGAAATTAAAAAGTTAAAATCTATTAAATAAACGCTATCACTATTTTTACAGATCGATGAACGTTTATGATATAAAACAAAATAACTTAAATAAACTATTTTAATCAAAACGTAAACTCAAAATATCTAAAAACGTTACTTAAAACTAAAACGAGCGTTATTTACGAAAAATACGCTGAAGCGCAAGATAAAACGTAAATTTTATGAAATAAAAGGCCTACGAGTGTAAAACTAATTTTATTACGTACTATATGATAAAAGAAAATTTTAGAAAAAAGATTTATATTTTTTTGACTTTTATATTTTTTATTATGAATTAAATAAGATAAAACACTAATTAAATGATTAAAAATACTAAAACTAATGTGAAAAATCTGAAACTTTCACAGAAAATACTTTATACTAATACACTTTTATTAAAATTACAAAACTGGAAAAGCTACAATGAATAAGCTCTAAATAAGCTATTAAGCTCTTAAGCTAAACTGAAAAACGATATAAAGAGAGTTCGCACAAGGTCGAGGTCTCGTGTTCGAAATCGTGTCTCTCCACCCTCTTTTTGCAAAAAACATTTTTTTGATTTTTATTTTACAAACTTGTTAAGCACTATGTAATAAGCAAATTTGAAAACTACAACTTTTATGAAACTGGTAATAAGCTCGGAAAGCTTAATCATCTTAACAAAGGGCTTAATTTTGGAAATAAGCACAAGGCTTAAGCCATTTGGCTTATAAGCTAGAAAATAAGCAACATGTTAACTGAAAATAAGCTAGAAATGATATTAAGCTAATGGAACAAGTGAATAAGCATTATTACCAAGGAATAAGCACAAGAATCTTTAAAGCTTAAGAGAAAATTGAAAAAGCACAATGATAAGCTAAAAAGCTAATAAGCTAGAGATAAGCATAAAGTAAACTGTTGGTAAGCTAAGAAAATGTAGATAAGCTAAAATTAAAACTGAATAAGCACAATGAAAATAGAAATAAGCTCTAAACAAACTCCAAATAAGCACAAGGATCACTGTATGCACAGGACACTATTGAGTTTTACTAGGTACTTTTAGCTTAATTTTAAGTACTTATATAAGCTTGAAATGAAAACAAAGGCTGGACTAAGCAAGTTGACCAGCTGATCTTTTCAAAAAGTTAAAAATCTAACTATGGCTTACACTAATAAGCTTGTGAGAGGCTTGAGAAAATCTTGAAAACACACATCAGTCAATACCGGTGAATGCGAAGTTTTGGACAAAATGAAAAGCACTAGCAGCCCTATCAATTGAACTACAAAGTGAGAAGCTTAACTTGGAACCTCAAGATAGCTTGGTTGGCTATCTAAAGAACCAAAGATCAAAAGATTTGGTCAACTAGAAAGCTTTTTGTGAGCTTGAGAAAAAGGTTAGAAATGCGGCACGGGCACATTTTGAAACAGTGACCTGAAATAAGCTAAAAGAAAAGCTGCTAAATAAGCTATTGAGAAAATATCAAATACACTAGGATAGAGATGAGCAGCTAGATTTTTATATTCCAAAGGCTCAAATCATGAAACTCAATATTAAGTCCTATATAGATTATTCTATTTTATCCAAAACTGTGGAAATGAAATATTTGACTTTTCTAAAAAACAAATAGTTTGACTAAAATGAATTTTAACTTGATTCTATGAACTTATAAGGTTATAATAAGCTGAGATAAGATTATCTATGGCTATGGAGACAACTTTTAAGCATGTAAACTGATTTTGGCTACTCAAAATCCCAACAGTGGACTGCCAAAGGCAATCACATAAGATTTTGACTTTGTCGCTGCAAGTGCGCAGTTTAATTGGACTTGAATGAGTTAATTACAACTAAACAAAGGTAACACCACGACATTAACCAATGGACCTTCCATTTATGCGATTAACAAGCTAAACCAAACACCTCTTTAAAAACGCGCTTATAAAGCTTAATATGCTAAAACAAACTTTTAAACTGAAATATCTATTTATTAACTTATAATTACTATATTTAAACAGATTTAAGCTAATATTAACTAGATTAGAACACCTATACTAATAAATGCAAAATATGAGAAATTAGCTTACAAATGAGTATTTGCACAAACTGAGAACTGAGGTGTACAACTCAACCTATAGCTTACCAATAAGCACTACACCCAAAAGCAATCCAAAATCAACTCTGCTTCACTGTCTTGATCATTATGCCCATGATTTTTTATTTTATTTCTATTTTCTTTGATTTTTTATGTTTTTTAAGTAAACTAAATTACAAGTCCTCTAAATGATGACCAAGCTTCAAAAAACTTAAAAGGTGACTGAAATTAGATGAAATGAACAAGAACAACAATATTTTAACAAGATTAAAGCAAAATGTCAATTTTGCTTGAAAATGCTAAAAATTGAATTCAAACTTGAAAACTGAAACTGAGAACTATTGAAATAACTTTCATTTAACCATTAAACATGATACAACTTTGAAAATAAAACTGAATTTAAAAGTTAACAACAGAATTTAAAGTTTACACTACAAAATGGTCTAAAACAATCGACAACCTTTAACACCGCTTCTTTTCATCTTTATAGACATCCAAAAGCTTTTCCTCTTCTCCTCGATCATTCCCACCATTGGATAGGTCTGATAGCATCTTAATCGTCCATGTGTAATTTTGGCGGGAAAAATGGTAAAGCAGGTTTTATGCATTTAATGCTTGGTTGGATGGAGGGAAAGGTGATGTAAAACAGCTGGGGAGATAAGGGAAGTGAGGTGGAAAGTGGGAGAGGTGGAAAACCACCGGTTTCGTGTTTCAGGGGAGAGGGAGGAGATATAAAGGATGGCGTTTTTGATTTCATTTAAATTGTTGGGCCGGGTTGTGTAATGGACTGGGTTGGGTTTGGGCTATGGTTTAATATAGGTTGGATTTGTTTAATAATAAGGACCATTCATGTAAATCGCCAAAGTGAGGCTGATATTGCAACTTTTCCAATCATATCACAAGGGCTAAACCTGTAAATCTTGAATAGTACAAGGACCAATTGCATACAATTCTTATTTATACCCTTCCGGGACTAAATCACCAAATTTGAAACTCTAACTTGTAATTTTCTCCAAAGTTATCATGAAGGACCAATATTGCCATTTATAAATAGTATAAGGTTTATTTTGATTATTTCTTATTTTTTAAAACCTTAGGGACTAATTTTGACACTTTTGCAAAGTTGAGGGACCAAAGTTGTAATTTTGAGATTTTTAACTTCAAAGAATTATTTTGAACAACTTGTGAATCCCAAGGACCTTTAATGACATTTTACAAGTTTTTGAATTACCAGGGACTAGATTTGACAACTTTGTAACTTGGGGGACTAAAACTGCCAATAATGCAAACTTGATACGCTTTTTCACCGATTTTGATGTTTTTGCTTTTAAAACACATAAAACACTTGTTTGTGATATTTTTATCATTTTGAAGCATCGAAAGTGTTTTCGTGATTTTTTGGCATTCTAAAAAGTATAAAAATGATGAGTATTTAGACACTCATCAATCCCCCACACTAAGATATTGCTAGTCCCTAGCAATGATTTGAGAAAATTTAATGGATTTTATCTCTTTACCAAAAGCCATTACTCCTGGAGTAGCCAATTGTTTTAGTTCAAGTAAGAACTTTGGTACAATGATAACCAAATGATTTTGAGCAAATCATAAGCTATAAACGGGTTTGATTTGTCTTTACCGAAGCCGTACTTTCTGGACTAGCCAACTCTTAGATAAATTATCAATATTATCTTTGGTGAGTGATTACCAATTATGGATTTTCCACTGCCTTTACCACAAGCCATAAACTTGCGGGCTAGCCAACTTTTCACTAGTTAAAGATATGGTGAGTTGAACACCATACAATTTTGGGCAAATTGCAAACCATAAACGGATTTGAGATATCTTTACCAAGAGCCGCCTCCGGATTAGCCAATCCGGGTTAGACATGGTGTACTGATTACCATTTGTTGTGTTTAGTACATAGTACTTCCACTAAAAAAATTTTAAAATTTGGCCATTTTGGGGGAAAAAGGGACTAAAAGGGTACATTTTATGATCAAATTCGCCAGAATTTCCCCCCCACACTTAGAAATGAATATTGTCCTCAATATTCAAAGTGTGGAAACACAACAATTATTCTCTTTTTAATATTTACAATTTTCATTCACTTTTGAAACATGGGGCATCTCCCCACACTGGGTGGTACACACGGGTGAAAACCCATGTTCAACTATCTGTTTTTGATTACCGAAGTCACTAGCTGACTCACCCCTCAATTAATTTGTTCATGGGAAAGTAAGTGGAAGAGACAATCTCCATCGGACTTTCATTCAAGATGTTTGTATAAACATGGAAGTACGTGAAAGTTCCACACCGATGAGATATACATGAACCGCTCACAAATGGTATGTGGAAATCTTGGGGGTCCAGATAATGTCTTCATTCAGAATGGAGTGAAGATAATGCGAGGAAAGAGAATGAGAATATATGAAGAAAAGAAAGAAAATCATGATACAAATCATGACTAACTCTTCATCCTCGATAGGAGAATTCATAGTTTCATGAATCTCCTCAGTTAAGCTTCAGCATCAAGACATATTGTGGAATGTCTAGATCAAAGTGGAAATTATCATACTCGTGGAGATATGATATGAGTGAGTTCACCAGGGAGAACTCCTCAAAGTGAATGAATCATGGTTTGATGTGAGTGAGTTCATTGTGAACTCCTCAAAAGTAAATGATTCATAATCGAGAGAAGAATTATGAGAATGAGAAGTGGTAATACCACTAATCTTCTCTCCATCGATCAAAAGCAGAAGGCTTCCATTTTAGAATAGAATCATCGGAAAAATGTCACTATCCTATGGGATAGGAGATGAAATGGGTTTTCATTGAAAGCCTCGATTTTAGAAATGAGAAGATGACATTCAGATAATGTTGCAGAAGTGCTTCATCTTTGATTTCAGTGTCAGCAACTTCATCATTCTCTTCTTCTAAGCTAACAAGCTCAGAAGGTAAATCTTCCATATAAGCGATGTCTCCACAAGATAATGAATCGTCATCAATAGAATCGGAGCACATCTCAACATGATTACTTTGGAAGACAAGAGGGGGAGGGGTATCACACAAATGATCAAGAATTCCCTGTGACTCTCTTGGGATTGGGACAAGGTTCTCAACACTAGACTTTATAAATTCGTCGATTCCTTTTGAGAACAAATGTCAAAAGCTCATCCCCCATGAGAGAGTGAGTGTGACCTCGGGTTGATAGCGGTTGTTTGAGAATGAATCTCAAGCTGCTTGGGATATCATCGATGAACTTGATGAATCAAGTGTATCATCATCATCACTATCATGTGGGAATAAATGAAATTGAGAAGCGATCTGTTTGCTTTTTCTTTTTGCAATTAATTCCTAATAGATTTTTCAAAAGCAATTTGGGAATTTATTTGCGTTTCTCTTCTAGCAAATTCTTCCATGGATTTCTCATGTGAATTTTGAATGACGGGACATTGGGGAGTGGAGGGTATTTGTCAAAACGGAAGGTTGACATTGATAATCATCATGAGGACCCCACAATATACACAAGAAAAACTGAACATTATGAAATCTTTGTCTTATCAACTCCTCGATTCTTTTCACCCTCCTGACTCGAGCTCTAGATAAGTGTCTTGTTGGATTTCTTTGAGTCATTAATATGGCACTGTGGAGATTGGTCGTGATCTGGATAGTCATAATTGTTACAAGGAAATGGATTCCCGTTTGACAATCGAGCTGAAATGAGGACCTCCATTAGCTCACAACTTGAGTAAAAGCTGTTGAGCCTGGATAGGTGAATCATATGGATATTGGTCATATCCAAAGTTAGCATCATCGAGAAAACTGTTCATGAGCAATCGTGTTTCCGGATTGACACTCAAATCCTTGGTGAGGACCTCCACAAAATTCACAGCAGCGATGTTGATTATATGAAGATAAGTCGGGCTGTGGTGGGTAATTAGAAAAATTTGAGGGGTCGTTAAATGAGTTTGGATTAGGATCATAATCAAATGAATTCCTCGAACCACAAAACAAACAACTCCGTTAAGAATATCATTACCACACCGTACACCGTACACCCCAGGGTGAACCATAAAGAGGCTCACCACAACCGACACAAGGAATAAACGATTCTATTTGAGAGTTATGAGAAGGAATCGGTTCATTCAAAGAATCAACAAAACCAACATGGTGATCTGAATGACTAATAAGACTCAAAGAACATTTTGAAAAATCTGGAGGTGGGACAAGTGGTGTGCTCACGAGAGCTAGCAATTTCCACTACTTCCGTTATGGACTCGATTCACCCTGGTTCTTGAAAGCGTGAAGATTAGGCAAGTCATTCTTGCTAGTCACCGGTCGAAATTCTGCATGTTTGCTTTTAGCAAGTAAATGAATCGTGAAAGTGTAGGATCAATTTTAGATGGCTTAAGAGCAATCGAGGGGTTAGATCTTTGGATAACCGTAGGTTGGACGTAGTTAGTACCTCCATTATCGAGGAAAGTACCGGTCCTTTGTCACCCGGTTTCTCGTTCTATTTCCCTCTGGCGCAGAATCAATGGATCATCACGAACAACACAATTTTTAGACATTTGTGACCACGATCACGAAGTTTTTCAACTTCATCCAATTAGATCCTCGAGAGATTCCATGAAAATAGAAGAAGTTAGAATCAAATGGATAGAGGGTAAAGGGATAAAGAATTAAAAAGGGTAAGAGGGTAAAGATGAATATTTTTGGATTTTTGGATAAATATTTTGAAAAAAAAACAGGAATGAAAATATTTTTGGGTTTTGTGTTTGTTGAAAACTTTACGAAAAGCTGTTTACAACGATGGTATATGTGCAAATGCAGATTGGGAAATGCTTAAAACACGCTTGCCTCCCCGCATGGCGCCAAAAATTTGATGCCTTGCCACTGAACAGTCAAGCTAAATCACTCAAACCGCCACTTGTGAATGGCGGAATCGTATCGGCTTAAAGCTGCTTTCAGCGAATGCAATTTAGATGAGGAGGAATATAGTGTATACCTGGGTCGTTAAGTCCCACGGAGGATGAATTGGTGTTTAAACAACTTCAGATGATAGAATGATCACTAAGGATAGTGATCAGAAAGGTTTTGGATGGAAAATTACCTAAAGAAAAGATCTACAAATTACAGCGACTTAAATGCAAATTAAAAGAAATTAAAAAGTTAAAATCTATTAAATAAACGCTATCACTATTTTTACAGATCGATGAACGTTTATGATATAAAACAAAATAACTTAAATAAACTATTTTAATCAAAACGTAAACTCAAAATATCTAAAAACGTTACTTAAAACTAAAACGAAGTTATTTACGAAAAATCTTACTGAAAGCATAAGATAAAACGTAAATATTATGAAATAAAAGGCCTACGAGTGTAAAACTAATTTTATTACGTACTATATGATAAAAGAAAATTTTAGAAAAAAGATTTATATTTTTTTGACTTTTATATTTTTTATTATGAATTAAATAAGATAAAACACTAATTAAATGATTAAAAATACTAAAACTAATGTGAAAAATCTGAAACTTTCACAGAAAATACTTTATACTAATACACTTTTATTAAAATTACAAAACTGGAAAAAGCTACTACGAATAAGCTCTAAATAAGCTATTAAGCTCGTTTAAGCTTTAAACTGGAAAACGTATATAAGAGAGTAGATGTGTAAGAAAATAACGAGAAAGACCCAAGGGCGCAATGGTTACAGGTACCCCTCTTGTCACTCTCACAAGGCTGGAGGTCTCAGGTTCGAGCCTGCCTCCACCCTTTTTGCAAAAACATTTTTTTTTTGGATTTTTATTTTACAAACTTGTTAAGCACTATGTAATAAGCAAATTTGAAAACTACAACTTTTTATGAAAACTGGTAATAAGCTCAGAAACAGCTTAATCATCTTAACAGTGGCTTAATTTTGGAAATAAGCACAAGGCTTAAGCCATTTGGCTTATAAGCTAGAAAATAAGCAACATGTTAACTGAAAATAAGCTAGAAACAGATATTAAGCTAATGGAACAATTTGAATAAGCATTATTACCAAGGAATAAGCACAAGAATCTTTAACAGTTAAGAGAAAATTGAAAAAGCACAATGATAAGCTAAAAAGCTAATAAGCTAGAGATAAGCATAAAGTAAACTGTTGGTAAGCTAAGAAAATGTAGATAAGCTAAAATTAAAACTGAATAAGCACAATGAAAATAGAAATAAGCTCTAAACAAACTCCAAATAAGCACAAGGATCACTGTATGCACAGGACACTATTGAGTTTTACTAGGTACTTTTAGCTTAATTTTAAGTACTTATATAAGCTTGGAAATGAAAACAAAGGCTGGACTAAGCAAGTTGACCAGCTGATCTTTTCAAAAAGTTAAAAATCTAACTATGGCTTACACTAATAAGCTTGTGAGAGGCTTGAGAAAATCTTGAAAACACCACTGAGTCAATACTCGATGAATCTTTGAAGTTTTGGACAAAATGAAAAGCACTAGCAGCCCTATCAATTGAACTACAAAGTGAGAAGCTTAACTTGGAACCTCAAGATAGCTTGGTTGGCTATCTAAAGAACCAAAGATCAAAAGATTTGGTCAACTAGAAAGCTTTTTGTGAGCTTGAGAAAAAGGTTAGAAATCGTGCTTACGGAGCACATTTTGAAACAGGTGACTGAAATAAGCTAAAAGAAAAGCTGCTAAATAAGCTATTGAGAAAATATCAAATACACTAGGATAGAGATGAGCAGCTAGATTTTTATATTCCAAAGGCTCAAATCATGAAACTCATTATTAAGTCCTATATAGATTATTCTATTTTATCAACTGTGAAACTGAAATATTTGACTTTTCTAAAAAACAAATAGTTTGACTAAAATGAATTTTAACTTGATTCTATGAACTTATAAGGTTATAATAAGCTGAGATAAGATTATCTATGGCTATGGAGACAACTTTTAAGCATGTAAACTGATTTTGGCTACTCAAAATCCCAACGATGGTAATTTGCCAAGGCAATCACATAAGATTTTGACTTTTCTGTTGCATTTAGTGCAGTTTAATTGGACTTGAATGAGTTAATTACAACTAAACAAAGGTAACACCCGGACATTAACCCATTGGACCTTCCATTTATGCAGATTAACAAGCTAAACCAAACACCTCTTTAAAAACGGCAGTTATAAAGCTTAATATGCTAAAACAAACTTTTAAACTGAAATATCTATTTATTAACTTATAATTACTATATTTAAACAGATTTAAGCTAATATTAACTAGATTAGAACACCTATACTAATAAATGCAAAATATGAGAAATTAGCTTACAAATGAGTATTTGCACATGAGAACCGAGGTGTACAACTCAACCTATAGCTTACCAATAAGCACTACACCCAAAAGCAATCCAAAATCAACTCTCTTTTGTCTTGATCATTATGCCCATGATTTTTTTATTTTATTTCTATTTTATTTGATTTTTTATGTTTTTTAAGTAAACTAAATTACAAGTCCTCTAAATGATGACCAAGCTTCAAAAACTTAAAAGGTATTGAAATTAGATGAAATGAACAAGAACAACAATATTTTAACAAGATTAAAGCAAAATGTCAATTTTGCTTGAAAATGCTAAAAATTGAATTCAAACTTGAAAACTGAAACTGAGAACTATTGAAATAACTTTCATTTAACCATTAAACATGATACAACTTTGAAAATAAAACTGAATTTAAAAGTTAACAACAGAATTTAAAGTTTACACTACAAAATGGTCTAAAACGATTCGACAACCTTTAACCGCCTTCTTTTCATCTTTATAGACATCCAAAAGCTTTTCCTCTTTCCTCTGATCATTTCCCACCATTGGATAGGTCTGATAGCATCTTAATCGTCCATGTGTAATTTTGGCGGGAAAAATGGTAAAGCAGGTTTTATGCATTTAATGCTTCTTGGTTGGATGTGGAGGTGGAAAGGTGATGTAAAACAGCTGGGGAGATAAGGGAAGTGAGGTGGAAAGGTGGGGAGAGGTGGAAAAACCACTGGTTTCAGGTTTACGAGGGAGAGGAGGAGATATCTGTGATGGCGGTTTTGATTTCATTTAAATTGTTGGGCCGGGTTGTGTAATGGACTGGGTTGGGTTTGGGCTATGGTTTAATATAGGTTTGGATTTGGTTTAATAATAAGGACCATTCATGTAAATCTGCCAAAGTGAGGGGCTGATATTGCAAATTTTCCAATCATATCACAAGGGCTAAACCTGTAAATCTTGAATAGTACAAGGACCAATTGCATACAATTCTATTTATACCCTTCCGGGGACTAAATCACCAAATTTGAAACTCTAGGGACCAAACTTGTAATTTTCTCCAAAGTTATCATGAAGGACCAATATTGCCATTTATAAATAGTATAAGGTTTATTTTGATTATTTTCTTATTTTAAAACCTTAAGGACTATTTTTGACACTTTTGCAAAGTTGAGGGACCAAAGTTGTAATTTTGAGATTTTTAACTTCAAAGAATTATTTTGAACAACTTGTGAATCCCAAGGACCTTTAATGACATTTTACAAGTTTTTGAATTACGGGGACTAGATTTGACAACTTTTGTAACTTGGGGACTAAAACTGCCAATTATGCAAACTTGATACGTTTTTCACCAGATTTTGATGTTTTTGCATTTAAAACATATAAAACACTTGTTTGTGATATTTTTATCATTTTGAAGCATTTACGAGTGTTTTCGGATGTTTTGGCATTCTAAACGATATAAAAATGATGAGTATTTAGACACTCATCAATAGCGTATGCGTGTATATTGGTATATAAGAATGTTCCCGATCCGGATCCCACAATAGAAGATGATTGGATGCGGAAAGGAAAGGGTAACTATATCTTGGGTTGACAAATGAAGAAACGGAGCTTAATTGGACTTCTATGAAGAGTTGGCATGGAAAAATGCAACGTAAGAGGTCTCATTGCATCGAGATGGTTTTCTTCATCGACAAATGAAGAAATGGAGCTTAATTTGACCTCGGTTGGCATTAAAATGCAACGAAAAGAAGTCTCACTGCATCAATGAGATGGTTTTCTTCAAACCCTACAGCAACAACAACGGAAGCTTCTCAACCACTAACGTATCTTTGTGCAGGGATAATAGTGATGATACCATTTTTCTAAAACTTTGAAAATATTGTTTTGAAAATGGAAAAATATTGTTTTGAAAATAAATCGGATTCAAAGTTTTGAAATCAATCGGACTTTATTTTGTCAAATCTTAAGTGATTTCAAATTAAGTATTTTCAAACAATATATCTTCAACAGTCCGTTTATGCGAATTAATGTGGTGATCTAAAGATTTAATGTTATGTCATGGTATGATTTTTCTCTAGAATCAAGATCTTTCAAAATGAAATTTTTTCTGTTCTTGTTTGATTGTGAAATTGTTTTATTTTACTTAAAGATCTCTTAAAACAATCATACGTGACACTAACAATCTTTAATGTCTTAAAATGGTCCTTATCATCATTTTTAAAATTAAATCTTGCCACGTCTTTTCCCAAAATTTTCTAAATGATTTAAATCAGATGGGATCACAAATCTTAAATGGTTTGCTATTTTTGATCGGGGGAGAGATCGTGATTTAAATCTCAAATATGTTTTAATGGAATTGGTTTTAGTCCTTCAAAGGCACTCCTGCCTCCATGTGCCAAACGATTTGAAATACACAATGCACATGTTGAGGAGGAGGATTTATCCAAAAACATGATGAGTATTTAAACCAGGCCACATTTTCTCCCATGTTTTCTAAACCTTATTAAATCACTTGGGATCCAAAATCTCAAAGGGTTTGATATTTTTGATCGGGGGAGAATTTGTGATTTAATATGAAATTTGATAAAAGGTGATCATTTGATTCAATGTGCTAGTTCTCTCTAATATGTGCTAAACTCTTTCATATATTGATGCACATATTGAGGGGGAGCGAATGGTTTCTTAATGGTTTTTGTGATCGTGGATGTGCTTCAAAAGAACTCTTTCCTCTATGTGATAAAATGATTTCAAATATCCTATGCACATATTGAGGGGGAGAATTTACCAAGAAAATCAAATGGATTTTTCTATGAAAATTGTGATCAAAGAAAATATTTCAAAGTCCTCTTGCCACCATGTGCTAAACAATTTCTAAATCATATGCACATGTTGACGGGGAGGTTTTCTAAATGATCAAAACTATTAAGGTACAAAATGCTTTGATCTCGTATCACAAGTACCTTGATTGTTTTCCAAATGATTTTTCAATTGGTTTCAAGGAAGAATGAACTGTACCAAAAGACCGACCATTTTACTTTATGTATGGAGTTATAAGGATGGTGAGGTTAGGTATTAGTTCCACGATCCAGACAGGAGAGGGATCTACCGAGGGATAATCCACTAGATAGTGTAGAGTCCTTAGGTATATTGAAAAAAGGAGAAAAGTGAGATCTGGAAGAGTGCGGTGAGAGCGAGCTATGTGGAATAAACCCAACAAGGTTCTAGTTATGAAGTCTTGGTAAGCACTGATGGGGTCGAAGAATGAAAAAGAAATGAATGTGAAAAGGGTGAAAAGAAATAGCCCTCCAATAATTCAACCTTAGGACCGAAAGGGTTCAATACATATGCTCTGGTGTTTACAAAGGTAACACCGTATTGAAGACAAGGCGTCATGGACCCAGGTGGCCTTGAACTAAACTTCCCAAGCTACTCAAGTTCCTCTTAAAAGGGCTTGTTTCACTCTCACGGGGAACCGACATAATCTATCGACTTTCTCTTAGAGATGGTTGATATTGAAGAAAGAGACCCTCTCCCTAGTCTCCGGCATAGGAACCAAAAGTGCACTAATTGAGTCTAGAGCCAAGAGATCGTCCACAATATCTCATTAGGACACTAAATTCTTGAAGACTTGCTGTTTCACACAATGTGGAAAGTAAGTATATATTGAGAGTCCTACGCATTATCCTTGTGGTATTGCGTAACAACCGAGTGATATATTAAATATATTCACGATGAAGATGGAAAGCCTTCTAGAGCCAACATCAAACAAGCTCTTGGTAGGTGGCATGTGAGATATTTTCTAAAGATCAAACTTGTGACAACTGGACAGAAACGATGGGGCGATTCACTCGTGAATCAACCTTGGTCCAGGAAATGAATTGACGAATACTTTTGGAAAAACCGTTCGATGTGAAAATATTCTTTTCTCTAGCACATCGAATGTGTATTCATTTTCAAATTCAAAAAGTTTCTCTGATTGAAAAAAATACTTTTGGAAAAACCGCTCGATGTGCAAATCTTCTTTTCTCTAGCACGTCGAATGTGTACTCCTTTCAAATATAAAAAAGTATTTTTGATTGAAAATTGATCTTTCCTATAAAACCTTCGTCGTATTGCAAAACTCTTTCTTGAAGCAATACGCGATTGTTTTCAAATCGATTTTTCATCAATCAGTGAATCTCAATTATTTGGTTCACTCGCTCATGTTGTCTTCTTTGAGGCGTTCGGTTTGAAAACGCTAGAGCATACTTGCGAAACCACATCAAGGAGATTCTTTGGAATTCTACGATCACAGGCGTACTTATGCTTGATCAGCGAGGAACCGTGGGCCGTGTACCTCAATTCAACGAAAGTGATCAAAGACACTTTCGTGTGTGTTTTATTGCTAACTGTTGTTTGCGGTACATTTGGGCGGTTCGCGGATGTACCGATCGGAATGAGGAGTCAATCAAAGCCGCATGCTCACAGCATCCACTCTTAATTTGAAGAAATCATGACTTGTGCATATCTACAGAACTGGCTCGATATTTTATACTATGTTTCGCTGGCTACGCTGCTGCAAATATCATGAGGCAGTAAAGCTTCCGCTATTCTGATGAAAAGATGTCATGATCCAGAAAGTGTGAGCACATCGGTCCAAAAGTCACAACATCTTATGATGGCAACACAATAAAGGGTGATCCAGAGATTTACTGTGGGTGATGATCTCAAAGAAAGCTCGAAGATCATCAAAGATGTGGATCAGTTTAAAGACCTCCACTTAAAGTACCAATCAATGCGGACTTTGAAGAATCGCTACAAAAGCACAAAGATTGCGGAAGTGAAGAATTCAAGTCTACGAGCTCAAGAACGAAGTCAAAGATAGAATGCTAGGAAGCAAAATGTATTTCATGAGGTGACCTCCTTAGGGAGATTGTTAGGAATTGGAAATTCCATGTTAAAGTGTGCGCACCCAATTATTGTCTAGCATATGTTAGCTCGTAGACTTATAGTTATTTACGTTGTTAAGTAGTAATTAGTTAGTTTGTAGCGTAGTTTAGTTTATTGTAACACCGTGGAGGAAGGACGGGTCTTTACCCACTGTATACCTGATCCACAGGCCGATAGAAGGTCGTGTAGTCTTGTAACTATAAATACCCCTTCCATCCTTGGAAGGGGTGTGGCTTGGCAATCTAACCTTTCACATTTTTGTTAACTAACTCTCTACCAAGAACACCATCTCTCTACTTTCTCTCTCTAAAATGTCTAACATGTATTTTGATCATCCAAGACCACCCGAATCATCAAACACAATAATATTTGGATCCTAACATAAAGTCACAAGCTTTATTAGCTATTTGGTAATATAAAAGCTAATAAAGAAATAAACTTTGTGGTTTGATAAGTTTATAAAATTGGGTGGTTTATTATTTTCGTCTCATCTCTTAGATCGGGTTTTATTTTCTTATCCCTTTTACTCTTAGTTTATTAGTTTAATATGGTTATTGTTATTGAGATTATTATTGTTTGTTTAGTAGTTATGTGTAGCGAGTAAATTTTTATATGTTTGTTAAGTGATGGTGATTTGTGAATAAAGTGTGAAAACTTAGAAATTGTTGATTAATAATCTTCGGTTACTTGGATTGAAATTGGTTGTTTTGACGGTCAAAAGCCGTTAGGGTAATTAATTAAATCTAGTACAGTAATTTTACCTAGATAAAGAATTGTTTTCAAAATAAACCAACGTTGTGAGAAAATAGTTTTTTAAACGGGTATCGAAGGTTATTGATTAATAATTTCCGGATTATTTTTAGATATAATTAGTTGATTGTTTTAACGGGCAAAAGCCGTTGGAATTATTGATTATTTAAATCTAGTGATTATTACCAAGAGAAAAATGATTGTTTTCAATATAAGCCAACGTTGTGAGAAAATAATTTTATTTCGACGGGTATTAATTACAAGAGCTTAATAGACTATTCACACTTATTTACCTTTTCACCTCACTTGACAAGCATAGCTTTTACTATCATATTTTTAGCTTAATTTTATTTCGTTATTAGTTGTTATTTAATTTTAATTAGCATAAAATAGTTTTTAAAATCTTTTCAAAAATCAAAAATATTCGATAATCAAGCATCAAACGAAAAACATAAACGTAAACCTCAATTCATATCTCGCCGTGGAATACGACTCCGGAAGATTGGTTATCATTTGTCCTCAAGTGATTGTTAATCCTAATCGGGAAAACAAAAATTTAAAACTGCCCTATATCTACAAACGAATCAGTTTTTGGCGCCGCTGCCGGGGAGAGGTGTTACGATTTTTTTTGTTTTGTTTTAAGTTTGGTGCCTTGAAGAACCTTTTCTCCCCGAAAAGTTAATTTTTGCAAATTTTGAAAAATTCAAAAAAAAAAATTAAAAATATTAGTAATACAAAAATATTTTTTTAATTAAACTTTTTCAAAAACACAAAAATATTTTCCTTTTTCAAAAATATTTTCAAAAAAGCCAAAAATATTTTTCAATTCACTTTCTTTTTAGTGTATGAGCACACGATCTTCAACAAACGAATTAAATTCACCTTTAACTAATCCCGAAAGATTAATTCGTAATAGAAATCGTTGTGATCCTTCACATTATTTAATTTTGAAGAAGTAAATATGAATAATAATAATCAAAACTTTTTCGAGGAACCGCCTCCTGCGGGTCCCATTCATCAAAATGCGGTCATGAACTCCGCTGCGATGGAGAGCTTCTCCAGCACCTATCGAAGGTGTTGAAGATGCTATCGTCGTGCCCACCATTCTCGCAAACCAATTTGAGATTAAAATCGGCTTGCTAAATCTAATAACGAGCATCTCATTCCATGGTTTTGAGAATGATGATCCACACTCACACATAAGAAGATTCACAAAAATCACACAAACTTTAAAGATTAATCAAGTTCCTCATAATGTGATAAAATTGATTCTCTTGAGGGAGCTGCCCGGACTTGGCTTGAAAAGGAACCTCCTGGCTCCATCACAACTTGGGATGACTTAGTCACAAATTTTCATCAAAACTTCGAGGAGACATTTAGTGAGGCTTGGGATCGTTTCAAGGAGCTTCTAGCTAAATGTCCTCATCACGTATTTTCGCCCCTTCATCAAATTGATACTTTCTACAATGGGTTGAATCAAAGTGATCAAGATTCACTCAATTCAGCTGCGGGTGGAAATTTGTTGATGAAAAATACTCAAAAAGCCTTTACAATAATAGAAAACAAAGCAAGGTTCAGGACTTCAAGGAACACACCCCAAGCTTCGAGTGCTATTGGTAGTTCATCTTAAAATGACGCCCTAACGGCTCTTACCAAACAAATCGAAGCTATGGGAAAACAAATTGCTAATATGCAACAACCTTCTCATCCCGTTCATGCAGTGAATCAAAACTGCGAGACTTGTGGTGGTCCACATCCATATTACGAGTGTCAAGCCGCCGATGGCTACACTCAAGAGGGCGTATATGCTACTTGGGGGACCTTTAATCAAGGAAACTGAAATCTCTTAAGCTATCGTTCTAACAATTACCTTGTACCACCCGGTTTCAATCAACCGAACAATCAAAATCAAAATCAATTGAATCAAAACAATCTAAATAATCAAAACAAGAATACCCAAAATCAATACCAAAATCGTCAAAATCAAGGTTATAATCAAAACAACCGTGGGCCAAATTTTAATCAAGGAAACAATTATAATAAAAACCAAGGATTTTATCAAAATCAAGGCCCCAGTTTTAATCAAAATCAATTTCAACCTCAAAATGCAAATCAAGCTCCAATTCAATCTTCCACGGATGAATTGTTGAGACAATTAATCTTGAAACAAGAAACTCAAACCCGAAATCAAGAAGCATTAAATCGAAATCACGAGGCTACAATGAAATTAATGCAAGAACAGATAGGACAAATGGCTAAATTACTTTCCAATGGAAATCAAGGTGGGCTTCCTAGCAACACCATACTAAATCCAAGGGAAGAAATGAAAGCTATAATAACACGAAGTGGTATTACTTTGGCTGGACCCTCATCTTCACCTCCTCCTCCTCTTACTTCTTCTTCTAAGGAGGTGGAGCGAGACCGAGACTACTATGGACGGTGCGATTCATGTCGGGAAGTATCGCCCACGAGTCCCACCTCGGTTGTCCGGCCACCTACTCATTCTCATAAAACGAATGAGATTCATGAGCGTAATCCTCATCAACCTCCAATTCCTTATCCATCGAGGTTGAACAAGGATAAGCTTCAAGATAAATCTGATATTCAAATCCACAAGTTCTTGCAAATGTTCAAGAAACTTCACATCAATATCGGTTTTTGAAGCCTTAGCTCAAATGCCAAAATATGCTAAAATTTTAAAAGATCTCTTAACTAACAAAGAGAAACTTCTTGAATTGGTGAATACTCCTCTCAATGAGAATTGCTCGGCGGTCCTCCTCAAAGCGTTACCCGATAAACTTGGAGACCCCGGGATTCCTCATTCCTTGCGATTTTAGTGAGATAGAGATGCATGGCCCTAGCGATCTAGGAGCGCATCAATCTAATGCCTCTTTACGTGTGGAAAAAGATATCATTACCAGAACTTACTCCCACTTGTATGATGATTGAGTTAGCTAACCGAACGGTTGCATACATGGTCGGTATAGCTGAGGATGTCTTCGTACAAGTAGGGATGTTTGCCTTCCCTGCCGATTTTGTTATTGTTGATTATGATGTCGATCCTCGCGTCCCCCTCATCTTGGGCGACCTTTCTTAAAACGGCTCGGTGTTCTAATCGATGTAGAAGAAGAAGAGCTGACTATTAGAGTTGGGGATGAAAATTTGGTGTTAAGTATTGCTCAAACCATGAAATATCCTCTTACATAAGGAGAATAATCCGTCAATGAATCGATGTCATCGACACTTCTTGCGAGGAGCATTTTCATGAGGTGTTGAACGTACAAAGGTCCATTAACCCCATGAGTGGCGATCCCACTCCCTCTTCTAATGCTACCGTCGCTTCTCTCTCCGTCTCTAACCCCTTTGGGGATAGTGATTTTCTCTTGGAGGAGACCCGGGCGTTTCTTGCTCTCGATGACTCAATTTCACTAGAAATTGATAATGGTATTTACGATTCTGAGAGGGATATTCTTTTTCTTGAACAATTATTGAATGATGATGTTACCAAGATCCCCTCAAAAGAACTTAAAAAAGATGAAACTAAAAAGACTAAAACTTCAATTGAAGAACCTCCTGAGCTAGAGCTCAAGGACTTACCTTCTCACCTCGAGTACAGCGTATTTAGAGGGTGCGTCTAAGTTACTGTAATTATCGCTAAAGACTTGGAGAGTGAATAAAAGGACAAGCTCATCAAGGTTTTAAAGTCTCATAAGCGAGCAATCGCTTGGAAAAATTCGACATCGGAGGCATTAATCCAAATTTTTGCACTCATAAAATCTTGATGGAAGATGACTTTAAACTGTTGTCCAACATCGAGAGAAGGGTAAATCCAAAAATTCATGAAGTCATTAAAGCGAAGTTATCAAACTTCTAGATGACGGATTGATTTACCCTATCTCGGATAGTCCTTGGGTTAGTCCCGTTCACGTCATACCCAAAAAGGGAGGTATGACGGTGATTAAGAATGATAATAATGAGTTGATACATACTAGGCTAGTTACGGGTTGGAGAGTTTGTATTCATTATAGGAAGTTTAATGAGGCCACCCGAAAAGACCATTTTCCTCTTCCTTTTATGGAGCAAATGTTAGAACGATTAGCTGGAAATGAGTTCTATTGCTTTCTTGATGGATTTTCTGGATACTTTCAAATTCCCATTGATCCCCAAGACCAAGAAAAGACCACCTTCACCTGCCCTTATGGGACATTTGCTTACCGTCGGATGCCCTGCGGTCTTTGCAATGCCCCAGGTACTTTTCAAAGGTGTATGGTGGCGATCTTTCATGATATGATTGAGAAAACCATGGAAGTTTTCATGGATGATTTTTCGGTCGTTGGGGATTCATTCTCTTCTTGTCTCTCCCATTTATACATGATGCTCAAAAGGTGCGAAGACACCAATCTTGTTCTAAATTGGGAGAAATGTCACTTTATGGTTAAAGAGGGTATCGTCCTCGGCCATAAGATTTTTAAGAATGGTATCGAGGTGGATCGTGCTAAGGTAGATGTTATTGCCAAATTACCACCTCCTACCACGGTCAAAGGAATTAGAAGTTTCTTGGGTCATGCCAGTTTTTATTGTAGATTCATAAAAGATTTTTCTAAAATAGCCCGGCCTATGACCCATCTATTAGAAAAAGATACTCCTTTTGTTTTTTCTAGAGAATGTATGGAGTCATTTGAACATCTTAAGAAAAAATTAACCGAAGCTCCCATTCTTGTTGCCCCTGACTGGGACTTACTGTTTGAAATCATGTGTTATGCTAGTGACTTTGAGGTAGGAGCAGTCTTCGGCCAACGAAAGAACAAATATTTTCAGCCTATACACTATGCAAGTAAGACTTTATCAAATGCTCAGATACATTACACCACTACGGAAAAAGAGTTATTAGCGGTGGTGTATGCGTTTGAGAAATTTCGTCCTTACCTTGTCTTGTCTAAGACAATAGTGTATACGGATCACTCGGCTTTAAAGTATCTATTTGCTAAACAAGATGCTAAGCCGAGATTGATCCGATGGGTTCTCCTCCTCCAAGAATTTAATATCGATATTCGCGATAAAAAAGGAGTAGAGAACCTAGCGGCTGATCATTTAAGTAGACTCGAAAATTCTCATAAAGGGCATCTTGATATGGAAATTGTTAATACAAATAAGCCATAAAAACGTTTATTTATATTTTACGATCTTCTAATGTTTTGTCGATAACAAACGTAAAATCATTTTAATGAAACAAATAAAATACGTAAATGTTTTGAGCCAATAGTTTTCTAACACACTTACGTTTTCACATAAAACACTAAAACAAGTATAAGTGATATGTAGAACAACTAGTGTTTACATATTGGGCAAATATATACATAATTAGTATGTACTATAATGGGTGATATCAATGGGTAGAAACTTAAGTATTTGACCCATTGACCAAATACATTGAATATAGTTGGGTACAACCCAAAGTCCATAACCCATACCCATGGAGCTTGACCCATAACCCATTGCATGACATCATGCTTAAGTCATACATGGTTTTAATCCATGGCCCATAGTTTTAATCCATGAACCATGGACTAGATGCATTGCATCTTTGTGATACATTGTATCTAGGTAGATACCATGATCCATAACCCATGACCCATGACCCAAAACCCATGGGCAAAAGGGAGAGTCCCACGGATCCCCAGTATTACCTTTGGACGGATCCCTCAAGTGAGGGATCCGTGGGATCCGCGAAACAGTAGACATTTTCTCTTTATAAATAGTGAGCCATTTCTTCATTGTTTCTTACCCCTTTCTCACATATTTTCTCTTTGAGCTACAAACTCTCTAACCTCAGATCCAAGTGATCTATGTATGTAGTTTTGTTTTTGTGTGATTCTCTAGGTTCCTCTTAAAGGCGAGATCACCATCTTTTGAAGACGAGCAAGCTCAAGTCCATGAGTTGCCATGCTTCATTATCATCAAGACTACTGAGGTTCTCTTGTTGATAGTTTTCTTCTTTCTCATAAGAAGTGTAGTGTTGAAGACATTAGTGAAAGATGTCTCAAGTGTCAAGACGAAGATATTAGTGAAGTGTGTCGATCGTCCGTATTGAAAGCACTAGTGAAGGGTGCTTAGAAGTCAAGGCTAGAAGCATTAGTGAAGGGTGCCTAGAAGTCAAGTCACAAGACATTAGTGAAGGGTATCTTGAAGATCGAGTTAAAGGCATTAGTGAAAGGTGCCTAAGGTATACGTTCGATATGGTGTGATTCGATGTACATGATAGATTAGTATTGGGTCAAAGGATATTGTTATCCTTGATGATGTAATTATAAGGAGTAGTTCTCCTTTGGGATTAGGTGTTGTGTAGTGTTGGGTAGTAGTTCCTCCATTGTAATGGAACTCGGTACTTATCCTAGTACTGGATAAAGGGTAGGAGACGTTGTGGTAGGTGTGGTTCACCTTGGTAAAAGAACCCGGTGGTTAGACTAGTACCGAAAAAAGAGTAGGCGACGTTGTGAAGGCTTCTCCGCCATAAAGAGCTGGTGTTGTGTAGTGATTACGAACTCTCGAGTAGGTGACTAGGGGAGTGGAGTAGGGCAAGGAAGGTGTCCTTGTAGCCGAACCACTATAAATACTCGCGTTGTGGTTTTGTGCTCCTTACCCTTTATCTTTTCATTACATACTTACATTTCTATATGTTTGTTTATCAACATCCAACATACTTCTAAATAGATTAACATAAGTCGATCTAAATAGTTTAAAACAAAGTTTTAATTGGTAAAACTATTCAACCCCCCATCTAGTTTTCCACATAAATGAACGATAATTTTCCACACGAGTCCCTGAATATGATTTCTCTTAACAATGAAAATGAAACCCCGTGGTTTGCCAATATTGCAAACTACTTAGCGGGTAATGTGCTTGTTAAAGGGTTGTCATCCCGACTAAAGAAAAAATTCTTCAAAGATATTAAACATTATTTCGGGATGACCCTATTTGTTTAGAATTTGTCTTGATCAAATTATTAGGTGTGTGGGCGGGAAAGAAAGCTATGGATATTCTAGAAGCTTGTCACCATGTTCCCCTGGAGGACATCATGGCCGAACTACACCGCCAAGAAAAAGTCTTCGATTACGGCTTCTATTGGCCGATCTATCGCGATGCCCATGACATGGTCACAAATTGTGACTCATGTCAACGCCAAGGAAAAATATCACAAAGGAATGAAATGCCTCAAAATTCCATCTAAATTTGTGAAATCTTTGACGTTTGGGGCATAGACTTTATGGGGCCGTTTCCGTCTTCACGAGGGAACAAGTATATACTCGTGGCCGTCGATTATGTGTCAAAATGGGTGGAAGCCAAAGCTTTACCCACGAATGACGCCCGAGTTGTGGCAAAATTCTTGAAACAATTATTCTCCCGATTTGGAACCCCTTGGGCCATAATCAGTGATCGAGGTACACATTTTTGCAATGATTAATTTGATAAAGTTATGGAAAAATATGGTGTAAAACATAAGCTTTCTACCTCGTATCAACCTCAAACAAGTGGTCAAGTGGAGGTGTCCAATCGTGGCTTAAAAAGAATTCTTGAACATACCTTAGGTGAGCATCGAGCTAAATGGGCGGACAAATTAGATGACGCTTTATGGGCTTTCCGTACCGCTTTTAAGACCCCCATCGGATGTACTCCTTATAAGCTGGATTATGCGGAAAGCTTGTCATCTCCCCATTGAGCTTCGAGCACAAAGCTCTTGGGCTTTGAAATGGTCAAATTTTGATCTCAAGACCGTGGGTGATCACCGAAAAATTCAAATGAATGAATTAAATGAACTTCGTGATCAAGCCTACGAGAATTCTTTGATCTATAAGAAAAAGACAAAGAAGATACACGATGAAAAAATCAAAAACCGAGAATTCCTTGTCGGTGATCGTGTTCTTCTTTTTAATTCTAGATTGAAGATTTTCTCGGGCAAGTTGAAATCCCGCTGGTCCGGCCCGTTTACTATTACTGAAGTGTTTCCTTATGGGACCGTCGAGTTATCCCAACCCGATGGCACAAACTTTAAGGTAAACGGGCATCGGATCAAGCACTACCATGGAGGGGACATTCCTACCTTGGATGTCCCAAATCTCCATCTTTCCCCCATGGAAAACTAATTCGGGGGCGAGTCAAGATCGTGACTCGTTAATAAAAAAGCACTTCTCGGGAGGCAACCCGTGTTTTCTATCTATCTATCTTTATTTTTCTTCTAATAAGTGTGTTGTAGATTAGTGTGGGGTTGTGTTTCTTTCCATGTGTGTTTGCAGGTTCTCGTTTTGCTTGAAGAATCCCTATGATCGAGAAGACCTCCGTGCTTGTTTTCAAACCCTCCAACACTCGGTCTCTGATCATTTATATGTTATATCTTGGGATAACCCTTTGTCATAATTAAAAATAATTTTTCACCTTTCACACTTAGAATTTTTTTTAAAACATTCGCCTTTTTCAATTCTAAGTGTGGGGTTAACACCCGTAATTTTTAAACATTGAGGACAATGTTAAGTTTTAAGTGTGGGGTGGATTTCTATCGAAATATGACTTTTTCTGCTTTTGTATGGTCCCCATGCAACCCCGTTTTTAACCGTTTTATCCCACCCAAAAAAAAATCAAAAATCAAAAATTTTAGTAAGTTGTCGCTAGTTTTATGATTGAAAAGTCTTTGCGAGTCTCTTAGAAGTTACTTTAAATATGCGTTTTCTTGAAAAAGTCTTTGCTAATTGCTTAGACAAGAGGCTATAAAATGCGATTCTAGCTCACAAGGCCAAGAATTTGCAAGCTTCCCTAAGTGATTTTAAATATGCGAAGCTTTGAAAGAATTTGCTAGTTTTTAGTGAGTGACTTTAAAAATGCGAGACTTGAGATTATTTAACGAAGCATTTGTTAAGTTAATATATGTTTTGACACCTTGTTGACTTTCATTTGGTGAGAGTAGGAATAGAATTCGACTTGACCAGCGTGTTGAGCCTAGCTTGTTCCCTTAACCATAGATAATTTAATTATCGGCTAAGCATCCGGGCATCTCATTATTTGAGATTTTAAATTTGCGGAGATCGAGGAATGATAGAGTTACTTATGAGTTTAGATGCTAAGCGTGGAGTAGATGGTTCTCTGTAACATATTGGATTTCATAAACACATCTCATATATTAATTATGGGGCGTATGGTATAGCTTTTAGAGAGAGAAAGTGGAAGAGTTTAGGGAACTTAGTGAGACAAAGAAAAATGATTATTGAAAGCTCCAACCCTCTACCTTGGGAGGTAGAGGGTATTTATATTTTCTTACAAGGCACGCCTCCTACAGGTTGTGGATCAGGCATACAGTGGGTAAAGACCCGTCCGTCCTCCACGGTGTTACTTAACAAACTACTTATTAACATTACGTGACTACGACTATGAGCTTTCTAACGAATACATATACTTGAGGTGACCGACACTTTAACTACAGGATTTTCTAAATCCTAACAATCTCCCCCTAAGGGAGGTCACCTCAATTTACATTGAACACAAACAGATATAACATTTGGATTGTTCTTGGATTCTTGATTAAGATCTTTGCTCTGCAGTCCGTAGCCTTTGATTCTTCATGTTCCGCATATTTTGTTGACTCAAGTGGAGGTCTTTAACTGATCCACGTGATGATGAGTGTTGAGCCGACTTTGAGATCATCGCCACCATAAATCTCGACTCATCCTTTGTAGCGTTGCCATCATGTGGCGTTGTGACTTTTGACCGACATGCTCACATTCGGATCATGATTTCTTCTCATCGAGTTAAAGCTTTTGTTGATTAATGATATTTCGCGGCAGTAGGCGAAGCATGGAGTGAAAATATCGAGTCGTTGATGAAGATATGCTTTTATCATGATTTCTTGAAATGAGCGTGATGTGTGAGCATCTTTGTTATGGAATGACTTATCAATTACGATCAGTACAACCGTCGGGTTTCCCTGCATACAACAGTTAGCAATAAAGCACACGAAAGTGTCTTGGATCACTTTCGTTGAATTGAGGTACATGGCCCACGGTTCCCCGTTAATCAGTACAAGTATTGCCTGTGATCAGGTAAAATTCCGAAGAATCTCCTTGTGGTTTCGCTTGTGCTTCTTAAACCAGAATGTCTCAAAGAAGACAACATGGAGTGAGTGAATCATTGAGATTCACTGATTGATTAAAAGTGATGTGAAAAACAATCGTGTATTGCTTAATATAAAGTGTTTTGCAATACAACGAAGGTTTTAAGGAAAATCAATTATCAATCATAAATACCTTTTATTTTGAAATATTAATACTCATTCGATGTGCTAGAAAATAATTTTTTAAGCACAACGACCGGTTTTCAAAGGTATCCGCCAATCCATTTCCTAGACCAAGGTTGAGTCAATATTGAATCACCCCATCGTTTCAATCCAATTGTCACAAGTTTGATCTATTGGATAGATCTCACATGTCACCTACCAAGAGCTTGTTTGATGTTGGCTCTAAAAGGTTTTCCATCTTCATTGTGAATATGTGAACATATCACTCAGATGTTCTGGCAGTACCACAAGGATAATGCGTAGGACTTTTAGGATACATTCTCACTTTCCATATTGTGTGAAATAGTGAGACTTCATTGATTGTGTCTTAATGAGATTTATTGATGATCTCATGGCTCTAGACTCAATAGTGCACATTTGATTCCTATGTCGAAGACTAGGGAGAGGGTCTCCTTCTTCAATATCAAAAATCTCTAAGAGAAAGTCGATAGATAATTTAGGTTCCCCGTGAGAATGAAACAAGTCCTTTTAAGAGGAACTTGAGTAGCTTGGGAAGTTGTAGTCTTGATCGTTCTGGGTCCATGGCGTCTTGTCTTCAATACCGGTGTTACCTTGGTAACCACCAGTAGCATATGAATTAAACCCGGTTTCTGCCCTAAGGTTGAAATAATGGAGGGCTATTTCTTTTCACCCTTTTCTCATTCATTTCTTTTTCATTCTTCAATCCTTTCAGTGCTTACCGAGATTTCAAAACTAGAACCTTGTTGGGTTTGTTCCAGTTCTAGCTTTATCTCAGTCCGCACTCTTCCCATTTCTCACTTTTCTCCATTTTCCATCATACCTAAGGACTTCTACACTATCTAGTGGATTATCCCTGGGTAGATCCCTCCGGCTCTGGCGGGATCATGGGAACGAATACCTAACCTAACCATCCTTATATCTCCATGCATAAAGTAAATTTGGTCGGTCTTTTGGTATTGTTCTTCTGCCATTGAAACCAATTGAAAACCATTTGAAATCAATTCAGGTACTTGTGATACACGATTAAAGCATTTTGTACCTGAATTATTTTAAATACTTTGGATAAAATACTTTTGGGAAGGATGAGGTTTTCTTATGATTGTTCCCCCTCAATATGTGTATCGAGATTCGAAGGTGTTTTGCACATATTAGAGAGAACCTACACTTAGAGACAATTCAATCACGTTTCAATTCATTTTGGTTTGAGATAAATGCTCCCCTTAACATGTGCATGGAGAATTTGAAATCGTTTGGCACATGTAGGGAGGAGTGCTTGTTATTATCTTTATAGAACCACTTATTGAATTATCAGTTTATATCCAATTTAAATCACACATTCTCCCCCGATCACAATTTTCAAATCCTTTGAGATATGTGATCTCTATTGATTTAAATTGTTTTTGAAAGCTTTTGAGGAGAATTGTGACTTGCTTTTAAAACATTTAACTGATAAGGATCGAATTCAGAGACTTTAAACTCCAATGATTAAACATGCTTAAGTATCTTATGAAAACACAACATTAGCCTTGGTCTGGATCCAATAGTACAAAAACATTGTTCATTTTGATTATCCAAAATTAGACCTTGCTCGATTACGTGCCAATTGTTTGAAAAATAACTTTTTGATTTGATTGAAATCATTCTCCCCCTCAATCAATGACATTAGTTGTTGATTGAGTGTTAGAGATTTTGACAAAGGATAAGTCCAGATGATTTTCAAAAATATAGTCCGAGTTATTTACAAAACAATTTTGTTTTCATTAGATGACAAATATTTTTCAGAATAATATTTAGAAGGAAAAATATTTGTGATTGAAACATTTGTCTTTTTGGCGACAAACCTTTGTTTTTAGAATCAGAGCATGAAGATTCAAAAATAATTTAAATATGGTTCTGTTCTTTCTTTTAAAGCTGGTTACTGCCTGATATGACAATAAACTACTATTTTTCTCCATCCCTTTTTTTTTCAAGTTTTATGTACAATCAAACTTCATCTGAAGACCCGTGCCATTCTTTGAATGACAAATCAAAGTCCGTAGATATTATCGAAGAACAGAAATAGATGGAAAAATAATATTTTTGGGCTTTTTCAAAGGTTTTCTGAATTTTTATGGATTTTTGAAATTTTATATTTTTCTATATTCTTTTGGTGGGTTTTAAAATTTTGTATTTTTCTTTTTGAATAAATATGTACAAGAGATGGATGAAGAAAAGCCTTTACTCCTCGTCTTCCTCTTGAAGACGTTTGAGTGTTTCGGTTTGTAGACTGATGCGCGCCAAACAGTCAAGCTAAATCACACAAGCCCGCCACTTGTGAATGGCGGACCGTAACCAGCTTAAAACTGCTTAAGCACGAAATCAATGAAGATCTGAGGAGTATATGGTCTCCCCGGGTCGTTATGTCCCAGCGAGCTATGCAATGATTTATCAAACGTCATGATCGAGGAGTTTGAACGGAAAAAGGATTTGGTGAATTATAACTACTAATAAGCCAACAAATAAAAACGGCTTAAATGCAAATTAAGGAAATTAAAAAGATAAAATCTATTAAATAAACGCTATCACTATTTTTACAATGATGTTTTGTTTTTATGTTTTTATAAAACTGAAATAAAAATCTACGCGACGTACAATATTAAAAAGTAAAACTAGAACAATATTAACCCTAAAAATATAAAAATGATATTTTTATAAACCTAATGATAAAAGAAAATATATGGAAGAAGAAAATTATTTTTATCACTAATTATCTAATTATTATTAATTAAAAACTATTTTTTAACTATTTAATAATTACCTAAAATACAAAAAATGAGGAAACAAAGCTAGAAAAATCAAATTATGAAATGGAAAAGTCTAAAATATCAAACTAGAATTTTCAAAACTATTTTTGTATTTTTCTGATTATTTTCTATTTTTTATGAATTTTAAACTATTAAAAACTAATTAAATTACTAAAAATTACCAAATAAACTAAGAAAAATCTGGAAAATTACTTTTTTCACTTCTTATATTTATCTAAACCTAAGAAAATTGAAAATTTATTTTTTTTTGAACCTTTTTCTAATTTTTTGTATTAAATGCTATTTAAAAATGATTAAAAACTAATTTAAATTGAGAAAAATAGCAAAACTACTTGGAAAAATCTGAAAATTTCAGGAAAAGTCTAAAATGATGTTAGGAATATGAGAAAATTATAAAAACAGGCACTTGTTTGGAGAAATATGAAGTCGCTTAATCAAGTGCTTAATAATAAGCACTAAAATAAGCCAAATGAGTACCAAAATGAACCAACTGTTATGAAGCTCTAAACTACTAAAAGTAACCAATAGCAACTAATTTCAACAAGCTACAACCACAGAAACAACAAGCTACAAGGATTTGATATCTATGAGATTAAAATCCAAAAGTAATCTGAGTGCTAATTTGAGCACATGCACAAGCTTGAAAACAAGCTCAAATGGAAAACTACCAATTGGGATCCAAAGAAGACCTGGTTGAGATTACTTGTACCAAAAATCAGCTTATGAAAAGCCCTTATGAGCTCGCGCACTAGTTACAAATTCGGAAAGGCAAGATTCAACTTCGGTGCAGGGATTAGGGGCTTAATTTGAGCTTATGCTCAAGCTTATCCAGAAAACTTTAGCCAAAAACAGATAATGAATCTTAAAGACCACCTAATGGACTACACCTAAGCCAAAAATCAGACCCTAACAACCCTTATTGAGACACCTGCGCAGATGGTACAAGTTCTGCATAAAACTGAGTTTGACACATTTTGACTTTTGAAGAATGCTTAAGAACTTTGACCAAACTGAGTTTTAATCCAAATTATATAACTGATTATGAAGTTATAAGATGTATTAAGTACAATGCAAGCAGGTTTGATGATATCTAAACACAATATAATGATTTGCAATCCCAAATTTCCAACAGCATTACAAAGATTATGGTGCAATTTTGACTTTTGGTATTCTTGACCCAATATATTGGCTCAATTGAGTATACTAAGGTCGCACAAACATGAAACAAAAGAGTCTAACCCCTGAACAAGTCTTTAAGACAGGTAGAATATTAATTCCAAACACCCCTTTATGACTTAATATGTAACTAAAATGAGATCCAAACACGTAACTAGCTTATACTTATGATCAAACTACCTTACTCTAGCTGAATTACTCTTGATTGACCATGTTTTAATGATTTAGGCTACAAATACAAATTATGCATAAAAACTTGAATAACACTTACAACATGTCCAAGCCACTATGGCTAGCCAAATTTGAAACAAGAACCTCTAATCCTATCAGAACCAACCCATATGACTATATTTCACCCCATGCTCATGTGCAACCAATCCTGTCCTTTCTGCATCAATTTTTGTACCCATGTTGACTTTTGTTGACCTGGTTCAATATTGCCTAAAACTTGAACATAAGCTTATAAAAAGCTATTTTAAGCTAACATAAGCTTATATTATATTGAAAATAAACGCTTATAGCTTTAACAAATGAGTTTGAATCTTAAGATTTCAACAGTTGACACATAAAATGGAATTTAAACTAAACTTGGAATTGATGATTAAATAGAGTTGCAATAAGCTTACACAAGTTAATTTGATACAAAAGACTTGAAAGATTACAACTGAAAGTTATTTTAAAACATACTAAGCTAAGAACGACATATATTTTAAGAAAAATAAAACTAACTCCCTTCTTCATGCATCCCTTGGTCTTTTATATGCATCCCAAGCTTCTCTCTCCTCCTTCTGAGTAAATCCCAGCACAAAAACTGACCCTTGGATGTCTCAAAGTGATCCTAGCCATTTAAAGGTTTTTGGCGCCAAAACATTTTTAACCGTTTGTGAGATTGAGTGGGATTGGGTTAATGCATTTAATGAACCTTTGGATTGTTGTGTTTGGAGGGGGGAAGTAGGGGTGATGATGGTTGAGAGGTGGAGTGTGATCAGGGAGGATGCAGGAATGGTGATGATGGGTTTGGTTAACCCGTGAGGAGAGAGGAAGTGGTGGGTCAAACTCATTTGACCGGGATTAATAAAAAGGGTTGGGTTGGTTTCGGGTTTAAACCGGGTAATGGTTTGGGCGGGGGTTGGATTGGGTAAAACAGTTGGGCCAAAGGTGATAAAAGGGTCCAATTGGTTTGTAGACATATTAACACAAGGGACCAAACATGTAAATCTTTGAAAGATGAGGGACCCAATCTGTAAATTATGAAGAGTGATCCAAGGGTTTGTTTTGCCAATATTTAATAGTCCAAGGTTTAGTTTTTTGACATTTTTGAAAATTCCCAAGGACTAGTTTTGAACATTTTGGATTTTCAGGGACTAAATTGTAATTTTCTCAAAACTTTTAGATTTCTCACCAAAGGACTAAATATGACAATTTGTGATTTTAAAAGGACCTTTGGTGACTTTTCTTTTGAAATTTTGGCTCAGGGACTATTTTTGACAATTTTATAAACTTGGGGACTAAAGCTGCCAATTTTTGCAAATTTGATATGTTTTTCATCTGATTTTGATATTTTTGCATTTAAAACACATAAAACACTGATTTGTGATATTTTGATCATTTTGATGTGTTTCGAGTGTTTTCGGATGATTTTGCGCTTTATTTTGTATAAAATGATGAGTATTTAGACACTCATCAATCCCCCACACCGAGATATTGCTAGTCCCTAGCAATGATTTGAGAAAACATAATGGATTTTAAACTCTTTACCAAAAGCCATTACTTCTGGAGTAGCCAAATGTTTCAGTTCAAGTAAGAACCATGGTACACCGATAACCATGTGATTTTGAGCAAACCACCGACTTCCAACGGATTTGATTTGTCTTTACCGAAGCCGTACCTTCGGACTAGCCAACTCTAAGATAAATTATCAATATTATCTTTGGTGAGCTGATTACCAATTATGGTTTTTCCACGGCCTTTACCACAAGCCATAACCTTGCGGGCTAGCCAACTCTTCACTTTTTAGGATATGGTGAGTGAATACCATACAATTTTGGGCAAATTGCAAGCCATATAAACGGATTTGAGAAATCTTTACCAAGAGCCGTTTGCTCTTGGATTAGCCAATCCTTTTGTTTATTAGACAAGGCGGATTGATAACCAATTGAGTAAGTGTAGAACACTTACTCCAAAAAATTTTGGCCAAAAACGGGGGAATTGGGTAGATAATATATGAAATTCGTGAGAATTCCCCACCACACTTAGAAATGAATATTGCCCTCAATATTCAAAGTACCGCGGTTATGTCAGAAACAAAGAACGTGAAAGGGAAATACTACGGCCATTATTTAGAAAGAAGATTTTTTTTTGTGGAAATGTTTATACACAACATGTGGGCAATCCCCCACACTAGGGTGGTAGAAAATAGAAAGAAGTCAGAAATATGGGTGAAAACCCATACGGCATGCTCTTGTTTTTGATTCCCGAGTCACTAGCTTGACTCGATCCTCGCATTCATTGGTTCATGGGGAAAGTTTGTAAATCTGGGACAACCACATGAGGAATGTCCTCTCCAAAATAATGCTTCAACCTATGTCCATTCACTTTGAAGTTTGGCCCGTCTATTTGAGACAATTCGACGGTGCCATATGGAAACACTTTGGTAATGGTGAATGGACCAGTCCAACGGGTCTTAAGTTTCCCCGAGAAGATCTTTAATCTAGAATTAAAAAGAAGGACTCGGTCACCAACGTTGAAAACGCGGTTCTTAATCTTTGAGTCATGGATCTTCTTTGTCTTTTCTTTGTAGATCAAAGAGTTCTCGTGGGCTTGATCACAGAGTTCATTTAATTCGTTGAGTTGAACTTTCCGATGATCACCCGAAGACTTGAGGTCGAAATTTGCATGCTTCAAGGCCCAATAGGCTTTGTGCTCAAGCTCGATCGGGAGATGACACGCCTTTCCATACACGAGCTTGTAAGGAATACACCCGATAGGTGTTTTGTAGTTTACGTACGGAAGGCCCAAAGCGCATCTTCTAATTTGTCCGACCAAGAGGCACGATTTTCGCCTACGGTCCTCTCCAAGATTCTTTTCAAACCACGGTTCGAAACTTCCACTTGCCCACTAGTTTGTGGGTGATACGCGGTAGAGAGACGGTGGGTGACACAGTACTTAAGCATCACTTTTATGGTCATTGCAAAAGTGTGTGCCGCGATCACTAATGATAGCACGAGGAGTTCCAAAGCGGGCAAAGAGAGACTTTAAAAACTTCACAACTACTCGGGCGTCGTTGGTAGGTAGCGCTTTAGCCTCCACCCATTTAGACAAGTAATCGACCGCCACGAGTATATACTTGTTCCTCGAGAAAGGCGGGAACGGCCCCATACAGTCAATGCCCCATACGTCAAATATCTCGCACACTTGAATGGCATTTTGAGGCATTTCATCTCTTTTAGAGATGTTACCATGACGTTGGCAAGAGTCGCAAGATTTGACGAGGTCATGGGCATCTTTGTAAATTGTGGGCCAATAGAAACCGAAATCAAACACCTTCTTGGCGGTGTAGTTCGGGCCATTATGTCCCCCCGTGGGTCCATGATGACAAGCCTTGAGAATTTCATCGGCTTCTTGGCGTGAACACACCGTGGATGACTTGATCCGCACAAACCTTAAACAAGTAGGGGTCCCCAGTAATGCTTAACATCCTTAAAGAATTTGTTTTTCTGTTGGGACGACATCCCTTTCACAACAAAGTTACCCGCATGATAGTTTGCAAAGTCGGCAAACCATGGGGTACTAGAATCTCCACGATGAGATACCACATTAAGTGTCTCGAGAGGAAACGTTTCGTTTATCTCCTTTTTATCGAGCACACCTTGATGAGGATTTTCAAGACGGGAAAGATGATCAGCCGCTAGGTTCTCCGCTCCTTTTTTATCACGGATGGTGATATCAAATTCTTGCAGGAGGAGAACCCATCGGATCAATCTCGGCTTTGCATCTTGCTTAGCAAAAAGATATTTGAGGGCCGAGTGATCCGTATACACTATGCTTTTGGACAAGATCAAGTATGGCCGAAACTTCGCGAAAGCATACACCACGGCTAGTAATTCTTTCTCCGTAGTGGTGTAATGTGCTTGAGCTTTGGTCAAAGTTTTGCTAGCATAGTGTATAGGCTGGAAATGTTTAGCTTTGCGTTGCCCCAAGACTGCACCTATGGCGAAATCACTTGCATCGCACATAAGCTCGAATGGTAAATTCCAATCGGGGGCAACAAGAATTGGTGATTCGTGAGTTTCTTTTAAGAGTTTGGAACGCTTCAATGCACTCACTAGAAGACAAAAGGAGTGTCTTTTCAAGAAGTCGGTCATAGGCCGATATTTTCGAGAAATCTTGAATGAAACGGCGATAGAAACCGGCATGACCAAGGAAACTTCTAACTCCTTTGACAGTAGTGGGAGGAGGTAGCTTTGAAATAACATCAACTTTGGCTTTGTCCACCTCAATCCCTTTCTTAGAGATTTTATGGCCGAGGACAATTCCTTCTTTGACCATAAAGTGACATTTCTCCCAATTTAGACAAAGGTTCGTGTTTTCACAACGTTCAAGCATCTTGTCCAAATGGGAGAGACATGTTTGGAAAGAATCCCCAAAGACCGAAAAATCATCCATAAAGACTTCCATAGTCTTTTCGATCATGTCATGGAAAATGGCCATCATACACCTTTGGAATGTACTGGGAGCATTGCATAAGCCAAAAGGCATGCGTCGGTAAGCAAATGTTCCATAAGGACAGGTGAATGTGGTCTTTTCTTGATCTTGTGGATCAATGGGAATTTGGAAGTAACCCGAGAAACCATCGAGAAAGCAATAGTATTCGTTTCCCGCTAATCTCTCAAGCATCCGGTCCATGAAGGGTAAAGAAAAGTGGTCTTTACGGGTGGCTTCATTTAACTTTCGATAGTCAATGCAAACACGCCATCCCGTAACCAATCGAGTAGGAATCAACTTGTTTTCATCATTTTCAACAACGGTTATACCACCCTTTTTGGGTACACAATGAACAGGGCTCACCCAAGGACTATCCGAAATAGGGTAAATCAGGTCCAGGCATCGAGAAGTTTTACGACTTCCGCTTTGATAACCTCATGAATTTTAGGATTCACCCTTCTTTGGTGTTGAACCGTGGTTTGGAGTCATCTTCCGGAGAATTTTGTGAGTACAAAATTTGGGTCAACCCCGGATGTCGGAGAAGTTTCCGATGGCTCGCTTGTGCGACTTCAAAACCTTTATGAGAGCGGCTTTTTCATCCTCACTCAAGTCTTTAGCAATGATGACGGGTGATTTATTGTCATCCTCCAAATATGCATACTCGAGATGAGGTGGTAAGTCCTTAAGTTCGACCTCGGGAGGATCATCGATTTTTCAATCGTTTTGATTTCCTCTTTATGAAGTTCTTGAGGAGGGAGTGAAGAAGGATCATCATTGAGCAACTTCTCGATGAGAAGAATATCTCCCTCGATATCAATAGGAGCGTGATCAATTTCCCATGAAACCGAATCACTAGACAAATATGCTTCAATCTCTTCCAAGATGAAGTCACTTTCCTCAAACGGAGTAAGAGAAGGGGTGGAAGAGTTAGAATTAATAAGACTAGGAAATGATGGATCATTTTCGAGAAATTCTTCAATGGGAAGAATGTCTCCCATTGGATCACAATCATCATCATCCAATCCGGATGAAACTGAAGAGAGTTTGGTTTCATCCACAGAGTTAACAAACTCGATGCGACAAACCGATTCCGGAGGTGGGACAAGTGGTGTGCTCTTAGAGCTAGCTTTCACACTTCGATGAAGTCTCCGATTCTAGATCATCGTCATCATCATCAAGAACACTCTTGACTTCCACGTACAGCTTTCAAACCATTTGTTTGAACCGGGGGTAATTTTCAAAGCCTTGAGCTCAGACGCTTTTGGTGAACACTCTTAACCGTGAAATTTGAGAGTGTTGCATTGATTCTTTCGGATTTTTGATCAATTGTGGCAACACTCTGTTTGTATAGAGGTTTGGAGTTCTGGTTGATATTCAATGTGAGCTCTTCGTTGTCAACCCGTATGGTCAACTCTTGACAAACACATCAATCAGAGCACGACTCGTTCTCAAGAAAGCTCTCCCTAAGATAAGGGGAACTCTAGGATCTGCATCGAAGTCTACTACAACAAAGTCGGCATGAAAGTGAAACTTTCCCACTTTCATCACGACATCCTCGGCTATCCCACGTGGACGGGTTACGGAACGGTCCGCTAGCTCGAGTGTCATACGAGTGGGTGAAAGTTCAGGAAGAGACAGTTTCTTCCATACTGAGAGTGGCATGAGGTTAATGCTAGCGCCAAGATCGGCCAAGGCGAGCATCGAAACATCCCAAGAAATCACACGGATTAAAACCGGCCGGGTCTTCAAGCTTTTCGGAAGCTTATTAAGAATGGCCGAGCATTGCTCATTTAGAGGTGTTTTCGCCATCTCAGATAGCTTGTCTTTGTTGGTGAGTAAGCCTTTAAGCGTAGATGCAAATTTAGGCATTAGAACGAGAGCATCAACGAAGCTTATATCGAAGTGAAGCTCATTGAAGATTTGGAAAAATTTTTCCATTTGCTCTTTGTTTTGGTCTTTGAGCTTCTCATCATTCATTCTTGATGGGTAAGGAAGTGACTAGACTTTGAGCCGGGATGGAAGTGTTTTCGGCTCAAGATTTTTCTTGAACATCGGGTTCCGGACTTAAAGGTTGGACTACCGAAGGTGGGACGCGTGTCGTATGCCGTGGGCTTGAATAATGCACCTTGTCCGTTGTCTCCTTGGTAACTTGACTAAATGCCACAGAGGAGGGGGCATTGAAGTCGAAGGTCCATTGTGCGTCTTACCACTACGAGTGGTGACGGCTTTCAACTCGGCATTGGGATTAGGAATAGTATTGCTTGGGAGTCCCCCAGAAGATGGTGAAGCTTTGTTCATATTCATGTTCATGAAACCGCCATCATATTCTTCAACTCATTTGTCTGCAGAGATAATGTAGTATCAATTTCCCTTTTAGCTCACCTCTCATGTTATTGATCTGAGTTTGCATAGAACGCATGTTTGACTCAGTCATTTTCATGAAGTCATTTGGCATAGGAGCTTGAGGAGGTGGTTGATAACTCTGATGATTAGGAGCTTGGTATGGTTGGGGTTGGTTGAAATTGTTCCGGTTTTGATTGAAATTTTGAGAGTTATTGAAGTTGTGTCCTTGATTGAACAAAGCGATTTTGATTGCCATGGTTTTGCAGGGAGGAAAACCGGTGGTGTCATACCGCTAGGTGCACGGTAGTGAGGATCACCGTGGTCGGTATTGATTGTGGTTTACCGAAACTACGGGAGCTTGGTAAAGGAAGCATCTTGCTTGACAATCATAATACGCATGTGGACCACTACAAATTTCACACACCTTGTTTATGGCTTTGATTGGTTCCGGCTTATGAATTTCGCTTTTGATTTCCTTCACCTCTTTTATCATACACTGGATCATATCCGTTAGAGCTTAACTGAGGGCGGCTAACTCGGAAGAGTTACCGGATGAAGAAGCGAGAGTGTTCGAACATTGATTTTGTTTCGAAATAGGAACTTTGATTTACTCTCACAAATTTCAAGCACATCTTTAGGTTTACGATTCAAGATATTGCCACCCGCGGATGCATTCAAGGAATCTTGATCATTACCGTTCAACCCATTGTAAAAGATATTGACTTGTTGAAGCTCCGTGAATTCATGATGGGGCATTTCACGAGGAGATCTTTGAATCTCTCCCATGCCTCTCCAAAATTTTCATCGAAATTTTGCGAAATCCAAAATTTCATTTTAAGATTAGTCGTCTTTGATGGAGGAAAGAAGTAATTCACAAACTTTTGAACAAGATCCTCCCAAGTTTCGATAGATCGGGGGTTCTTTTTCCAAACCAAACTGTCCCTCAAGAGAGAATGGAAAAAGCATCAACTTGATGACTTTTTGTGGAACATCCTTGAAATTGATAGTTGAAGTCAACTTGTTAAACCAACGGATGTGTGCATACGGGTCTTCTCGACGGACCAGCGGAATTGATTCGTAGACACAAGTGTGATCAAATGTGTCTTCAATTCAAGTGATCGAGTTGATAACCGGTAAAACGATGGCGTCTCCATAACCCTCGGTGGGTGCACGGAGCATTTCGCCATAGTATGCGTTCGTCGCCATGGTGTTGCTTGAAATAGTGCGAATCTCGGTTCGACTATTTGGGCAAAGACGCCTACGAACGTCTTCTAGGAATTTCTGCTAGATCACGCAAAGGACTCAATGATCTAGAAGAGCGAGTGCGCATGCACTAGAGTAACTCTAAGGACTCTCAGAGGTAAGGAGAGAAATGGAATTATGAAGATATTTCAGATGAGAATGAGAATTATGAAGACGTTTTATAAAAATCAGGTGAGAAGAATCTTTATGGGTTTTACGGTTCGAAGCGTCGATATCACAACAACATCAATTAACACAAAATCGAGGCAAAACAACAGTGAACTTAACCAATAATCACAATGTGAATGGCTTCTTTGAAAAAGGTACACCAATCACAATGGACACAAAGGCAAGTTTTATATCTTTAGTTCGGGAACTTATTATGGTCGCACCCCGGTTAGGTAGTGCAATCGCCTTGGTTTTCGGTGGTAATCTTTTAAGTTGTTAATTATTAAAGAAAGCGCGATTCTTTTTTGTATTTTTATTTTTGATACATATATAGAAACAAAAGGAAAAATATTTTTGTGTTTTATACGTTTTTGGTTGTTTTGGGTTTTTGGATTTTTTAGAAGAAAATATGGATATATATATATACAGAGATGGATGATATAAACAAAGAGTGAGGATTCAAACAACTAATGCGCTACAGAAAATAGATCAACGACTCCCGTGGCCCAGAATTTGATGCGCCAAACTCAAGCTAAATCACACAAGCCCGCCACTTGTGAATGGCGGACCGTAACCGACTTAAAGCTTAAGCACGAAATCAATGAAGATCTGAGGAGTATATGGTCTCCCCGTCGTTATGTCCCAAATGAGCTATGCAATGATTTATCAAACGCATATGATCGAGGAGTTTGAACGGAAAAAGGATTTGGTGAATTATAACTACGGAATAAGCCAACAAATAAAAACGGCTTAAATGCAAATTAAGGAAATTAAAAAGATAAAATCTATTAAATAAACGCTATCACTATTTTTACAATGATGTTTTTGTTTTTATGTTTTTATAAAACTGAAATAAAAATCTACGCGACGTACAATATTAAAAAGTAAAACTAGAACAATATTAACCCTAAAAATATAAAAATGATATTTTTATAAACCTAATGATAAAAGAAAATATATGGAAAAAGAAAATTATTTTTATCACTAATTATCTAATTATTATTAATTAAAAACTATTTTTAACTATTTAATAATTACCTAAAATACAAAAAATGAGGAAACAAAGCTAGAAAAATCAAATTATGAAATGGAAAAGTCTAAAATATCAAACTAGAATTTTCAAAACTATTTTTGTATTTTTCTGATTATTTTTCTATTTTTTATGAATTTTAAACTATTTAAAACTAATTAAATTACTAAAATTTACCAAATAAACTATGAAAAATCTGGAAAATTACTTTTTTCACTTCTTATATTTATCTAAACCTAAGAAAATTGAAAATTTATTTTTTTTTGAACCTTTTTCTAATTTTTTGTATTAAATGCTATTTAAAAATGATTAAAAACTAATTTAAATTGAGAAAAATAGCAAAACTACTTGGAAAAATCTGAAAATTTCAGGAAAAGTCTAAAATGATGTTAGGAATATGAGAAAATTATAAAAACAGGCACTTGTTTGGAGAAATATGAAGCTGCTTAATCAAGTGCTTAATAATAAGCACTAAAATAAGCCAAATGAGTACCAAAATGAACCAACTGTTAACAGAAGCTCTAAACTACTAAAAGTAACCAATAGCAACTAATTTCAACAAGCTACAACCACGAAACATCAAGCTACAAGGATTTGATATCTATGAGATTAAAATCCAAAACAGAATCTGAGTGCTAATTTGAGCACATGCACAAGCTTGAAAACAAGCTCAAATGGAAAACTACCAATTGGGATCCAAAGAAGACCTGGTTGAGATTACTTGTACCAAAAATCAGCTTATGAAAAGCCCTTATGAGCTCTGTGCACTAGTTACAAATTGTGGAAATACAAGGTCATTCAATGACTTCCGGTGGTGCAGGGGATTAGGGGCTTAATTTGAGCTTATGCTCAAGCTTATCCAGAAAACTTTAGCCAAAAACAGATAATGAATCTTAAAGACCACCTAATGGACTACACCTAAGCCAAAAATCAGACCCTAACAACCCTTATTGAGACTGCGGATGGTACAAGTTCTGCATAAAACTGAGTTTGACACATTTTGACTTTTGAAGAATGCTTAAGAACTTTGACCAAACTGAGTTTTAATCCAAATTATATAACTGATTATGAAGTTATAAGATGTATTAAGTACAATGCAAGCAGGTTTGATGATATCTAAACACAATATAATGATTTGCAATCCCAAATTTCCAGTTAACAGCTACAAAGATTATGGTGCAATTTTGACTTTTTAGGCATTTGCACCCAATATATTGGCTCAATTGAGTATACTAAGGCTGCACAAACATGAAACAAAAGAGTCTAACCCCTGAACAAGTCTTTAAGACAGGTAGAATATTAATTCCAAACACCCCTTTATGACTTAATATGTAACTAAACAGATCCAAACACGTAACTAGCTTATACTTATGATCAAACTACCTTACTCTAGCTGAATTACTACTGATTGACCATGTTTTAACAGATTTAGGCTACAAATACAAATTATGCATAAAAACTTGAATAACACTTACAACATGTCCAAGCCACTATGGCTAGCCAAATTTGAAACAAGAACCTCTAATCCTATCAGAACCAACCCATATGACTATATTTCACCCCATGCTCATGTCCGAACCAATCTGTCCTTTCTGCATCAATTTTTGTACCCATGTTGACTTTTGTTGACCTGGTTCAATATTGCCTAAAACTTGAACATAAGCTTATAAAAAGCTATTTTAAGCTAACATAAGCTTATATTATATTGAAAATAAGCTGCTTATAGCTTTAACAAATGAGTTTGAATCTTAAGATTTCAACAGTTGACACATAAAATGGAATTTAAACTAAACTTGGAATTGATGATTAAATAGAGTTGCAATAAGCTTACACAAGTTAATTTGATACAAAAGACTTGAAAGATTACAACTGAAAGTTATTTTAAAACATACTAAGCTAAGAACGACATATATTTTAAGAAAAATAAAACTAACTCCCTTCTTCATGCATCCCTTGGTCTTTTATATGCATCCCAAGCTTCTCTCTCCTCCTTCGAGTAAATCCCAAAGACAAAAATGACCCTTGGATGTCTCAAAGTGATCCTAGCCATTTAAAGGTTTTTTGGCGCCAAAAACTTTTTAACCGTTTGTGAGATTGAGTGGGATTGGGTTAATGCATTTAATGAACCTTTGGATTGTTGTGTTTGGAGGGGGGAAGTAGGGGTGATGATGGTTGAGAGGTGGAGTGTGATCGGGGAGGATGCAGGGAATGGTGATGATGGGTTTGGTTAACCCGTGAGGGAGAGGAGTGGTGGGTCAAACTCATTTGACCGGGATTAATAAAAAGGGTTGGGTTGGTTTCGGGTTTAAACCGGGTAATGGTTTGGGCCAGGGGTTGGATTGGGTAAAACAGTTGGGCCAAAGGTGATAAAAGGGTCCAATTGGTTTGTAGACATATTAACACAAGGGACCAAACATGTAAATCTTTGAAAGATGAGGGACCCAATCAGTAAATTATGAAGAGTGATCCAAGGGTTTGTTTTGCCAATATTTAATAGTCCAAGGTTTAGTTTTTTGACATTTTTGAAAATTCCCAAGGACTAGTTTTGAACATTTTGGATTTTCAGGGACTAAATTGTAATTTTCTCAAAACTTTTAGATTTCTCACCAAAGGACTAAATATGACAATTTGTGATTTTAAAAAGACCTTTGGTGACTTTTCTTTGAAATTTTGGCTCGTGGACTATTTTTGACAATTTTATAAACTTGGGGACTAAACTGCAATTTGTGCAAATTTGATATGTTTTTCATCTGATTTTGATATTTTTGCATTTAAAACACATAAAACACTGATTTGTGATATTTTGATCATTTTGATGTGTTTCGAAAGTGTTTTCAGATGATTTTGCAGTTTATTTTGTATAAAAATGATGAGTATTTACACACTCATCATAGACTCTTTAGACCAAGTCGTGGAAGGATAAACTCAAAACGTTCTCTAGGAAGAGCTTTGGTGAAGATGTCTGCTAACTGATATTCAGTCTTCACAAAATATAGTTCCACCACACCATTCTCCACTTGCTCCCTGATGAAGTGATGTCGAATGTCGATATGCTTTTCTCTTGAATGTTGAACATTGTTGCATGAGAGAGCAATGGCACTCTTGTTATCACAAGACTGAGGGATTTTGTTGAATACAAAGCCATAGTTAGATAATTGGGATCTCATCCATAGGATTTGAGCACAAGAAGATGACATGGCTATGTATTCTACTCTGAGAGGATATTGAGGTACTCATTTGTTTCTTTGAAGACCACTCACAAGCTTATCACCCAAAATCGAGCACCTCGGCGTGCTTCGACGCGTGTATCTTGACACCCTGCATGGTCGATCTGCATAGATACATTAGTGACATACCGGTGTCTTCGGTACCAAAGTCCCATATTGATGGTTCCTTGGAGATACCGAAAGACCCGTTAACCGCTTCAAGGTGCTTTTGGTAGGCTTAGCACGGTATCTAGCACACATGCATACAACGAACGTAATGTCCGGTCTCTTGTAATGTACATCGTGGATCCAATCATACTACGATATTTAGTTTGGTCAACCATGATCCCCGAGTGGTCCTCATCCAGTTTAGTACGCTCCACCATGGGAGTGTCAACAGGATCACAAGAATCAAATCCAAATTTCTTTAAGATCTCATTTGCATATTTAGATTAATTGATAAAAATGCCTCTGGGACTTTGTGAAATTTGTAATCCCAAGAAAATGACATTTGTCCCATCATTGACATTTGAAATTTGGAGCCCATCTCCTTAGAAAAACGGTCACATTCATTGGGGTGGGTCAGTTGAGGCAAAAATAATATCATCAACATAGATTTGAACATGAATTAAGTGTTTGCGACTTTCGGTGAACAATGTCGGATCGTCTGCTCCTTTGCTGAATCCATTAGTTAGAAGAAACTTTGATAGCGTATCGTACCATGCCCTTGGAGCTTGCTTCAAACCGTAGAGAGCCTTCTTCAAGCGATAGACATGAGTAGGATGCTCTGGATTCACAAAACCTTCAGGTGGTGCCGACGATACAACCTCTTTCGGATCTCCGTTAAGAAAAGCGGTCTTTACATCCATCCGATAGACTACCATGTTCTTACTAGCGCGTTAGCCAAGAAGATTCCGATTGCCTCGACACGTGCAACCGAGCAAATGATTCTTCAAAGTCAATACCTTCCTCTTGACGGTATCCTTTCGCAACCAGTCGAGCCTTGTTCTTTAGCACATCACCATGTTCATCAAGTTTTACTTTGAAGATCCATTTTAGAGCAATGATCATAGCACATTCATGAGCAGGTACTAATTCCAATACATCTAATCCATCGAACTCATAAATTTATTCTTGCATGGCATTGAACCAGCTGTCTTCAGTCATGGCTGTTTTAACTTCTTTTGGTTCGACATTAGATAGTACGAAGTTGGAGAAGCACCACAAGGCATCAGTTGCAAGTTGTTTATGAGTGGATACTGGACGAGAACGGTTCCCAATGATGTTGTCCAATGGATGGTCATGTGTCCATTTTCTAAGGTGCTCGTGTGGTTGTTGTTGAGGGACTGAAGTAGCAGAGTTTGGATCTCCTGATGAAGATGGTTCGAAGTTGGTTCGTGAGCAAATATGTTCTCAAATGGAGCATCTTCAGGAGTAGCAAAGGGGTTATCTCCATCATAGTTGCTAGAAACATTTCCATGATGTACACTCGATGATTGAGGATTTGATGATGATGATGAGTGATCTGCAGAGAAGCTTCTTGACTCGGACACGTAAACCGAAGGGTTATCTATGTTGATCGGGTTAGGGGTTGCCACTGTTGATGAATTAGACTGATCATTAGCAATAGGTTCATAGTATTCATCAAACATTGGATCAAACAATTTCTTCAAATCATCTTCAGAAGGAGGTACATATGGAGCTGCGGTGAGGGTTTTGTACAAGAGAAGAATTAATAGGACTACTTAATGAATGTTGAGATGCGGTCCGAACTTAATTGTATTGGAGCCATTTGCCTGCATGACTCATTGAACGTGGCGTGAATAGTTTCCATGATATCTCGAGTTCTTTTGTTGTAGATTCGGTAACCCTTCCTGTTTGGTGCATAACCCACAAAACTCCAATGTCTGCCTTAGCTCTTAATTTACCTAAATCTTGACCATCGTTCGTTGGATAGCACAAAGCTCCGAACACACGAAGGAAGGAGAGGTCAGGTTTTCGATTGTGGACAAGTTCGTATGGAGTTTTTCCATGAGTGGTGTGTATAAAGGAACGATTTTGGGTATAGCAAGCATTGGCAATGGCTTCAGCCCAGAGAAACATTGGAACCTATGAGTAAATTATCATTGTTCTTACAGCTTCCACAAGGGTCTGATTTCATCTTTCAACTACACCGTTCTGTTAAGGAGTACGTGGAACACTTCTTTGATGGCTAATTCCAATGCTTTCATAAAACTGACTTAGTTTTTTGTTAACAAACTCAGTTCCATTGTCCGTTCGAATGATTCTAACAGTCTTGTTAAGTCGAACTGCTTGTTGTTTGATAAGTTTGATGATGACATATGGAGTTTCATCCTTTGTCCTCAAAAACTTAACCCAACTAAATCGAGAGTATTCATCAACAATGACTAACACATATTTCTTCCCATTTATCGTTTGCACTCTTATGGGTCCCCACAAATCCATATGAAGGGTATGAAGAACTTCCATAACAGAGTTTCTTTGGTTTGGGTTTGTGGGCATATTTCTTGCTTTTTCACAATTGGCATGCTGAGCAAAGATGATCTTTTTCATACTTTAATCTGGGTAAGCCTCTTACTAGGTCCTTTCTGGAGGGATCATTTATGGTGCCGAAGTTCAAGTGATTGAGACGACGATGCCATAACCATGACTTTGTTTTCAAAGCCTTTGATAACAAGCAGATTGGAGAGGACTTCATCATGTCTTCGATAGAGATGGTGTACAAATTGGTTCCATGAGTTCCTTTCAAAAGTTCAACACCATCTAGTTCCCTAACGAAGCATGTATATTTTCTAAAGGCCACTTCTAGATCGAATCACGAATTGACCAAGAAAACAAATTGTGACCAAGACCTTCAACGTAATATACCCGAGAAATTACACTATCACCAACCACATAATCTCCATAACCCATAATTGCCCCAAAATGGTCGGTTTTGAATCTAAGTCCGATAAATTTACTCACGAAGTTCATGAGCCATGGCGATCTCCACCATATGCTTGGAACACTGAGTCTAGGTACCACGTAATCGATTTGATCGACCTGCAGTTGAACACAGACAAGAATGGATGACTGTACAATTGGGATCCCCATGCAAGAATGGGTTCCACTTGGTTAGTAAATGTGATTGGAGCACCCACATCAAAAGTAGAAACAATGATATCATTAGAGGTAGATGTCGGGCTAGTAGTAACAGTAGATCTATTCAAAGTATGTTCACTTCTTAAAGGTATAGTTCTACCAATAGGCATCCATTTCCTAATGGGTATTGATCTAGATAATTTAGGGCACAACTCATTAAGATTGAATTTACGGCCGGTAGGTATCCAATGATAACCTACATTACTAAATTTTTTTCCTGTTGGTTTCCAATATTTTCTAGCCCTCTTCCACCTTGGTTTTCTGACCTTCTTATCATGTTTTCTAGTGTTAACATTTTTTACCGGAGATTCGACAGCATTACTCAAATCATTCACAACATATTCATGATTAGTACAAGAAATCAAGCATTCATTACATGTTTTGCAAGTAGTAGCGAATTGAATTAATTACGATGACGCTTATAGCTAATAATAGAATCAACACGATTCGTCTTATTCAACACAAACTTATTGTTCCTAGGGTGGTCTTTTACTTTCTTCCATTGATCACTCTTAGCTTGCGAGGTCCTATCTTGCTTTGTATTGCTTGGAGGCTTTGACCCGCTTGCTTTTGTATCACTGATTACTCCTGTAGAGGGAATGATGGGAACATTAGTTGGTTTTACTACTTTTTGCATTCCTGATCTAGAAGTGTTGGGATCTGAAGTACTTGCACGCACATCAAAGTTCACATGCTTGACTTTCGGCATAGAACAAGGCATATCATGGGTTGCATGCTTAACACTAGACATAGAGCAAGGCATAACGACTTTATCTTTCTTACAAAAGGATTTAGGGCATGTTGCTCTTAAACATTCTAAAAGTTCCTGAGATCGTTTGGCATATAAGCATGCATACCCAACTTCACTGTGGTTTATTTATGCTATCCTCTTCGACAATCTCACATAGACATTCTAAACTATCCTTAAGGTACAAAAGATATTCTTGAAACACAAGTTCGTTATTTCTAAGATGAGGAGGAATATACTTTACAGTCACAACATACTTAGAATCCGCAGATGCCTTTAATATAACATTCACATCACAGACAAGTGGCATTTTCCCTTTACGACTCTTCAGATTCTCATTTTCCTTTTGTAAAGAAGTTATTTTTTCATTGTTCTTGTCACGAGTGACTTTCATTGAATCATATAACTCTTTGAAGTGTCGTTTAACCTTTTCATTTTCTTCTAAAAAACTCTCATTTTCTTGTTGTAATACATTAGTGATATTTTGAAGATGAAAGTTTTGAGAATACTGAGAATCTAAAGGAGGAGGCATTTGGGAGCCATTCACATTGTTCTTTTTACCATTTAATTGTGAAATTTGGGTTTTTAACCTTCTGATCGTGTTACAGTGAGCTCGAATCTGTTCGTCACGTTTGCTTATTTCAAAAATTGCATCAAACTCAGGAACATCCGAGGATGTCTTGATATTTGAGGTTTTAACATTTTCTTTGAGATGTTGATATTTTAGTTGCCAATCAAAATGTTCAACTTCCAACTTAGAATAATGTTTTACCAAATTATCATGATCATCCTGTTCTACTTTATCATGCAATTTTGAATTTGTGGTTTCAAGCTCAATAACACGATCATGGGAAACTTTTAATGCAACAGTTAATTCATGAAATTGAGACGCATAATAGAATAAATTGTAACGATGTAGAACACATCTTGAGCAACACATTGAGAGATCAAATTATCATTAATGATGTGCGGATTCTTTATCTCAATTTCATTACTCTTAAGCTCACGTTCATACATACTGACCTCAAATTCCATATCATTAAACATCTTTTTCATTTGTTTAATCTCTGTGTCCATTCCCTTTTGAAGACTCTCAAATTGTTTTTTAAGTTGCTTAAAGAAAGGCATGACCTCGCTTAAATAGCATTCTTTAGTTTGTTCAAAACCTCTTTCCCCTTGATTATCCCAAGGGTGTGATTCTCTTTTTGCACGTTTTCTCAAAATCAACAAATAGTTGGTAAACTACATAAAGGCTGATTAAGGTCTTGCTATTAGTGGGAAGATTTCTAGGCACTAAATGCATTAGTGTATTTGGGGGATACACAGTGGCTGGAGGCAATTTCCTACAAGGGGAATTCTTTTCGATAAAATCATCAACTTTTTGCTTGTCCAGATCCATTTTCCAAAACATTTGTTCAGGGGTCAGATGGGTCTGAGGTCTAAACTTATTAAAGGCAATCCAGTTTTCCTTAGAATAATTTGGTGTTTTGAAGGTGATATTCTCTTTTATGCACAAGGGATTTTTAAGTTTATCATCCATTTTTTTTCTAGAGACTTCTTCTAATTTTCTATCTTCCTCGCACTCAAAGCAAGTGGGTTTCTGTCTCGGCTTAAGAATCTCATTTCCATCATAGATTACCTTTTGAGTTGCTTTAGCTTTAATACAAGCCTTAGGATTTGGTTCATCTATAAGTGCAACACTATGCTTATCACTTAGAACTCTATGCTTAGTGATCATGTGAGCAAATTAATGGTGTTCCCTTGTACGCACAACTTATTTTCAAGTTTGTTCTTTAAAGTTTTTAGGTTGGAAAATTCATTGAAAAGTTTTGATTCCTTAGCATTGAATTCTCGTTTAAGCACTTTTACATTTTATTGAAGTTCTTGTTTCTGTTTAACAGTTTTGTTAAGCTTTTCTTGTAAGGAATCCAACTCTTGTTTTAACATTTCTTCCCTAAAATTACTTTTTCGATAATTATGCATCCGGTTATCCATCTCCTACTCACGGGTAGTTAATTCAAACTTAGCACGTTGTTCATATATAGCAACTTGTTCCTTATAGGCATTTAGTTCGGATGTTATAGAATCATCAGGGGCACATGCAGTGTATTCATAAAAAATATAGTCATCATTGACTGCAGAAGATGCATCACTTGGTACAATTTCATTTTCATTTTGTTTCACATATTGATCATATGGGACAACATATTACCCATATTTTCAATATATGATTCAATAATTTCAGTTGATTGTACCTTGTCGTGTATCTTTTGCACGTAAACATCATCGTATAGTTTTAATACCTCTGATATAATTGATTCCTTGGAGGGACTGGCCTTTTGTGGTGAAGGAGCCTTTGTAGAGACCATTGGTGAGATACTAGCCATGAAGATGGTCTGGGCAGTTGGTTCATCATCAACATCTGAATCAAATGCATCACAGTCGCAACTTGAAATGCGTTAGGATTGTTCGACCCATACCTGATGCTTGGCTTCATCCACATCGCATCATAGGTTCGGCATTTCCTCGGCAAGGAATAGCAATTCTTCCTCATTCAACATAGCTCCACTGTCTTGAGCTTGTACCATCTTGTCCCTGAAGTACTCAGCATTTTGTGGACGTTTTGGAAGAGTGCAATTCCTTGCGATGTGTCCTTCTCCACCACAGTTGTAGCATTTAATAGGCTTTACTTGACCCTGAGCCACGTTCCTTCCACGATTCTGATTACCCATATATCCACCACCACTGCCAGCATTCCCGTATCCAGCACCAACATTCCCATATCCAGCACCAACATTCCCTTGCTCATTATATGGAAGGTATGCATTTTGTCTTCCTTGCACATTTTGCACCACTACCTTTCCGTCTTTAACCGTAGCATGATTGTGAATATTGGATGCAGTTCTGAGATGATTGTTGGTGTGTGGGAAGAAGTTCAAGTTCTGCTTGACCATTAAAGTCAGTTGATTAACAAGCTGTTCCATGAATATGTCTGATTCTGGAGGCTGAAACCCAGGATCTGGAATGAGTTTGTGATTACCATTTCCAGTAGGAATGACTTGAGATGCTTTGGTAGTTATTCCTACATTAGTGTAGAATGCAGTTGAATCACTTGAAGTGCTTGAATTTCCAGTATTGTTGTTGAACTTTTCAAGGATCATCCGTTTAAACACAACATGCTTCTCATTTTGGAGCAAATATGCATACAATTGTTCATAGTTGGTGTTCCTCAAACCTTTGTTTAGCTTGACTGCAGTGACAAATTTGTGCCATTCGGGATTCATGTTGTTCATAAACTTTGAATTGAGCTGAATATTTGGCATTGTCATGTTGATATTCCTCATATCATTCACAAGCTTGTGGAATCTTACATGATATTCGTGACACTTTCCCTGGATTCATCTTAAAGTTCTCAAAGTCATCATACAGCTGAGCCTCCCTGTCTTCTTTAGTCAATTCGAACCGAGAGAAGCATCTTAACATTGTCCCATCGCCTTAGCTTTAGTGTTGTGATTGATCGGCTTGTAAATGTCCTTAAGTAAACCACGAAGTATGATGTTTGAAGCCACGATGTCAGATCGTATCTCTTCTTCTCCTTATCAATAAGTTCATCATATGTCTTTGGTCTATCCAATCCTAATATCACTGAACCATCGCCAGCGGTTTCAAGAATGTCTATGGTAGTCTCAACTTGATAAGGTCCTTCATCAATTGACTTAAGTATGTTAACCCCATTTTCTTTTCCTAAGCAATATGCGATTCTTTGAGCCCAAGAGTCATAGTCGGTTCGTCAAAGATGGGAGGGCAGTATCGATCCTGCAGCTTGAACGTCGCCAAAGCAGAAGAAGTGATTGTAGACATGATTGCAGATTCTACGGGATTTTACTATTCTTTGATTAAACCAGGAAATAGATTCTCTCACGGGATTTTACTAAATCAAAAGAAAAACCGTAAAACGTAACACGAAGAAACAATAAATCTCAAAAGACAAATCGCTCACTTGATAAGTCGCTCAATGGACAAATCGCACTCCGGTTCACAAATCGCTTTAAACGACAAATCGCTTAAGCAGACAAATCGCTAAAACAGACAAATAACTCAAACAAGCAAATCGCTTAAACAGACAAATTGCTTAACAAGACAAATAGCTTAAACAAACAACTCACTTAAACAAACAAATCGCTTAACCAGACAAATCGCATAGTACACAAGTACAACCACTACTTCCACTACTTTGTCCTTTTTTGTCGTTTCGTCTCAATAGACAAATCGTATAGTATACAAATCGCTTCCCAAAAATAGACAAATCGCTTCAATAAGCAATCTTTCGTGAGACAAATCTCATGAAAACAGGGACAAATCGCATACGAGAAAACTTATCCGAGACACAAATCGCTTACTAGAAACTTTCTAAAACACCACTTTTCAATCCAAAAACAACCCAAATACACTGATTCAAGCCTTCCAAATCAAAACCTAAACACTTATAATGATTCTAAACATAAAAGTACTATGAAAATCCAAACTTTAACACTAGAGATGATCCAAATGATGCAAACAACTCTAAACTCATTCAAACCCAAAAACCTTATGAAAACCACTAGAAATCCGAGAACATGAAAGATGAATAATCAAACCATGGCTCTTGATACCATTTGTAACATATTGGATTTCATAAACACATCTCATATATTAATTATGGGGCGTATGGTATAGGTTTTAGAGAGAGAAAGTGAAAGAGTTTAGGGAACTTAGTGAGATAAAGAAAAATGATTATTGAAAGCTCCAACCCTATACCTTGGGAGGTAGAGGGTATTTATAGTTTATTACAAGACACGCCTCCTACGGGCTGTGGATCAGGCATACAGTGGGTAAAGAACCGTCCGTCCTCCACAGTGTTACTTAACAAACTACTTATTAACATTACGTGACTACGACTACGAGCTTTCTAACGAATACATATACTTGTGGTGACCGACACTTTAACTATCGGATTTTCTAAATCCTAACATTCTCTTTAGAGCTCATCGAAGGTACTTGTGGCTTCTTGCTCTCACAAAATTTTCTCACCCCATATTTGTGAATAAATAATTAAAGATGTTAGGTTTTTGACAATAGTTAGTTCTTTATCTTCTTTAGAGAATTCTTGCTTATGAGAATTGGGTACACATCAAGGTACTGTTAGTGTTGCGGTGTAATAGATAATTGATTCTTGATAGTTTGCTGCTATTGTTTCTATTGTTAGAAAAGCTGTGGGATTCAGAGTTTGGCAAAAATTAACATGAAATAAAGCCCAAATGTATTAAAGTGAAAATCCAAAGCCATAAAAGTTTTCTATGTCCGACGGTACCCCCGTTGTCATGGACTTCAAAAAGGTGGAGGAAAATTCCAAAGTCATAATAAGACTTCTGATAAAACGGTAATCCTGTTGAATTAGTGTTTGAAAAGATCGAGGGCCTAAATTGAAAAAATGTAAATGTGCTGAAATAGTGTTACGCCAAACTTTGATTCCGGGAGATATCTAAATAAAAGCTTATGTCTCTGGACTCGTAGATGAGTTGTTTTGGTCGTAATAAAAAAGGATATCTCCCTAAATCGTGTTAAATTAGGACCTTGATGTGGACCTAATTCTTGTTTGCAACGGTTTTCGATGGAAGATGGAAAACTAATTAGTGTCTTAGCTTCATATCTTAATCGGAATAAAACCTATCGAAACGAGAAATTAGGAAGAAATTCATTTCTCACCAAAAATAAAATAAATAGAGGAAAATAGGAAAATGGGAGTAAGAGATAATTACACAAGTAACTTCCATGGGTAGTGTTAGCATCTAAAATCATATTTAACAATGATTTCGATTTTACGCTTAGTTTGGGGACTTGTAAAAAATCAGGGACGATGTATTCTATCCGTATGGTCACCTCCGAGTTGTGTTTCCTACTCTGTGATCCTAAAAATGTCTTTTGAAAAATGTGTGAGTTATCGATTGACATGAAAGTTCAACAAACCATCACACAAAAGGAAAGTGTTTAATGTTATATATATACTTGATAAAATGATTTAAACTGGGCGTTTTCAAAGCTAAAGATTTTTTGTACCCCTTGATGAACATCTTTCTGTTCTTGTTTGATGTGAGGGATTATTAGTTAAAGGGGTTTAAAAGATTTTCTTTCACTACGTGTGTAATTAACATTGCGTGTGGGACCAGCAATGGTTTTAGTGTGGGGTATTTTGATGTGTGCTAAAATACACATCATTTTATATCTAAAAATATGCCAAATCATACTAATAACTATGAAATATGTCAAATTATATTGCAAATATGTTGTATATGTGTTATTATGTCTTGCAGGTACAAGGGTTTGAAAACAAAGCAAAAAGCGGTGATTTTCGGATGAGTTTCGATATTTTTTTCACGTTTTTTCGAGGTTCAAACGAAGTCACAAAAGTTATCCGAGCACATCATTGAAAAGATCACGAAAAATCAAGCCAAATAGCAAGCCCAGGAACCATGGAATAATTATAGCCATGAGCAACATGAAGTTATCTTAGAATACGAAAGTGCAAATTACAAATTTTCAATTCTGTTTGGCCAAGTGCGTGTACGAAACGCACCTAAATTAATTGTTGCAAGCAAGTGATGATTTTTGATTGCTGCTCCCATTCACTACTCACGCTCCACTAACGTTTCATCCTCCAACCATTGATAGACACGTGGATTTCTTGGTGACAAAGGCTTTTTAGCAAAAGAACAATATATTGATGGGAGATCAAATAGATCCCAAAAAGATACACTTCAAGGCTTCTCAGACTACAAAGCTAAACCAAACTACTTGAATAGTGAAACAAAATTTCACTTTGAAGATTGAACATAGAGAAGTCTACTAGGAGATCATTAAAAGCCTACATAAACATGCTTGACTGTAACTTGAAGGTGCCTTGCTATTGGTTTGATAACCAATAGACTTGAACCATTTGAAACTTTCCTTGAACACTAACTGATACAAAATTTCCTTGAAGTAGAACTTAAAACATTTAAACTTCCTTGAACTTGACCCACTTCGGAACATTTACATGAACTTCACCAACTAACCATCCCCTGACTGATTGAATGCCACAGCTTAAAACAGAAGACGATACTAACTTTTGAAAACTATCAAATTGAGATATCCACCTCGACAGCCTACCAAAGCCTGCATCATGATGCTTGACCACAAAAATGCACAACACAACACAACACAAAGGCATAAATTTGAGGAAGGATCGAGATACATTTATGGCTATAAATTGTAAAACTTCATCAGATCCAAGGAATCACACATTAATATTTTACACACAGTAGTCTTATTTATTTTAGGAGTAGGAGTAGATTTGTTATAGGTAGTAGTAGCTTATTTATTTCAGCTTATTTGAAGTGCTTATTATTGTAACAACTCTTTTATTATTAATGAAGTTTATTTATCTTTTGGCTTATTTATCTTTAGCTTATTTATTTTAGCTTATTCTTCTTTTTCATCTCTTTCTTTTATTTTCTTTTTCTTTTCTTATCTATTAAGTCATAAAAACTTACTAGCTTTTTGTGGCTTATTTAGATCTAGCTTATTTAATAAGCACTCTTTTCTTAGTTTGTTTGGTTTAAAACCTTTTATAATCTTAGATCTAATCTTTATTTTACAAAATACTCTATAAAAACCCAAAAAGTTTTAATCTTTTGTAGTCGTTCGTAACCAATAAGCTTTTCCATAGCTTAGATGGTTCATATTATTGCTTAATCTTAATAAAGTTGTGATTTTTAAGCTTGCTTTCATTCATACCTAAGACGAGGAGCTTAAGGGTTTTATAAGCTTACTTATCACTAAAGTTTAGAGCATTACTAGCTTTTAGAAAACTAATTAGTTATTAAAGTCACAAGCTTTATTAGCTATTTGGTAATATAAAAGCTAATAAAGAAATAAACTTTGTGGTTTGATAAGTTTATAAAATCGGGTGGTTTATTATGTGGAAAACTAGAAGGGGGTTGAATAGTTTACCAATTAAAAACTTTGTTTTGAAACTTATTGAAAGATCAATTGATATTGATCTTAGATATGTTAGTGAATAGTAATCAACAATATGTAAAGAGTAGATAAGGAAAGAAACAATCAAGCCACAACAAGTTGTTTATAGTGGTTCGGTCTACAAGGACTTTTTTTCCTTGCCCTACTCCACTCCCCGAGTCTCACACTCACTAGTCAACAAGCTCCTTTCACCGGTGGAGAAACCTTTACACTTCGCTTACACACTATTTCTGACACTAAGCTAGATGTCGAGTTCTTTTCAAGGGTACAACCACTCCCACACACAATGTATTTTAAGGACTAAAATACTAACCACTCACACTCACAAGATTATGATGGTTTGGTACAACAATGATGTATGAATCAACACAAGATCATACGACAACAAACAAACAAGACTTCCAACTTCTTGTTGAAGCTTGAATGTATCTTGATCTTCTTTGCTACAAAAGAGATCACTAATATGATATGAAACTAAGTTAGAAATGTTAGAGAGAAGGAATGTATGAGAATATGATGGAAATGGATGAAAAACAACTTGGTTTGGCTTTGCTATTTATAGCCAAATTGTTCAAATAAGCACCACGGACCACGGAACCCTCAAAAGGGTTCCTACCGTGTTAACTTTTGGTGTCCAGGTCCATGACAAGAAGATCACAAAATCTTACCAAAGTCAACCATATCTATCCAAGATTGTGTAAGATATCTAGAGCCTAAATCTACACAAAGTATCTAGTGAAATCTTCTAAGGATTTCAATGATGCACTACATGATGTCATGTGTTTGTTTTTCTATTTTTAGAAATATGTTAAAATGTAAATACATATGTAATGTTTTGTTTTAAGAAATCAAAACATTCTTGAACTAAAAACTACTATCATACATTATGGTTTAGAGTCATATCAAGATATGATTAATCACAATGTAAATGCTTGAGTGATGAAGAAAAAGCTTGTTTTAATATCTATTAAACTTGACAAGCTTTAAGCTTTATAAAAATTAAATTTACTTTTGTCATTAACAAAACTTAGGTAAAGATCAAAAATATAAATAATGTTTAATGACGATATTTGTATTAACATATTATTTTCGTCTCATCTCTTAGATCGGGTTTTATTTTCTTATCCCTTTTACTCTTAGTTTATTAGTTTAATATGGTTATTCTTATTGAGATTATTATTGTTTGTTTAGTAGTTATGTGTAGCGAGTAAATTTTTATATGTTTGTTAAGTGATGATGAATTGTGAATAAAGTGTGAAAACTTAGAAATTGTTGATTAATAATCTTCGGTTACTTGGATTGAAATTGATTGTTTTGACGGGCAAAAGCCGTTAGGGTAATTAATTAAATCTAGTAATTTTACCTAGATAAAGAATTGTTTTCAAAATAAACCAACGTTGTGAGAAAATAGTTTTTTAAACACGTATCGAAGGCTATTGATTAATAATTTCCGGATTATTTTTAGATATAATTAGTTGATTGTTTTAACTGGCAAAAGCCGTTGGAATTATTGATTATTTAAATCTAGTGATTATTACCAAGAGAAAAATGATTGTTTCCAATATAAGCCAACGTTGTGAGAAAATAATTTTATTTCGACGGGTATTAATTACAAAAGCTTAATAGACTGTTCACACTTATTTGCCTTTTCACCTCACTTGGCAAGCATAGCTTTTACTATCATATTTTTAGCTTAATTTTATTTCGTCATTAGTTGTTATTTAATTTTAATTAGCATAAAATAGTTTTTAAAATCTTTTTAAAAATCAAAAACCAAAAATATTCGATAATCAAGCATCAAACGAAAAACATAAACGTAAACCTCAATTCATATCTCGCCGTGGAAAACGACTCCGGAAGATTGATTATCATTTGTCCTCAAGTGATTGTTAATCTTAATCGGGAAAACAAAAATTTAAAACTGCCCTATATCTACAAACGAATCAAAACCTTATAAGGCTCATTATCCGTTCGAAGTTGGATTCCAAGTATAAAATGTAACCATAGCTGAAATCCAGTGTTCCAAAAACAAACTAATGAGCACAAACATAAAAACTTGAAGTATTCTGAATATCAAAGACTTAAAAAACTAAAATTTAGCACTAACCCATAATTCCATTCAGCACAACCGATTTGAATATCCTATCTATTACAGCCTCTCTATGATGTTGTCTTTCCTGTTCGGTATCGTCTTTGCTGCTTAGTGGATCACATATAAATGTGACGGGTGAGCTTTTGCCGGACATGTAATCATATTCTACTAAAGAGCCGCTCTTTCTTGGAAAACTCCAAATTGCTCTTCATTTTCGCTTCCTAGTCTCTTCAAAGTGACACTCTTTAGAAGGTAAGGATAGTCACTTTATTTTTGGGTGATCGATTATTTGCACATGAAGACAGTGGCTCAAAGCCAGAAGAGGATTCCTCCTTTCAAGAAGAGTTATCATAACCAATATTTTTAGCAAGCTCATGATTTAAACTGCATGGATCAATGCAGTCAAAGGATCTGCCATCTACATGACAAAGCAAAACATATGTTCTTGAAAAAGTGAAAGGTTGGAATGTATATGTACATAGTGGACTTGAGTCATATTGGGAGCAAAAACCATGGCAATGTTTCAGACATTCATCTTATTTTACTGGTCATGCTTGACCACTTCAGCCAGTAATTTTATTTTGATGGTCATGCTTGACCACTTCAGCCATTAAATATACTGAATAGCTAAAGCCATAGAGATAATGGTGACCCTCATACCTTTATCAAACCCGCCAAGAAATGGATATCGACTACGTGGGGCACACATTTTCTGTTTAGCTGCTTCATAACATCTTCTTTGGCCATTTTCCTCATTTATTCTAAATATACCTTATGCTTTCATCATGTAACATATAGATAAATTTTATATTTCCTGCTAATAGACATGGTCTTTTCTCTTTTGATTCAAACCCATGTTGACCCATTATGCAGTCCACCTATTTTGCCACACGTGTTTTCCCCTAATGTACTAACCATATCTTTTAACCAAACATTCATAATATATTAATAATATGTATAAACATGTGAAAGTGTTTACCAGTTGCCTCTCTTGAAAGGAAGAAATTTCAGTGTTGGGGCGTGGAGACCAACGCAAGTTCCCATTCGGTTAGATGAACATCTTTTGCTTGACTGCCAGTAAATCATTTTGACGCCACATCTCCACACATATTAAAACTACTGTAACAAATAAGCATTTCATGATTAAATAAAAAAGAATTTTTTTAATCACCAAATTAGTTTTGAGCAAATAATTATCAGTCGGAAGTATGCCAAAGCCAAAGTGTTGTTTTCCTCTATTGATGATGCATTTGGTGCATCGAAACTTAGCCCCTCTTACACCATACAATAGATCAATTTTTATGTAGGTGTGTTGCTATTAATCTGAATTTTACTGTAATTTCACGTGTATGGAATATGTCGATGGGTTGTTGCATCACGATATCTTTTAGCAAGGCCAAAATCAATAATATATATACTTGATGAATAGAGTAAAGTTTTCTTTTTTTCTTCAGGCATATTTCTTATTCTTTTGAGTTGATCATTCAGAAACAAATGAAGGACGTGACCAAGTGATTTTACAGGAATTGTCGGTAGGGATGCATAGTTACCTTTAAATGCTGGTACAGCAATAAGCGTCGGATAATATATCAACATATACAAATAGCAACTGAGATTATTATTAAGAAAAAACAAACCAAGTCAAAAACTAAAATCACAACAATTCATAATATCAACAATCAAATAATCTAATAATTATAAACTACAAACAGAATTTAAGTTATAGAAAAACGGTTTACAAAATCGAATTATGCTTTCACTTAATAGAATAGTAAAGCTTTAATTATAAAAAGTGAAGAACCGAGAAAACCTGATTTTTAGCTGATGAATGGATATTGTTATGGGTGTGATTAGGGTTCTTGTGGGCTGCATATTATTTTTTGTGTGTCGATGCAATGTAACAGAATATCATCAACTTTGTTCTTAATAGAATGTTTCATGGTGGTGGTGGATAGTGGTATGGGGTGATTAGTTAGGGTGGACACATGAAAAGAAAGTGAGGTAGGTTTTTTTTTTACTCCGTAAATAATGGTCATTGAAGAACGGAAGCCATGTTTTTTAAAAAATTTCAATTTGGTCTAAAACTATAAGTTAATGAATTTCAGGTACATGGGTATTTGTATTTTTTTTAATATATGAACGTATAAAAACGAATTTTTAACTTTTATGCCTAATTAGGAAATAATTAGGGTTAATTATTTTTTTTAATATTAAAAAGAAACTAAATTAAAAAATTATTACTAAATAAGGAATGAATTGATTTTTTTTAAATGAAAAATTCCCACTAGGGGTTTTGTTTTATTATATAAAAGATTATGTGATTTTGTAAATAGCACAAACCGGAACTCGACTTAACCCGACCCTATTTGACTCGAACCCGACTAACTCGAGTTCAAATAGGGTCGGTTCATGTATGTTATTTTTAGTCTCGACCCGACTTGGACCGACCCGTTTGACCCGAACCCGACCAACCAAACCCGATTAACACCCCTATTTGATTCATTGTTAACTTCTCGTATCTAGCTAGCTAAAGGGCGTAAACAAGACAAAACAGCTCGCGAGTTATTCGAGATCGACTAATTATGAAATAAAAACCCTTGGTCCTTAAATAAGGGACTAGGTAAATCAAATGCTTAATTACCTTTAAATCATTATAAACTAAAAAGGAAATTGCATACATATGTTTTCAAAAATCAATAATTGCATATATATATCCTACTTAAACTAATAATTACATATATATCTTTCTAAAATATTAAATATTACATATATTTATGTATTAAATAAATTCCTAAATTTCATGATATTTATTATTTAACTCTAAATTACACATTTTTTATCTTGTTTTTCATCTCTTATATCATTATCCTAATTAAAAACTATAAAATTCATAGTAACACAACAAAAATAAACCAATTAAATTAATGTAACTTCTTGACTTCTTGAGTGCTTTATAATTATTAAGAGAGTGAAAAATACTTGCTACAAGTTCATGAGATTTTAAAGAATAGTAATGTTTTTCATGTTACAGCTTGAAAAGATAATATAAAAAGAAGTTTTACCAAAGTAAAAAATTAAAGAATAGTTCCAGAGTTTTAGAGTGATTAAAATACAATAGTGCTTCATCATCTATAATTAAATGGAAACGAAAAAACACGTACAAGGATATACAAGACGAGAATGAGCCTGTTTGAGTTTTAGACAAGTGTATGAGGCTATGTCCATAACGAAGAGAAAAAACATTCATAAATTAGTGATACAGATTCTTGATTTTTGAAACAAACATCTAGCTTACTTGATTTTTATTAATATATGAGACTTAGAATGAGGGATATATAATAGTTACAAGAAGATAGAAGAAAGAGGGTATAATGGTCGATGTAAAATTATTGTGTATTTTAAGATTTTGTTTATATAAAAATTAGTTATTTGGATATACATGCAATATCTAATGTTTTAGAAGGATATATATATATATAAATATATATATATATATATATATATATATATATATATATATATATAGAATCTAGATCAAATGAGAGATTTCTTAAAGTTGTAAAAGTAGGAACCAATAAGAATTGAGCAAGTGTCATTTAAGAAATAATTGCAATTAAAATTAAAGATTAAACCAAAAGGGTATTTTAGGGATTTAAGTTCCTCTTCAACGTATGCCAATCCTATAACCCACATTCAAAGAGCCGTTATTTCATTTTTTCTAGATCTGAGTTTTCACCCTTGCACATCTTCATTTTATAACAAGAGAATTCCAAAACCTTTTCTATTTTACAAATAAGATAAAAAAAACCTCCGATCACAAAAACAATGGCCATCATCTTCGTGTTTCATCTTCTTGCCGACACCATCAAAACACCTATCCGCCGCCATCTTCAATATGGTATTCGATCTTCGCCGCCGGAAACTAGTTTGGCAACCCAACTCGAAACTGGTATATGGGTTTAATAGTGTGGCCGTTTCTATGCTAGAAGTCACGTCAGATCTGTTTTCTCATCACAGAAAAATCAGATTTGTTAAGATACCATCGATACATATGGGTTTGATGTTTGTGTGTATCGTTGATATTTCTTGTTGGCTAATTATGAGTTCTTGTTGCTTGAATCTTGATACATTTGGGTTCTTCTTCGTTCACCGGTGGCAACCCCAGCAAACCCACAACCACCAATATTTACTGTTGTTTTCTTTGAAACCCTAGTCGCCATGTTTTTAGACCTTAGTCACTGTAATAGCCATCGAAACCTCTAGCCGTCCAGTACCATTGATACATATAGGCTCTTTTACAGATCAGTTTTGGTTAGTGTTGGTTTTTGGATTAGTTTTGATACATATTGGTTTCATGTAACATAGATAAATCTGGTTAGTGTTGGTTTTTAAATAAGTTTTGTGTCAATTTCTTTGGATACACCGATCCAGTATTGTATCGTTTTTACATCAATTTTCGTTGACTGAATTTCATGGTTGTCTTGGTTTAAGCTTCTCGTGATCATAGTTTTAGTGTGGTCATGGTTTAAGGCTGGTTTTAATGTCTTTGTGGTATTCAGAATGTGGGTTATCAAGATCTATTTTAAAGGCGATGTGTTTATCGTATGATGGTTGTGTATGGGTTCGGTTGTGCATCTATTGCTTCTCGTAAATCAGTTGGTGATGCCTTTTCTGGTCGTGTATTAGTTGTTGTTTTTCGTGTATTAGCAGCGTAGATATTTTCTTGGTTACTTTTGTTCCTAAGTTTTAAAAATCAAGTTGTATTTTGTGTTTCAATTTAAAGAAATTGATGTACAAGTGTGTAATATATCGTGGGTGTATTAATATTTCACAAGTCAATCTACATTATTTATTCTTTTTTGTTCGTGTACAAGTGTGTAACATCTCGTTGGTGTATTATTGTTTCACTAGAAAATAATGTACAAGTGTGTAACATCCGTCAGTTTATTATGTGTATCATTGAGTTCGTGTAAATAAGTTATTATGTGTATCATTGAGTTCGTGTAAATAACTGTTAAATGGATCTAAATGAGAAAAACAAAAAATCTGATAAAAAAATCTGGTTGTGATGTTGGTTCAAAAATAAATAAATCTGGTACATAAAAATAAATCTGGTACATAAAGCCCCTACAATTGATGTTAATTACGTAAATGTCATTCATAAACAATTAATATCATCTAAGACCAATCAATTGATCCAACGGTCTATATTAGTTCTTATTTTTAGAACTTTAAAAAATCTCTCACATTAACCATTCCCTCTATATATATATATATATATATATATATATGTAATTATGAATTTGAGTAAGATATATATGCAATTATTGATCTTTAAAAGGATATATATGCAATTCCCTCTAGACGGAGTAAAATATTCATCTTTTATTTTTTTTTCATTTCCCACGCCTCTTAGTAAGTTGATATACAAGTCACGTTAAGCCAATTTCCCGGTTACTTTTTGGTTCATCAAACGCATTAAGCCAATTTCCCAAACTCGTAACTTCGTGAACCATTTGTTATGGTATATACACAACATATATATACACTTACAAGTACGATTACATTTCGTACAAGCGTATGACCCTATAGGCCAATAATATATAGTCAATAGTAATAGTTATGTGTTTAAACGATGCTCACAAATCCTTTTAGACTGTCACTTATGTATGGTTGAAACATCGAAATAACTATACAAGCCAATGAATATAACCAGCACGCAAATCATTCTGCCCTCAACTATATTATCAATTGTAATGTTTTGGAACTTATCTTTGAAAAATACTAATGGTTAATTATCATCTATTCCCTTTGTTGCTAATATCCTGTCATAAATGATGGATTTCAGTCAATTCCGTTTAAACTAGGGATGAGCATTTCGAACCGAATCCCGGAACCGAACCGAACCGTGCACCGTCAGACCAAACGATCATTTTTGAAATACTGATGCATCTGGGGACTACGAAATAAGGTGGAAAAAAATCTGGACCACTAATTCGGTACCGGACCGGTACCAAATCAGGAAATTCCCGAAAAAAAGCGGTGAAAACCCGATTTCCCGGTACCGGTATCCGAATCCCGTTCGGTACAGTACCGATACCACTAATTTATGCTCGGGAAAAAATCGGTACCACTAATTCGGTACGGGACCGGTACCGTGCTCATCCCTAGTTTAAACATTATGTTTCTCGAATTTGAATACAAATAAGATTACTGAATAGTCATTGATCATCAATCAACTTATATTTTGGCTCGACCGAGCATTCTCTTATTTTATTCTTCGAGTGGTCTAATGTTATTAAACTCTAAACGCAATTTAGAGGAACAAATTCCATTTTAAATATATGTCCATTTGCAAGTATTCCATGTTATACCCAACGTACACTTTATAATAACTTCCTTCTCAAGAAAGCGTTCGAGCAAATCAAGCATAACAAGTCCTACATCAAATGCAACATATGTCTCACGTCTAATGACATGAAGATACACCATTGTTCAAGATTTATTATTTGACGCCAATCCATATAGTATATATCTTGCGTTTGGTTCAATTCAATATTTATCTACAATAAATACATATGAATCTAGTTCCAACAAAATGTTCATCAGCCATGAATATATATTTTATCAATAATAAAATATAACCAAAAATTCATATTAGTATTAATTTGATCTCATTCCCACAAGTGGACTAATTATGAAGATTTAGAATACTTTATAGAGTATTCAATAATGAGAAAAGTTCATTACGGAACAAAAAATCTTTTAAAACACTGCTCAATGCCTATTGATTTTCTATCTATGTGATCTGTGAAACCACATAATTGGAGGAGAGGCAGTTTGTATTTTTATCTCACCATAATTTATACCGTCATTTACATTTTCATTTATCTCACTCCATTCATCCCTCTCACACTGTTTATACACTTTTTCTCTCACCCAATATCATATTCATTATATCAAACATTTCCAAATCCAATATGAACCAAAATCTTCTAAATAATTTGATTTTTTCGTTACCATTGGTGATGTGGTGAAGAGACGCTTTGAGAACATGGTCGTGGTTGAGGGTGAGTGAGGAAAGTTGTGGTTACAACAACCACCACCACATCAATGCTTGAACCGGATAAGGTGGAAAATTTATAAAATGTCAGTTGTCACGAAGTCAAAGATTGATTTTTTAGCTTGTTTAACACAAATCTCAAGGTTTTATTTGTTTAATTAAAATATATGATTTTAGATCGTATATTTTAATTTTAGTTATAAATTTGTATAATAAAAAGCTTTATTTTGATTAACACATAAAATGTTCTTATTTTGTAGATCTGTATATCTTGTTTTTGATTGAAACTAAAGAAACATGTTGTAGGTATAAAAATGTATAAAGAACCTTGCTTTTTTAGTAATGGGTCTTAATTTGTATACCTAAAAAAATGTGATGTTATCTTCACCTACTTGTATTGTACAACTAATTAGGTTTTTGTTAATTCTTGAGTGTAGAAATTGTCTGTGCATTAGCTATGTTTGACTGAATATGTTTGGCACATTATTTGATGTGATTGTTGAATAGCTAGTGGTTGTATTGTATCTCATACATAATCTTATGGGATTTTATACAAAATCTCATGGGATTATACAAAATCCCATGGGATTTTATACAAAATCTCGTGGGATTATGAAATCCCATGGGATTTTATACAAAATCTCACGGGATTATATAATCCCATGGGATTTTATACAAAATCTTGTAGGATTATCTGCTCCCATGGGATTTATACAAAATCTCATGGGATTATACAGAATCCCATGGGATTTATACAGATTACCCATGGGATTCTTTGATGAATCACTTGTAATTCATAAAGATTACCCATGTGATTCATACGAATCCTATGGGATTCTATATAAAAACATCTACCCTTAAAAGTCGACATAAAAGTATAAAACAAGTTGATTTACTCATTTTACAAATCATTTCTAATTTTTTAAATAACAAATCACAAGTGAATTTTTAAGAATCCGTTTTTTTATGAATCCCGGGATTTTTTCGAATCTTTCGCGACGGAAATTTTGAAAAAAGTCGATCTTTTACAAATCCGCAGGATTACGAATCCCCGTGGGATTTTACGAATCCCACGGGATTTTTTCACTCGGGGATTTTATAAATCCCTAGAGTTTACGAATCCCATGGGACGGTGTTTTTGCGGTTTCGGTTTGAAAGTGCGTATCAATAAAGATGCCGTCGCGATGGTGTATTTTGTAGCTTGAAGATTTACGTTTTCGATATGTTGTTTTTAAAGAAGCGTTTTATAAAATTACATTTACCCTTTTGTTAATTTTTTCATCTCATCCATTGGATGAAAAGAGGATAAATGGTTGAGATCTTATGATTTGTTCTTTAGATTAGATGTGTTTTGTATTGATCTCACCTCATTCAATAATTCAAACATGTTAATATGAAACTTAGTTAATCATAATGATATAAAGAATAGAGGTGAGATCAATACAAAACACATCTAATCTAAAGAACAAATCATAAGATCTCAACCATTTATCCTCTTTTCATCCAATGGATGGGAATGCGAAAGAAAAATTAACAAAGGAAGGGTAAAAATGTAATTTTATAAAACCCACTTTCCACCCTTTTTTAAAAAACAACATATCTTGAAAACGGTAAATCTTCAAGCTACAAAAAATACACCATCGCGACGAGAAAAAAATCATCTTTCTATTGATATGCACTTTTATATACTTTCGAATCTAAATTTTTTCAAAATTTTCGCCCGTAAAAATCCTATGATTGTAAAAACTCCTAGGATTTATAAAAAATCCCACAGGATTCAAAAAATCCCGTGGGATTCGTAAAAAATCCCACGGATTCGAAAAAATCCTAACGGATTTGTAAAAAGATCTAACTTTTTTCAAAATTTCCGCCACGGGATTCGTGAAAAAAATCCGCGGGATTCATAAAAAATCCCACCGGATTCTTAAAAATTCACTTGTGATTTGTTATTTTAAAAAATTAGAAATGATTTGTAAAATGAGTAAATCATCGTTTTATACTTTTATGTCACAGCCTTTTAAGGGTAGATGTTTTTTATATAATCCCATGATTCTGTATGAATCACATAGGTAATCTTTATGAATTACAAGTGATTCATCAAAGAATCCCATGGGTAATCAGATAAATCCCATGGGATTCAGATAATCCCATGAGATTTTGTATAAATCCCATGGGATTCTGTATAATCCTACAAGATTTTGTATAAAATCCCATGGGATTCTATATAATCCCATGAGATTTTGTATAAAATCCCATGGGATTCAGATAATCCTACGAGATTTTGTATAAAATCCCATGGGATTTTGTATAATCCCATGAGATTTTGTATAAAATCCCATAAGATTATGTATGAGATACAATACAACCACTAGCTATTCAACAATCACATCAAATAATGTGCCAAACATATTCAGTCAAACATAGCTAATGCATAGACAATTTCTACACCTCAAGAATTAACAAAAACCTAATTAGTTGTACAATACAAGTAGGTGAAGATAACATCACATTTTTTTAGGTATACAAATTAAGACCCATTACTAAAAAAGCAAGGTTCTTTATACATTTTTATACCTACAACATGTTTCTTTAGTTTCAATCAAAAACAAGATATACAGATCTACAAAATAAGAACCCGATTTTATGTGTTAATCAAAATAAAGCTTTTTATTATACAAATTTATAACTAAAATTAAAATATACGATCTAAAAATCGTGATATTTTAATTAAACAAATAAAACTTGAGATTTGTGTTAAACAAGCTAAAAATCAATCTTTGACTGACTTTATCGAAGCTTGACATTTTATAAATTTTCCACCTTATCCGGTTCAAGCGAACCTGATGTGGTGGTGGTTGTTGTAACCACAACTTTCCGGTCACTCCTCACCCTCCCATCAACCACGCACCATGTTCTCAAAGCGTCTCTTCACCACATCACCAATGGTAACAACGAAAAATCAAATTATTTAGAAGATTTTTGGTTCATATTGGATTTGGAAATGTTTGGATATAATGAATATGAGTTATTGGGTGAGAGAGAAAAAGTGTGTATAAACAAAAGTGTAGAGGGATGAGAGTGTTGGTGGAGAGTGAGAGTCTAAATGGGAAATGAGAAATGACGTATAAATTATGTGGTGAGATAAAATACAAAACCGCCCTCCCTCCAATTATGTGGTTTACAGATCCAACGGTCACATAGATAGAAAATCAATGGCTCAGATTGAGTGTTTTGTTCTTTAAAGATTTTTTGTTCCGTAATGAACTTTTCTCATAAAGAATATACTACATATTTCTTTATTCATTTATGAAATTAATTATAATTTTTTATTATTAAACTTTATACTAAATTTACTTATCAAACTTTATACCATTGTCTAATGACGATAGTTGCGGACTCATGACAAAGTCCTGTAGTGGTTAAACTTTGAGAACTCTTATCGCCTTTGCCAACTTTAGACACATAGTTGTAACTTGTGCAATGAGTGTTAGTACTTCCTTTGAACTTAAAGTTCATAGGTAATTAGGATTTGTATTTTGTTCCAATAAATGTGTTTCTAATTTAACTTACAAAATTTTGCTTATTAAGTTGTAGTTCTTATATTTTAGATAACTTTGATAAATCTCTAAGGGTACTGGCAGTGGAGTAGGCATGCCATTCGGCATGCTCCATACCGAGCGGCGTTAGTTTTGCCTCCTATTCGGTTTGATTTGGCATGAACGAAGGAAACACCAAATCGGCAAACATCCCCGAATCGACATGGGCCAAATATGAACGTTAGATAAAATTTAATGGGTAAAATAGATCCGTTTGAGGCATTAAAAAAAATTTAAATCCCTTTTTTTTCTCCCTTTTTAAATTCAATACATCTCTAATTTTTTGTCAAACAATATCATTTGTATTTCACAAACAAAATGTATTCATCTTCATCATCTTCATCTTCATCTTCATCTTCTTCATCCGATGAAGAGTTAGATTTTTTATCCGACTCTTCATCCGATATATTTTCTACCGGTTCTACCATAGAAACCTATTTAGCCGCGTGCGATAGCATTGAAGACACGGCTAGCTCTACCCGAAGATATGTTACCCGTTATCGTGAAAAAGCGCTAGAAGCAAAATGGATTATTCTCAGAAATCCACTTCGAGCTATGACCGTCGGAAAGATTCGAAAAATAGTTCATGGTTATATTACACAATATGATTTTAAAAGACGACCGGGTGGCAATATCACCGGTTCATATAATGGATCCGCCGGTAACGCCAGTGTATGACCCGAATGTACTACCGGAGTTACAAGATGAAAATATCCATCACCGTCTACATTTTGATCTTACGGAGTATGTGGACGCTCAAGACTTACCATACCTTGATGACTAGTGTTTTTATTTAATAAGTACTATGTAATTTTCTTTTAAGTCTTATGTAATTCTCTTTTAAGTATTAATAAAATATTATGTTTTTATTAAATTGTTTAATAAAATTATTAGAAAAAAAAAAAAAAAAAAAAGGCATGGTTGCCACTAAAAATCTATTGTTAGGTATGAGATTGGTATGAGGTGAGATGGAGGGATGAATAGGCATGAAAAAATCTCTTAGGCATGATTGCCAGTACCCTAAGGCTTATCAAAGGTAATTCTTCTCCTCATCAAGGCAAATGATGCATTCTACACTAACTATAAAAATTGATGTGTTGTGAGTACTATTCAAATTTTAAATTTATAAACTCAAATTACCAATCTTTTATGAAAAGGCATACATGCAAGTATGACCCGTTCGTTTGTAGCATGAGGTGTGGCAAATAGAGGTCGTCCCGTGGGAAATGATGAAATTGTGTAAGTAATAACATAAGCAAGTAGGATTGTCACTCTCCCAAATATCATGAGAATCGGAAATCAACAAGCAATAATAATAAAGTACTTGCGAGGGAAATAGTTTCTTATGATGTAGTAGTGTTCGATATGTTTGGTAAAAGACAAGTCAATGAGACACAAATCATTTATATGCATTTTCCAAGTCAATTGGTCATATCATGAAAAATATATATGTTTTGGTTTGGATAATTGAACCCTTTCGACTTATGAACCTTTATCAAAACCAAATCAATAGGATCCATTTTTGTGAAAATATGATTTACAGAATTCGACGAGTCATTTCGACCTTTACTCGTGATTAAACATTTACAAGTCCGTTTTAACTAGTTAACTTCGTGGGTATCAATCGTGAAAAACCAAACATGTTTGTGCACTAACCGTTTAGAATAAATTATAAGGAGAGATTCTTTCGACCTATAAATCTTGTTAGATTTTACCAACAAGTGAATTAAGACATGTTTTAATGTTTAAACAAACTTATAGAGAAATAAACATTTTCATGGCTTGACAATTCATCCAAACACTACATATAACAAGTCACATCATTCTCAAGAAAGTAGAAAAAAATACTCCATGACTATTTTAAATAAACATAAAACTCTATTCAAACATGTATAGTTCGACATCATAACAAAAATTTGAAAGTTACCTAATTGTATGATTACAAGTAACTAAGAAAATTGAGGAATTAGAGCACCCATTTATCAATCCAAACATCTAACTGTAGTGACCACTAATGAAGACAACCCAATATGACGAACTTGAGAATGAAATAATATAACCAAAATTAGGTATATAATAAACTTGCTTCTGCTCATCGCTGGCGCACCTCTCCTAACTATTTCCCATTTATTCTAGAATAATCATTTTAGGATGGACAATTTTACATATTTCTGCAAAATCCTTCTATTATTAAGTACGGTTGTACCATTTCGATGTGTTTTGACTCTTCCGAACAAGATAGGTTTGATGCTTTTGAATCAATTGAATTAATTCCACTTCCTACTCGCAGTATGCTCTTTATGGTCTCTCCTTATGATTCAACTGCCATGTATTTAGCTATTGAGCCTCAAATTTTATGTTTTTATGTGATCGCAACATCGAAAAGAAAGTATGAATTTTTCACGGAAGCCAGCTCGAAATATTTAATCACAAGTGCATTTTCCTCAGGAATCTTATTGTTTGGGTTTGATCGGACAGCTTTGTGACTTAATCTTATACAATACTTGTGACTAAGAATGGTAAAACCTCTTGAAAAATCCTCAACTGCGTGAGACACTGAGCACTACAATGTAACTCTTTAAAGTGATAATAATTTTGTGGATGTAGGAAGAAAGATCACAAACAAAACTAGATGGTCAAGTCTCAATTACTGACAATATAGTCCCAAACAAGTTATCTTCGTGTGAGAGAAGGAAATAAATGAAGACTGTTAATACAAATAAGCCGTAAAAACGTTTATTTATATTTTACGATCTTCTAATGTTTTGTCGATAACAAACGTAAAATCATTTTAACGAAACAAATAAAATACGTAAATGGTTTGAACTAATAGTTTATAACATATTCACATTTTCACATAAAACACTAAAACAAGTATAAGTGATTTTATGATTTAATATTACATATGTACAACAACTAGTGTTTACATATTTGGGTAAAATATACACATAACTAGTATGTAGTATATTGGGTAATATAAATGGGTAGAAACTTAAGTATCATAACCCATTGGGCAAATACATTGAATGTAGTTGGGTACAACCCAAAGCCCATGACCCATGGAGCTTGACCCATAACCCATTGCATGACATCATGCTTATATCATATATGGATAATATCCATAACCCTTGGTATTGACCCATACCCAATGTCTAGATACATTGAACCCTTGGTGAGCACTCAAGAGAATGTCTAGATACATTGAACCCTTGGTGAGCACTCAAGAGATACATTGAATCTAGCTAAAGACCCATGGATTAACCCATGACCCATGACCCATGAACCATAACCAAAAATACCCATGGGCAAAGAGGAGCGTTCCACGGATCCCTGGCTTTATGCTAGCCGGATCCCAAGTGGAAGGGATCCGTGGGATCCGGGGAATAGTAGAGAATTTTCTCTATAAATAGAGAGCCATTTCTTCCTTTCTATTCAACCACTTTTACACACATACTTCCCCCAAGTATTATAACCCTCTAACCTCAGATCCAAGTGATCTATGTAGTTTGTCTTTGGTTTTTGTGTGATCTTCTAGGTTCCTCTTAAAGGCGAGATCACCACTTCTTGAAGACGAGCAAGCTCAAGTCCATGAGTTGCCAAGCTTCGTCATCATCAAGACAACTAAGGTTCTCTTGTTGATAGTTCTTTCTTCCTTCGTAGATGTTGGGTCGAGGGCATTAGTGAAGGATGCCGAAAGTGTCAAGACAAAAGCATTAGTGAAAAGTGCTTATCGTTCGTGTCAAAAGCACTAGTGAAGAATGCTAAAGGTGTCAAGACGAAGGCATTAGTGAAAGGTGCCAAGCGTTGTGTCAAAGGCATTAGAGAAGGATGCCTAAAAACCAAATCAAGTGGCATTTGGGAAGAGTGCCTAGGTCGTATAATCGATGATGTGCATCGTTATACATATAAGTATTTGTTTATTTCCAAGGATGATGATATCCTTGATGGTGTGTAACAAGGAGTAGATCTCCTTGAGATTAGGTGTTGTGTTGTGAAGGGTAGTAGTTCCTCCATAGTAATGGAACTAGGTGCTTAGCCTAGTACCTAATAAAGGGTAGGCGACGTTGTGTTAGGTGTGGTTCGCCTTGGTGTGAAGGAACTCGGTATTTAGCTTTGTACCGGAAAAAGGTTAAGCGACGTTGTGAAGGCTTCTCCGCCATAAGGAAAACTATACAACTTGGAAGATCTAGAACACGTTTTACCAAGAAAACTATACATTATACGGATTAAAACCACTAAAACCCACGAAAACTAGTTATAAACCCTAAAAACTTGCTTTCGTACAAAAACATCAACTAGATCCTATTCTTCAACCAAAAAGTTTGTTTTTTCTTTTTCGAACATAGACATTAAGAATGATTTTAAACCACAAAGTTTTGACCTTTATGCTTTAAACTCAAAGTTTTTTTACTCAAACTTAATTCGGTTGTTCATAGAATTTCTGAAATAAGTTTTAAAAACCTTTTGGATCCTGTTTATGACAAAACCAACACTCACAAACATATGTAAGCTCTTGATACCACTATTACTTGTAGGGAACATTGTAGGCAATTCCCGTATGACATTACTTGGGGAGAGGGTAAAAGAACAAATCTTGAGAATATCGTATGGAATAAGAGTATGTGGTGTTGAAGATGCAGTAGTTGTTAATATATATGATGGAGTTGAAACTGAAGTAGTTTCATCCTTCGTCAGTACCTGCTATACATGGTAGGTAACAATAACCTCCAAATCTGTAAAGATCGTTTTACAACTCTTGAGAAGTTTCAAGAAGGTGACCTGTTAGGTATAAGTACCGCTTCATCAGGATTTCTACTTGTTCATTGCAAACTTCCTTATTCAGTCATATCTACTACAAGTGTTCTAGATGTAAAACCTCGTAGAACTATATACTTCCGATTCATTTAGAACCGTTTAGCATTTCTTGAGATGAATTAAGAGAATGACCCGAGGTTAATGGATTTATCACATTATCAGGATTTCCTATCGACTTCGCAGACTTTACTCGAGAGTATTTTTCCACTACGCTTATTAAGGAGGAAAATTTCTTGATTATGTTCATCTTGGGTAGGTAAATTAACCTCCGATTCTGTTAGGACCGTTATCAATACATTGAAGAAAAAAAATCTAAGTACACTCCTAGGTCATGAGGAATTGATTCATTAAGGAATCTCCTTGGTAGGTTTTCCAACTCGAAGTGTTAGGTAATCCTTTTAGATTTCCCCACCTGCCGTTCTTGAACCGGATGCCTCAAATATGCTTATGATGATTCAGGTGAATCGCTTGAAGTACACATAAAGCGTCACTCAACGATTGTAGACCGTCTCCACCATAATACAACTTCCTGGATCTGTAGATTTCCAGTTAACACGTAGCTTAGTTCATAAAGAATTAACTTAATGACCCACTTTCAGTGTTATTTGATGTTGACACTGGCAGGATTTCCATTCGATCGTTATGAAATATTGTATAAATACCACTATGAATGTGTCACACCCCCAAATTACCTGTTTTGCAGCGGAATGGAATACCTGGGGGATGACTGTCATAGCATCACAGTTACAGTTATATTGAACGACCTAAAGTGTCATTTGAAAAATACATCGTTTAATTGAATAAAATAATCAGAGTTTACAAAGTATTGGTCCCAAAAGATTTCCAAAGTACCAAAAATGAGTTTGTTACAATCAAACGATAGTTAAGTGCATAAAATATATGTGAGACGCTCAACTCAAATACTCCATGCAAGCCATGATGATATGCTAATACCTGAGATAAAACATGCTTAAAACAGTAAACACAAAGGTTGAGTGAAATCCATAGGTTTAATTAAGTCGTTTGAACACAATATTCGTAGTGTGAGTTTCGTTGTTTCACACACATCGTTGAAAACAAAACAGCATTTATTTCACTAAGTTCATGACAACCAAAGCGTAAACCTTGTACCAATAGAAATTGGTAAAATCGTTTCATCAAAAGCGTATTCCAATAGGCAAACTTGCCAATTTACCTTAATGATTCAAATACAGCTTGATTTCCCCTAGTTGGGTCAATAAGAACGGGAGTGTTAATTCCAATAGGCCTATTCACAATATTCACGCTCACTCGCAAGTGACTAATGGTGCATGATGTAGGGACTTCAAACATGGCAATAGAATACTTAGTGACAATAAAGCATTTGGATATAATATACAGTTCAAAGTATTTGTGTTCGATTAAAAATATAGCATGTATCTCCCCCAAGAGTTTGTAAAACAAATGAGTAATAAAAAGTGGGGTTATGAACTCACCTGATGCAATATTTATGATGACAAGAGTGGATACACTGAAATGAGGTGCAATCTCTAACTGCAACCTATGATGAATGATATGATCTAATATAAGTCATGAAACAATGTCGTACATGCAAATTCACATGATATCCATACCACTTGTACATTTTTGAAAATAAAGTTTATCGTCGAAATATATGTTTATGACATCTCGTCATGTTATAAAATACTTTACAAGTATTTATGTTGAAACAACATCCTACGATAGTCGTTTAGTGATTTATTAAGAAATTATAGCTTTTCGTCGCAAAACAATATTTGACAATTCATGAAAGTGACTAAATGGCCTCGAAAAGCTAGTCGTAAAGTAGTGAATATCGAGTGTTAGGAAACAAACTCAACGGTTTTGGAAAGCTTGTAGCGTTATCTCAAAGTCTTAGCTTTTAAAATTTTATAATAGAGATCTCGATCATGGAGAAAAACATAGGTGAAGTAGGGTACTTGTACCAAAAATATTGTTTAAAGGTAGTTTTCGGCAAAGTTTGAGTGGCCGTATTTTATTCGTTACAACTCCGTTTGACGAACGGTTGAACATTTTGGAAAATAGGCTAGATGAACTTACTTTTACTAGAAGACATCGTTTTCTAAAAAGTATTCTATCGATGTTAAATACGACTCTCAACATGGTCACTAGCGACAACTAGTTTGGCTATTAGAAAATATATATATGTAAGTGTTCTACTTGTGAAAATAGTTACGTCAACCTTATTTAAACGCGTGTAATTTAGTCGTTATAAGTATATTTTCTGAATATCTAGCCCAAAATATTTTATAACCTGTCGAAATTTCCAGACTTCACAAAAATGATCAGACCTTATTTTAAAGTTGTCGAAAGTGATTTTTCTCGCGTAATACTTATTCTAACCACTTCAAATCAACACCAAAGCTATTCTAAACCTAACATACACCTTCTTAGGGTGTCATAGGTTCCTAAACATCATCAAAAATGATATGTTTCAAGGGATTAATTATAGGATGGTATATACTAATTAGAAGTACTAAAAACAATAAAAGTGGTATAGATTCACATGAAACTTGCATGTTTTCTTTCAAGCATGATAAAAATAACTTAAGTATAAAAATGAAAGATTAATAATGATCATGAAATGCTTACTAGTATGATGATGAGGTTTATGGAACAAGGTTTCCTAAATACTCCTAGGTTTTTATTGCAAAACCTTAAAAAGAAATAATCTAGTGTTAATATTATCAATTGATCTTGAAAATTCTTTGATTTCTTCTTGGTTTTTCTTCTTGGCCGAAATATAGAGATGGAGTTGAGAGAGTTTTATTTTTTTTTACACCTTTTACTATGAGTGTATGTATGTGTTTTCTTTTAGAAATTAAGTGCAAGTATATGAAAGATCTAGCCACAAAGGGCAATATGGTAATTTAAGAAGCAAAATCAAATGTGATTTCTCTTGTGACATGGGGGGTGTCGGCAAGAATGAAATGGGGAAAGGTTTTGTGTAATTTTAATGGTTAAATGTGTATAATGATAAGTATAATGTGTAGTTTGTAAGTAAAATTAATTATTTAGTGTAGCGTTAGCTAGAAATTGATTTTAATGGAACCAAATAAAATATATTGAAGTCATAAAAATTATAAAAATGCATTTCTTACAAAAATTGAGTGAAATAATAATTATCGAATAGTATTTACGAAAACCGTCATAAATATATATACATTACAATTTATATACAAAATAAATTCAAAACATCGGATAAATTAATAATATAATTTTTTATAGCCTTAAAATGAGTATAAAAATATATTAGGATAATTTTTGGAAGTGTCGGATCAAATATTCAAAATAAATGATTACGCGATAGCGTTTATTTAATAGGAAAATGCACGTTTGATGAAATATGCAAATTCATGCATAAATTGATATGAAATGATGTTACGCATGATATGTAGACTAAATCTAGTCTATATGAAAAGTCCTCAATGATGTCTCATGAATATGCAGCTAAACCCTTACGTTACGCATTTGATACTCGTAAACCTAGTTTACGATAAATGATGAATAGTGAATCATGAATAGTGATTTTTCTCCGAGAATGAATAGTGTTTCGTGAATAGTAAAATTTTGAAATACGTTATCAGAATATCAAATCGACTTCGAAAACGATGAATAGTAAATTCCCAAGATGAATAGTAAAATTTTCAAAGTTTGTAAAATGACATGAAATTACGAGTTGTCACAGAATGTTCTAGCAAGCTCACAAGGATTTGCTTAGGACTCTGTACAACTTTGTTTTGAATGGTGAACAACAAGTGTATAACATTTATTTTTGTCCTATGGAGATTTTATATTTAATCTCAAATGGCTCTATACTCGATAAATTTGTTTTTTCTTTTAGTGAGTGGAGGCCGGAGCAGAATGCCACCTATTTCAATATTAACAAACTCGGAATGAGAAGTCGATAGACAACGTGTTTATATCCATGAGAAATGAAACAAGATATTTTTTAGAGAAACTCGAGTAGCTAGGAAGGGTTGTGCATTGCATCACTAGGTCCATGATATCTTGTCTTCAATATCAAAAATCATCTTGTGATATCCAATAGATTATGTATTGACGAGGTTTCTGCCTTAAATGTACAGAGGGTTTTCATTTCTTTTAACCCTTACTGAACATTTCTTTTTCATTCTTCAACCCCTTCAATGTTAACTAAGTCATCATTACAATCATCTTGTTCGGTTTGTTCCAATGATTGCTCATGACTAAGATACCATTTTTCCATTTTCTCATTCATCTACTCCATAGCCTATAGACTTCTACTTTAACTAAGGAATGTCCTTTAGTAGATCCTTCTGGCTCTGACTAGGCCATGGGATAATATATAACCTTATCACCTTATAACTCCACATTCTAGTGAGTGGTTGTGTTGGTCTGGTATAATGATCATAGCCCTAAAAGATTTAAAAAAAATCATCCAAAGTGTTTATGCGAAAACAAAAATGTTTTAACACTTTAAAGATCTGTTTTAGAGACACTTATGTTTTGACCACATTTTCTCTTCCTAAAAAATAGCATAAAATGTTATTTTTGATTTAATGTGTTAAAATAGACATTGTTTGGAAACCAAAGGGAAGAAAACGATTTGCATGATTGATTTGTTTTTAGAATGATTCTGATAGATCGAAACCATCATGGTTTAAACATTTTCACTTTTTAAAACAATTTCACAAACCACATATGACTGATCCTTTATCAAGATTCGTCTTTGTATAACACGTTCGAAAATTGTAACCAATTTTAGTGATCTAAGCTTGTAAAATATAAGCCCTTTTACTCCCCCTCGAATGTTTAAAAAGTTTGAGAAAATTTTCTTAAACTTCAACTTAATTAGGAGAGTAACATTTTGGAACAAGTTACAATCTGACTTTGATTGCAAGTTATAATCTTGAGCACAAAATTTTGAAAGATTTTAAGAAATCATTTCGTAAACATTTTGTAATTTTTTGCTCAAGACCGAGAAAACTTCTCTTATCGTTTAAAGGATTAATGCACTCAAGCGTACATCTTGGTCCTTACATTGAAGTTCAGGTTATGCATTGATATGTGTGCATAAGCTCAAAAACTAACAGAACTACACGTTGATGATGTAGAGAAAGGTACTTTCAAGACATTTAATTCTCTAAAAGAATCAAATTCCCACCATTCAATATATTTTTCTAGTTTGCAAATAAAAGTCAATTGACTATTACCTAACGAAACCACAACTTGTTTCCCAAATTTCAACTGTCACAAACATCATCGAATTAATGCTTCTATAAAGCAACAACATGTAATTTATGGCTTAATTGAGGCCTGAATTTTAACATACTCAATAATATTCTATAAACAATTATCTTGAAAAAAAAGATATTATATATATGAAAAAAATATTGATTCAATTGATGTTTCAATTGTTAATGAGAATTTTAATTATAATATTTTTTTAGTTGGATTTGATTTTGTTCCATGTGCGTGTATATGTGTGTAAATGAGATAATTTTACTGGATTTTGGGTTTTCTCATTATTGAAAAATAAAAATATAGCAAGGATACAATTTACAAAATAAGTATTTATACTCTTATTTACATAAATGCAAAATAAGTCCTTGAACTATAAAATGAGATACTTGACCAAGACAAGTATGCCAGTGAGATTATGTGTTTTGTTATTTAAACATATCTATCATTATATAGGTGTGTTTGTGAGAAAATCTTATGGCAGCTTAAGCATTAAAGATATACTTTTTAGGATTAGAAATTTATGAGAGTTTTTTATAACATAAGTTTAAAAACATAAGCTTTTTGAGATAAGCTTATCTTTTGATATGACTAATTATACAAATATCTTTAGGGCCCGTTTGGTTGATGATTTATATTTATTATCGTGTATCAATATGTTTTGTCATTTACTATTCATTTTATACCTTTAAGTTCAAACTCGAGAAATTGTTTACGTGTATTCTCATTTCTTGGTCCCCGCCAAACTTGAATTTCTCCTTTATGGCCTAACCGCCTAACCAAACAAGTCTTTATGTTTTTTTAATTGTTTTTTTTTTTTTTTTTTTTAGGTAATTGTAAATCATAAAATGAAGACAAGAAATATACAATACAAATAGAATCCACTAACAAATATCACTTTCACACTTGAAAATGAAATTTTATATTTTAAAGATTTGTCATTTGGCTTGCTTCTCTTGTCGTGGAAACATTCATATTCCCCACCTCTATCTATTTCTCGCTTTTAGAAGAGTATCGATAAAAATATATTAAATTTACGTTCTCAGTTTTCCTTATGTAATTTTATACTTGTTGTAACAAAATTATTCATTCTTAGACATGATATTTTAGGAGTAAGTCATTGGGTCACCCACAATTAATATCTAACTCATGTTTTCTATAATATATAGACTTATTTATAACCAGGGATTTTTTTAAATGTGACCCAAGACACACATTTGAGTTTATATAAAAGTAAAGTGAGAGATTATTAAATTTTAAATTATACTCTTTTCGTCTCATATTAAATGTCTCGTTTGAATTTTCTGTTTTTTCTTAACCACTTAAATATTTTTTGATTGTATATATAATATTTGATCTGAAAAATATATGAATAGATTGAGTTTTAAATGTATTTCCACTATGTATTATTTTTATCTAATACTATATAACACAAGCAAAAATATTTAAAGTCAAAGTTGTAAAAGAAAGGAGTATTTATTTATGGCAATTTGTGAAGATATTTACTAAAAATTAAATGCATTTTTTGATATAAAAGAAAAATGTGTTTTTAATAAATATAGCTTAATATGTACTTCAAAGCACATGTTACAAAAACTCCTATAAGTAATATAATACACCACACTCAAATTTTTTCGAATAACGTGATTTTATAACATGTTCCATTATATATGAAGGGTTAAGTTAGAAAGACTCCCTCTTAAAAGGCAATATCTACCCCTCCTACTTTTTAATTTATTTATTTGTTTTTTATTTATATAATTTTCTTTTTGTTATAAAACTACAAAATTGAAAGTACGAAACAGAAAATATAAAGTTTAATAAGTCAAAAGAATTAAACTCGCAAAAAATAAGAAACAAAAACTACTAAAAACTATGCTAATCAGAAACAAAAAGACAAAAAGAAATATTTTTTACTTTTTTGTACCTTTTTAGTTGGCCAGAAGGGGTGCCAATTGTAGTACCTTATATTAAATAACATTTATTTTTATTGCTTAATTTTTATTTGCATTATGTTCTTTTTGGGTTCTATCATCTTTTAATTATCTTGATTATTTGAGGTGAGATGTCATGTTTTGTATTGTTTTTGTTTTTCTCTTTCAGGGTCTCATAATATTATCTTGCTTTTCAAAAAAAATGTTAAACGTTAATACTTTCTTAAATTACTTTCATTTACCAAATTATACATTGTTAATATAGTAACGAGTTTATTTTAGGAAAATATTTCGGTTAAAATTAATGCATGGATCGGAAAACATGAATGCTTATCGAATATATGAACGTGTTACCCACAGCATATTTAAGTTTGATGATTTGTCAAAAGTTCATATTCAAAGTTGTTTGGTAGGAACTAACCAAGTGTCAAAATGAATAATTAATGAATGAGAAGTTCGATTTTTATTAGTTAAGTGTGGGGTTAACTCGACCTTTATCAATCAATTTTTATATTTTAGTGTAATAAACATTTGGACCGGTGTGTATTTGATATTCAATTTTAAAGACCACCGAGTCTTGATAATACTTTGTTTTCCTAGTTGTGATGGTTATAATATACAAAGAACAAAAAGGTTTTTGTGCGATATGATCAGTTGAATATCAATTGGAGAATTCGTGATGTATTGAGATATACAATCAATTGTGTGAGTGAGCTTGTATTTGGAAAAAACAACACATTTTAGTATTAACGATTTCATAAAAATTGATGTTTATATATTTACAGTTTTAATATAAGGAATTGATTTGCACACTTAAATTTTTTTATTAGAACACTCTACTGCATGCAATATATATTTGTACAGTGCTTACAATGTGTTTTAATTACTTATACAGTTGAGTGTCCTAATAAAAAAACATAAATGTTCCAATCACCTCCTTTTAAGCTACCCTCAATCCTCTATGTCACACTATTTCATCTTTTAAGATACCCTCAACCCTCACATTATTTCACCTTTCATTATAATATATGTAAAAGATACAATGATATTTCATTTTAAAATAAAAAATAAATAAAAGTTTTGGATAGTAAATAACCTATGCAAGGGAAGGGGTTGTTTTACTATTATAAGAATATTATGAACCTAACAGTTAAAGTGAAGGGCGCTATAACTTGCTTATAGCTACCTTTACACTAGAACCATAATAGATATGTTTAAGGTATTAGACATGCATAATTTGTTTAAACACTAGTAATACACCATTTACTTTGTAAATTCTAAATATAATCACTTTTAACTTATTTTATTTATCACGAAATTTTGATACTTTAAAGTATTGACCAAAGTCTTTATTATACGTAATTTGGAATTCATATTTTTATCTATCTGTTTCGAGGTTTTAAAAAACGCATTATGGTGGCGCTAAGACATTGTCAAGACGCGACGCGTAACCTCCATGTTATGAAATAAATCAAGGCGTTGATTTTAGGCGTGACGTGAGATGAGGAGTGAAAGGCGCAAGGCGTGGCGCATTTTTCGAATTCAACTTCGATGAAAAATGTTTTTTCGAAAGAAATGAACAAGATTACATACAATAGTTTCTTGACTTTATTCCCTATATATAACACTTTTTGTAAACTTGATATATATGAAATATGGTACAAAAATATACATCTATAAATATTTTCATATTTGTTCCGCTTAAATTCTCGCCTTAAAAACGTTGTGGTTTCGTCATGGCTCCTAAGACGTGAGGTTTAGCCATGTCGTTACACCACGTCTCACGCTATTTATAACCTATCTGTTTATGCCCAACATGCCTGATGTCAAAGTAAAGATAATTGTTAGGAAAAGAAGATGCTAAAAGGATTGAATTGTTGTGAAATTATAACAAACCAACAATAAAGAACAACAATAATGGAGACAATAAGAATCGTAGTATTCATTTACAATGGAGGCTTGTCTATATAGACATTCATTCCATATACATATTCATATACTTCCCCTTAGATGTTCATTTGAGGATTATGCCTCGTTAAAACCTTATTAGAAAGTATCTAGTTAGACAAAAGTCTAGTGAAAAGAAAAGAGTACATAATTCCTTCATACGCTTAGGGATTTTCCTCATCAAAAACCTTACCAGAAAAACCCAATAAGGACAAAACCATGGTCAAGCGGAAAAAAAGTGCAATGCGTATTTCCTTCCCCTGATGATCACATCGTAGTTGGTGCAACACAATATTATAAACCAAATTCCTTAACATCAACGTAGCACGTGTCTTGATAGAATAAATATTTCTGGTTCTCGCATGAAGATATGTATACATTTGTTATTCACATATCAAGAAGGATTAAACATAAGTGATACATATCATTCAAATACATCCTCGTACTTTCAAGTTATACATTACCAACAAATTCAACGTAAATAATATATTATATCATTTATGACTATTAGCAAGAAATATACATTTTTCATATTCACTTTAACTACATATTGTGATCATATCTTCATAACTCAAAATGGGTATTTTCAATATAATCTGACCTCATAAACATGAGTGTTATAAATCCATATAAAAGTATTTATCATATTTGTTTAGCTTTTATGATGTGTAAGTATCTCATCCTTAAAATTTTCAATTCATAAAATAAGACAGACGTTGTCTTTTATTCCAAATTTTGTTTCTAAGCATTCAATCGCCTTCAAAAACTCTTTAGGGGTCATTGACATATCATAGTCAAATTCGGATATCCTTATAAAATTTCATGGGCAAATATAATCATTTTCATGTCTCATTTTATTACAGATATTGACTAAGGTGATTGTAACAATTATGCTCATATTGCTTGATCTCATATAATGATGTATTCGGTTTAATCAAGTGAATTTTTATTATATGCTTTACGCATTTTCAAATAATGAGACATGTTTCATGCATTTTATATCCTTCTTGAAATTTCAATATTAAACAACTTGTACTTATATTCTTTTATACACATATCACTATTTTTTATAATACCAAACTTATAAAAAATACTCATCGGATCCACCAAATGAGAACATGTCTCATTATTATTTTATATCTTTGCGAAAATACAAATTCAGTTAATTTTTGCTTTCTTATAAAGACATATACTTATCCAATAAATTTACACATTCATGTGTATGGACTTCAAGTGAAAAGCCTGAAACTAGACTAATTTTTTTTTTAATTATTTTTTTAATAGTACGCCGTGTTCCCAACTGGGAATACACTGTATTACTAATACGCCGTATCCATTCGTGTATATGTGCCATTATAACCTCCAAGTCGGTGAGAAGTATATGAGTCTCACCGGAGTAGCTCTTATTATTTCAGCATGTGTTCTTTCCTTGTTGCTCGAATCCGAGAGACCCATAGTTGTTAAACTATTTTGCACAGTTTCTGATGATGGTGGGGTGTTTCCACATAAGGACCAACCCAATGACGGTTGCAAAGTCATTAAGGTGGAAGGTAAAGTTTTTTAGCCTTCAGAAACTATGAAAGTGATAGTTTGGTTTTCCTTATCTGCTACAATAGAGTACTAGAACTCCCTAAGGTATTCATCGTAAAAAGCTGAGAGAGTTTTTGTAAAAGCAGCAGATATACAATACTTTTGCGTAAAAGTGAGCACGGCTATGTAAAGGTCATGGGAGTAGTCGAACTAAGCAACACAATTGTTTTGCTTGATTGTCCCATCTTTTAGTTCAAAATAAGTCACATTTGGAGCAGCAATCAAAACGTTTTCAATCGTTGAAGATGAAAAGCCATGGTAAAAAAAATTAAAAGGTTTTTTGTTCGATAACTTTTTGCTTGAAGAACACAGTTTTGAGAGAAAATTTGAAGGTTTTGAAAAAAGTGTGTGTTTTTGTGAAAGTTTTGATATTTATATGGGACATGAAGATGAACACTTGCGCCACTAAAAGGATTTCAAAGAAAGTTATTTTGAAAAAGCATAACTTATGAGATCCGCATTAAATATAGTGGCAAATGTTTCGTCATTGTGGGAACCCATAACCCTTCGTGTAAAAAGTTGTACCCATATCCTGAGAAAGTAGTGACCTTTTTTTTAGAAAAGATTATGTTTTGGTCAGGAATGTTTGATCATTTATAACTAAGTCTCAGCATTTAGTTACACGTTTAATATTCTTCTCAGGGGGTTTGAATGGGTTTGGGTGCATCGAAGACCTTTTGGTCAATATTTAACATACCAAGTTCAGCTACCAACCTAGTGAAGCTAGGCTCAAGCAAAGGTTTTGTAAGGATATCAGCTAACTGACATTCATTTTGTACATAATGCAACTCAATGTCGCCTTTTAAAATGTGTTCATTGATGAAATGGTACATGATATCAATATGTTTGGTTCTTGAATGAAGAACAAGGTTGTTGGAGATGGAAATGGCTCTGGTGTTGTCACAAAACATAGACACTATGTCACAATAGATCTCATAATCAGGTAACTGAATTTTCATCTAGAGGATGTGTGTACAACATCCAGCAGCAGTAACATGCTTAGCTTCAACTAAAGACATAGCCAATGAGTTTTGTTTCTTAGCACGCCAACAGACTAGTTTTCCTCCAAGTATTTGACATCCACCTGATGTACTCTTCCTGTCTAGTTTACAACCTCCATAGTAAGAGTCTGAGTATGCCTTAAGATCAAATCCTAATCCTTTGGGATACCTTAGACCTAGACTTGGGAGTTCATTTGAGGTACCTGAAAATTCTCTTAACAACGACATGGTAGGATTCCCTTGGATTAACTTGGTCCCTTGCACAGAGACATGTGGAAAATTTGGTTCCTTGAAAAGAGACATGTGGAAAATTATAAATCTGGTATGATGGCTGTAAGATACATCAGAGACCCAATCATGCCTCTTTTTTGAGTTTCCTTTACAGACTTCCCTAATTCATCAAGGCCCAAATTGTTTGGGGGTAACATGGGACATTTTATTGGTGCACTATCACAGAGATCAAACTTCTTTAACAAATAGTTGACATATTTTTCTTCCATTAGAACTTTGTTTGATTTGAAATCCTAGAAAGTATGTTTAATTATTCCATCATGCTCATTCATATTTTTTGGTCATTAATTTTGCAAAAAGTTTACAAAGATCTAAACTTGTTCACCAAAAATGATACATCCACATATATTTGAAAAATTTTGGCATCACCCTTTTCCATATAGATAAACAAGGTGTTGTCAATTGTATCTCTGATAAACTTATGTTGAATGAGAAATTTTGAGAGAGTTTCATACCATGGCCTTGGTGCCTGTTTCAGGCCATAAATGGCTTTGTCTAGCTTGTAAACATGGTTAGGAAACTTGTTGTTCTCAAACCCAGGAGGTTGCTACATATACACTTCTTCAAAGAGCTTCCCATTAAGAAAAGAACTCTTGACATCCATTTGATATACTTTAAGGTCTCTTTATGCATCATATGCAAGGAAGATCATGGTGGCTTCAAGTCTTTCCACTGGTATAAAGGTTTCATCATAGTATATCCTTTTCCTCTTGCATGTATCATGAGTAACTAGCCTTGCTTTGTTCCTTATCACAACCTAAACTTTATCCATTTTAATCCTGAAAGATACACTTGGTTCCTATTTTAGTTTTGCCATAGGGAGCAGGAACTAGTGTCCATACTTTGTTTCTTTCTAACTAATTAAGTTCTTCTTGTATGGCCATAGCCCACCCTTCTTCGTTGAGAGCTTTATAGACCTTCTTAGGTTCAATCTCAAAGAAAAAGTATGCATACGAACATTCACTAGCTGACGCAACTTCAATTTCTTTGACCTTACTTTATGTGGTTACACCAGCTGATGGTTCTCCAAGAATGTTGACAAGTTCAGTGTGCTTGTCGCTGAACCATTTGTATTGATGGGCAGTTACATCAAAGTTGGATTGATTTATAGGTATATTGGAAACTATGATTGTATTAGGGATTGATTCATCATTCGGATGACTAGTTGATGGTGACTCAACATCTTTTTGTGGTTCTGATGAAATGAGAGATGGTATTGGATCCTCTTACGTGGTAGGAATATCAAGTATAGGATTAGTTTCAGTGGTAAGGGAATCATGTATAGTGTTCTATTTTGTGGGAAGTTCAAGGTTTAGGTGACTAGATGATAGAGGATCATAGGCAGGTATGTATTGAAGGTTTTCATTTGATCTTTGTGATTGGTTTTATGATACAGTGTATTTATCTTGTGAAATGATATGGTTTCATTGAAATCAGTTTCATCAGCTTTAGACCTAGTATGTTTGATAACTTCATCACATTCATTGTCCTTTGATATTGAAAACCCTAAGAAAAATCCATCATCAACCTTTGCATCAATTTCTACTAGATGATCTCTATGATTATGAATGAAGATTGGACATCCAAAAACATGCAAGTAGCTAACATTTGGAGTGTGAAATACTTCATATGTTGTCTCTCCATGTCTTCTCATAATGATTGACCTGCTCTAAGTGAAGCAGTTGGTGTTTAATCTTTTCCTCAAATCTGTTTAGATAGAGTGGATCCATTGATCATCATTCTAGATGCTTCAATCAGGGTTCTGTTTCTCCTCTCTACTACACCATTATGCTCAGGGATGTAAGGAGAAGATAATTTTTGTAATATTCCTTTTTTCATCACAAAATCTCTCAAGCATGTGATTTTTGAACTTAGATCCATTATCACTTCTCAACTCCTTTACCTTCATATCATTCATGTTTTCAACCATTCTAGTGAATGATATGATGCATTCAGCTGCCTCACTTTTCTTTTTCAATTAAAACACCCAAGTGTATCTGGAATATTCATCAACTATGAACATGGTATATTTTCTATGATTTATTATTTGAGGAGTTATAGGCCTAAACAAATGCATATGTAACAGATGAAGACACTTGGTTATTCAAAATGATTTTATGGTTTTGAATGCAGCTCTGTTGTGTTTTTCTTTCTCACAAGCTATGCAAGACTTGTCTTTGGAGTAGGTAAGAGAAAGAAGACCAGCTATAAGGTTTTGTTTAGCAAGAGTGTTGATATTTTTGAAGTTGAGATGAGACAGTCTCTTATGCCACAACCAGTTTAAATTTTTTGATGCTTTGGAAAAGAAAAATGCCTTGCTCTTAACTTGATACGATGACATGTGATGTGTGTTTTACAAGTCTTAAATTTATAAATCTAGAAATACATATTCAGATTAAAACACAACATAGACAAGTATACCCTTTCATGTGTAGAATAGCCTAGGTAAGTCCAGGTCGTTCCACATGAATTGTAGTTTTCTCAGAAAGTTTATTAATGTGCCAAGGTCAAAATTATTGTCACTCATCAATTGAACAAGTATGTATAAAACCAAGATTATAACGAAGACAACGAATTATGAAGACTCAAGCAATTGATTAAAGAATGTTCATTTAGGCATTGATTACTATGACATGGATGTGTTTAGGACAATGATTACCACTTTATATATAGAAGATAGTACAAGTCACAAATAACACTAGTCAAAGATGCAACAAGTGTTTATATCGTTAAATAAGAATGAATCCTTTTGACATATAAACTTTGTTATAACCAATGTTGCAAAAATCGTGAATCCGGGCGGTCAACCACCCTGCATCGATTAATCGGTCAAGGCGAGATTAATCGGTGATTAATCGGATTGGCATTTCCTGCAAGTTTTGGGTATTTCTAGAGACTAAACTAAAGATCTTAACTTATTCCAAGCCTACTATGTTTCCAAACTTCAATAAAAGGCTCCAATTATGATTATGAGGCTCATTGTACGTTATAAGTAATGCCTAAATTATTATTTTTTAAAGTTGACCGATTTGGCCGATTTGGACGATTCGACCGATTTTTTACCAATCCGGCCGATTTTTTACCGATTCGGCCGATTTTTGATTGATTAGTGGGTGATTTTTTTCCTAGGTCGATTTTTCTACCGATTTTCAAAAATCAACAAGGCATATGACCGATTAACGATTAATCGGTGATTAATCGGCCGATTTAGCCTATTTTTGCAACATTGGTTATGACCAATATATTAAGTGAAATGATAACACACAAATTTGTTAGTGTCCTTTTAAATTATACACTTAGTAAATTATGTTTCTATCAATTCACAAAACAAAATGATAACAACAATTCCAAACACACCATATCAAAGATCACATATCACCTAAACAAACATAAAGCAATTACTCCATGGAGAGTGCATGGCAATAAAGTAAAAAATAATACAATAACAAAAATAACCATTATTAAAATTGAAAGGAATAATACCAAAGTGTTGCAAGAGCAAGCATTTACAAAACCAATAATCCGAAAACTAATACAAACTAGTATCCAAGAACCAATGCTCCAAACCAATGATTCCCTAATGAACCAACACCTAAAATTTCTAAAATGATCCAAGGGAATGTCATGTAACCTATGGAAATCTTCAAAAAGTGTGACAATTGTTAATACAAATAAGCCGTAAAAACGTTTATTTATATTTTACGATCTTCTAATGTTTTGTCGATTACAAACATATAATCATTTTAACGAAACAAATAAAATACGTAAATGGTTTGAGCCAATAGTTTACTAACATACTTACATTTTCATATAAATCACTAAACAAGTAATAGTGTTTTCATGTCATAGTAATGCATATGTATAACAACTAGTGTTTACATATTGGGTAGATATATACATACTTAGTATGTACATTGAATGTAGTTGGGTGAAACCCAAAGTCCATGACCCATACCCATAGAGCATGATCCATAACCCATGACCCATTGCATGACATCATGCATAAGTCATAATGGGTATTATCCATGACCCATGGAGCTAACCCATGATGTAACACCCTCGAAAATCTTAATGATAGCGGAAGACTAATTCGGGTGTTACTTGAATGGAGATCATAGTCAATAATTATAGAAAATGACTCGAAAGAGACATTTTATTAAAATAGTTATCATTCATCGAAAAATCATAGTTTTTACAAAACGTTGTAAATAGATCAAGTGTTTTTCCCCAAAAGAAAGATCATGAGTTTGAAAGAAATGACAACTTTTATGTTTTACACCACCAGATAAGCCTTGCAATGCCCCGTTCCGCGCCTTGGTCATAATCTTCACTGATTACCTGAAATAACATGCTTAAAAAGGTCAACAATAATGTTGAGTGAAATCCATAGGTTTAAAATAGTTGAACACAAGTATAAGATCATGATCATTGTAAACTAACAATATCATAAGAAAAATAGGTTTTATGACATTTAGGTTACCCAACTTTGCAACTTTGTTCGCCTAAGTTACCCAACTAATTTTTTGTTCAATTGGGTTACTGGTCTATCCTTACCGGGCTTAAAGGTTACCAAACATTTTTTGACTTCTAATACCCGGTTTCCATCCACGCTGGCAGCTGACATGCTTTTTTTTAATGGTAAAACATTTTTATATTACAATTACTAATCCCGATATCTAAAAACTAATACTTTATAATAAAAAAAAACCCTAATCGTTTTTCTCACACAAACACACACACACTAACTTCCATCCACGCTTTCTATCTATCAACCCTAAAAATCTAAAAGTATCAAGTTGATTGAATCAAGTTGCCATCTTCACAAAGAGGTATGTACTCATTCCCAATAATTGATTCTTGAAGTACAATTAGTCTGATTTTGTTTTGAAATATTAGGGCTTTTGATTAAAAGTTAGGGTTTTTATCTCAGAACTTTGGAACTTTCAATTAACATTAATCTTGTTTGATATTTGTCACAGATGGCATCGTCGTCTCAACCTTCAAAGTTTTGTGATAAACTTCCATCGTGGTGGTTCACTCGCAAGAAACCCGCTTTCATATGACTTTGAAATCCTCTCAAAGGTAGAAAATGTGGATCTCTCTTCCATGGACTTTTATGGATTAGTTAGATTCATAGGAGATGAATTTTCAGGTGATGTTAAAAGTTTGTTTTATTTGCTTCCTGGTAAAGATTTGGATAGTGGTTTAAGGTCTTTAAAGTCTGATTGTGATTTAAAGGATTGTGTAGAATGTGGTACAAAAAACAAATGTGTTTTGGATATTTATCAATCAAGTTACGTGTTTGAGTTAGATGAGGTAACTCTAAGTAGATGGTAGTGATAGTGAACTAGAAGATGCTTTTATGATTATTTTAGTGATGATGATAGTGTACTGACCTCCGTTGATCATTTATCGACCATGAGGAAGAGGTATTTGAAATTAGGACTCAAAAGGCAGCCCCTAAACCTAGGAATCCTCTAAAATGTTTGATACAACTTTTTTGACTAGGATTTACAATGCCTTGGAGAGGGAGGAATTTTTTGATAAGGATATTGACAAAACAATAGATGATCATGATATGGAAGGTGATCAGTACCCAATCCATGATCCTTCTACAAAATGGAACATGATGACACTATTGTTAGGTGAAAGGTATGAAAGTCCTGATCAAAACCTACAACCCATGATCCATGATCCATGACCCACAACCCACTTTAGGGGGAGCGTCCTACGGATCCCTAGTAATATACTAGAGGGATCTCTCAAGCAAGGGATCCGTGAAACAGTAGCATGTTTTTGTCTATAAATAGTGAGCCATTTCTTCATTGCAAGTGGCTACTTCTACACATACTTTCTCCTAGTATTGTAAACTCTCTAACCTCAGATCCAAGGGATCTTTCTATGTAGTTTGTGTTTGTTTTTGTGTGATTCTCTAGGTTCCTCTTAAAGGCGAGATCACCACCTCTTGAAGTCGAGCAAGCTCAAGTCCATGAGTTGCCATGCTTCGTTATCATCAAGACTACTGAAGTTCTCTTGTTGATAGTTCTTTCTTCCTCTCTAGAAGTGTTGTGTCTAAAGCATTAGTGAAGGATGCCAAAAGGGTCAAGACGAAGGCATTAGTGAAAGGTGTCGAACGTCCATGTCAAAGGCATTAGTGAAGGATGCCAAAAGGGTCAAGACAAAGGCATTAATGAAGGATGCCAAAAGGGTCAAGACGAAGGAATTAGTGAAAGGTGTCGAACGTCCGTGTCAAGAGCATTAGTGAAAGATTCCAAGCGTGTACAATCGATATGGTGCATCGATGTACAAGTATAGATAGGTTGTGTCCAAGGATATTGATATCCTTGATGATGTTATAATAAGGAGTGGGTCTCCTTTGGGATAGGTGTTGTGTAGTTTTGGGTAGTAGTTCCTCCTTTGTAACGGAACTCGGTATCTAGCCTTGTACCGAATAAAGTGTAGGCGACGTTGTGATAGGTTTGGTTCTACCTCGTGGAAGAACTCGTGTCTAGCCTTGTATCAAAAGAGTAGGCTGACGCTTGTGAAGGCTTCTCCGCCATAAGGAGTTTGTGTCATGTAGTGCTAACGAACTCTCGAGTAGGTGACTCGGGGAGTGGAGTAGGCCAAGGAAGATGTCCTTGTAGCCGTACCACTATAAATACTCGTGTCGTGGTTTTGTGTTTCTTACTCTTTACCTTTGCATTATACCTTTACATACATATCTATCAATATCCAACATACACATCTAAATAGATTGACATAAGTCGATCTAAATATTTTAAAACAAAGTTTTAACCGGTAAAACTATTCAACCCCCCCTTCTAGTTTTCCACAACAATGTCACAAACAAGGGTGTTAATACAAATAAGCCGTAAAAACGTTTATTTATATTTTACGATCTTCTATTGTTTTGTCGATAACAAAAGTAAAATCATTTTAACGAAACGAATAGAGTATGTAAATAGTTTGAACTAATAGTTTTCTAACACACTTACGCTCTCACATAAAACACTAAAACAAGTATAAGTGATTTTATGATTTAGATACATATGTACAAACAACTAGTGTTTACATATTGGGTTAAACATATACTTAAATTAAGTATACTAAAATGGGTAAAAACTAGATGTATGCTAAAATGGGTAAATACAAGTATATACTAAATGGGTAAATACTAGCAAATGGTTTTGACCCATAACCCATGGTTTTATATATACCACTTAACCAAGTTCATTGTCTCCTTAGAATACATTGTATCTAGAAAGGAAACCATGGATCAACCCATAACCCATGACCCATGACCCATAACCAAAAATACACATGGGCAAAGAGGAGCGGACCACGGATCCCTAGCTTTGTGCTAGCCGGATCCCTTGTGGTAGGGATCCGTGGGATCCTGTAGCCACCTGAAAATTTTCGCTATTTTAATCTTCGTATTTATGAACTAGACCGTTTATCAAAATTTATTTGATCTAAGTTAAGCATTTTAGCCCTGTGCATTTCAAACTTTTCTTGCATAAAAATTATGCATATCCAGTAGTCTTATTTAATTATGCCTAATATTTATGATTTCTAAATCGGTCTCACAAAAAGATTTTCTTGTCTTATGAGTTCGCACGCCTCACCAAAATAAAATAAATGAAAACGCGAAGTAAAACGAACTAATAAAATCAAAAATTTAAGTCATCGTGACAGTTTACTTAAAACGTGTCCTGGGTATGAATATTATAATTTTTACATTAAGCGATATCTGGTTGCGAACCAAACAGTGAAGTACGAAATACATTATGTACAATATTTATACCCAACTAATAATTACTTACTACTTTTCTTTCACTAAATACAAATTTACAAAAAAATAAAAATAAAAACAAACCCTACCCTTATCCTAACCCCACAAACCCTCATCTCTTTCTTTCTCTTCCTCTCTACCTGCTGTTTTCTCTGCATCCCCACGCCCCCACAACCTGCTCCTCTTCCTCCACATTCGCCTCCCTCTCTTCTCCCCTGCACACGCTGCCTTGCCCCCCTCCAAAAATAGCTAGACCTCCAAACCCCTTATCAAATATCACTACTAACTTCAATCAAAGAGTAGTTCTCCTTTGGCTTATCCCATGAAGAAGTCGACAAACCTTGTCCTCCTTGGACCACCACTGAAGACGAAGACAGAGGAAGACCATGTGAAGACCTTGAAATAAATTTAACCCAAAGAAGACCCTACTCCCTCCCTTCAAGGACAAGCAACCACTTCCTCTTTTACCTCTATTTAAACCATGGGTCTCAAGAGATTATCTCACACCCAAAAATCAAAAAAAAAAAAAAAACTAAAAAGAGTGCTTGAAGTACTTGGTGATTCTGTGAACTCGGTTTGGTGGGATTGTTTCTACTTATTGTTTCCTCTTCCGATCGACTCCTTGTTTATAAGGTTCCCATGTTTTTCCTTAGCTTAGCTTTTATTTTGATTCTTGTTGTAATATTGATTTGGGTTTAATCTTGATATTGTGTTAAAAAGGATGAAAACACTTCTCTATTATATATATATATATTTATATATATATATATATATATATATATATATATATATATATATATATATATATATATATATATATATATATATATATATATATATATATATGTGGGTTAATTTTTGTTAATCGATGAATGCTCAAATCCTGGATATTCAAAAATGTTGTTATCATCGAACATTGAATTTTGGTCTATGTGGTTGTTTGGTCGAAACTATCACATGAAGAGGAACACTTGAATCACAAACTTTAAAACTTGAAAGATTGAAATATGTAATCGACGTGTATGAGAATCAAGGTTTAGTGTTTCGGTTTATTTTAGTTAGCTAATGGTCTATATGGTTCGGTTAAATTTCGAATTACGTGATAACTTGCTTAGTCCCGACTTCGTCCCAGCTTATTTTGGATTTACTAGTGTTCGGTTTAGGAGTATTTGATGTTTTCCATGTCTTGGTCAAGTTTGCCTTTCAAAACTGTTTTGGTTAATAACATGTGACTTAATTTATTCGGCTTAGGTCCTCGCGTGAATACTTAACAACCATGACTCGCTATTTTTCCTTGTTGTTCAACGTTGTTGTTAGCCTTGCGGTTTAGGACTAGTTCTGAAAAGGATTTTTGGTCGCCTTTGGTTCGAGTCTCCGACTCAGAAATTGTTCACTTTGTTGCCAAGATGTTGTTGTATGATCGTTAGGGTCTAGGGTCTAAACAAAGGTCTTGGTTGGACTCGCGAAGTGTAAATTATGCCTTCCAATTGACTCACAATACTTAGGTTTATGCATGACGCCTAGTATAGTCTTGTGGCCCTTGGCATGAGTTTTCGACTCGCGAGTAGTGTGTCTTGTGCTCAAACCTGTTGCATAGACAAGGTGATACAAGTCCATGTAGCTTGTCTCTTGTCCTTTGGTTGTTAAAGAGTTACAGATGCTACCGCTTATCTATTCAAAAGAACATATTTAGTGCTTTCAATGTCATGTTCCTTATCCCTTGAGTGTAAAAATTTGACATACCATATTCCTAATTTTGAATGCCAAAATACTGAAATTCGCTTATGTTCTTTTTGTTTGCTTCATTTGGATGCTTTTAGTAAATGTTCTTTTTCTTCCTTTATGAGTCAAAAGAAGTGTATGATTGAGAAAACTTGTCCCTACCTCCTGCACTAAGAATACTTTTTCTAAAGTGCCTTTTTATTTGTCAAATTGCTTCAAAGATAAAACTGCTTCTTGCGTTGGGTGCGTTTGGTTTTGGCCTCCATTTGGGCCACGAAGCCACGACCTGGGATGATATCATTTTGGCCTAAGTCCATATCGATGAACTGTTGGGCCAAAGCCCACACAAGGCGCGTCCATGTACTGCTTCTCACGAAGAGCAGCTATGTGTAAAACCTCAAATTTTTAAAACATAAAAGTTTACAAAGTGAGACAAATCAAAAGTTGCATAACGCTAAGTATAACAAAAATCGTCATTCTAAACGTACTACGATTACTTGTCTTTTTGATCTTTCTCATGCCTAGTACACAACTCGCTCGCCTACCCGCCTTGACATAATTACTTTCAATATTATCTTCACAATGTCTCATTTTATAAGCATATGACATAAACAACTAACGAAATACGACTAACTCTTAATTCATACAAAACGAGATTTATTTTAAAACAATAATAACTTCCTACACCTTGTCACCAAATATATTTTAGAAATATAAACATGTCATATCCATTTTTCTAAAAGACAATTATAACACATAAAACGAAAAGTTATTTTATTTTTACAATTATAATAAAACCTATTACTTTTCCTTATATATATATATATATATATATATATATATATATATATTTATATATATATATATATATATATATTTTGACGATCTTATAATTTAAGTATATTTATTATTTGTTTGCGATATCTTCCGTGCGTCATCTTCCAATTACGACAAACCCACGACCCACTCGTTTTAATACTTTTGTGTAAACCTACACACTTCCATAAGCCAAGGTTAATCATGTTCGATAATAAACGATACACAAATAACTTAAACTTTTGGTGTATATAAATATCATCAAGTCAAAATGCAAAGGTATTAATTAAAGTATTGGTATACAAATTATAGGTCGCGTGACGGTACTCGGTGCATCATTTACTTGACTCTTTTACTACTCGGATACTACTTTGCTAAGGTGAGTTCATAGGCTCGCCTTTACTTATTTCTTTCAAACCTCGCGAGGGAGATGCATGCTATAAACTAGAACACAAGTCTTTTCTTAAATCAGACGCTTTTTGCTGATCATTATTATTATAGCCTAAGTTGCTCGCCATAAGTCCCTACATCATGAACCATTAATCACTTGAGAGTGAATGCGAATATTGTGGATAGTACTATGGGAATTAACGACCCCGCTTCGGTTATCGGAAATAACCGGAAGCACTATATTTGGTTAACTATGGAATTGGCAATTCCTTCTGAGGGAAATATTATTACTTACACCAAGGGAATTAGGTGTATGCAGTTAGGTTGGTGTCATGAGCTTAGCGCATAATAATAATCTATGTTTTCCATGGTGATTGTATTCAAGCAATTATCTTCTTTTACTTGTGTTCAACCATTTATTTAAACCTATGAATATCACTCAACTTTTGTTGATCTTTTTAAGCATGTTCATCTTAGGTACTAATTAGAATATCATGAAGTGGAGTGGACGCCAAGGGACGCTTGAAGTGGTGTTGTTTTCAATTAAAGTTATCATTTAAAAGCGTTTAAACTATCTTTTATGTAATTTCAAAACATGTGGTATTTCCTTTTGTGTTTCCAAAACACTGAGATTTTATGAAATGGTAACAACTTCTTATTAAAAACGTCTCTTTAGAGTCGTTTTCTATAACTCATGACTATGATCCTCTAAGTAATACCCCAAATAGTCTTCCGCTATCACATTGTGATTTTGGGGGTGTTACTGATTGGCATCGAGCCTAGGTTATAGAACCAACTTGTATTTTAAAACAAATTGGACTATAACCGTTTTCAAATGGACCGTTTACACCATCACTTCACGCCCTCCGCTTACTTCGAATTGCCGCATGATGAGTTCGCCAGCGGATAATACATGACTAGTAAAACTTTGCATGATAAAACTTATAATGCTAGCTTTCATTTAGTTAGGCATTTATATTTGCGTGGCAGATTATGCGCGACTAACTAAATCTTATTTATTGCATGGCATGACTTATACTTATAAATGCACATTTTCTTTTGGGTTGTTCATGCCATGTACTTTTCTCATCCTATCGACTTGACCTCCGGCGATGAGATGGAGGATACTATGTCCTCTGCTCGCCATGGCTTCCCATTGCACATTGTTCCTCAGGCCAGCCCTTCGAGGAGGGTGAAGTTGTTGTCACCCCTGGCGCTTTGACCCGAGCATCGCCCGTTTTGGTCCCCACATATGGCGATATCAGGAGGCGGAACGGCTGTATCACCGACCCATTGTGTCCCGCACACTCACCGATTCCATCTGTATTGCTTCTAGGGTTGCATCCCGGCAAACCTTTGTTGCGAACAGGTTCTCAAACCGAGGATGGTGCATTACCCATTTCGGCGGGCGAGTGAGGGCACCCATCACTTTCATTCCACCCGACATACCATCATCCTCTGCACTTTCCCGCACTTTGCACCACCACTCATACCGTTTCACCACTACCACCACCTACCACATTCATCTATCGGTCCGGTTTCATCCCACCCGTTCATCATCACCCTCGGTGATGCATCTTGAGCGGTGATATCTCTTGGAGAGAGTCCGTTTCACCCGCACATGCATTCCATATCACCATGTTGTGTTTGGTACCTCCGAGCCGGAGCCCATAGGAGGGTTGATGCTAGACGTTGGTCCTTCATGATGCCGGTCATTAGTCGATAGGAAGTGAGTGCACTAGCTATGGAGCTTGGGGAGCACCTTTCTTCTTCTTTGAGACTCTCCCGTTACGGGAACCCCTTCATCATACCATTCCATTGTTAGCTGCGAGTGCCGCGAAGCTAAAGATCACTTGAGGATGTTGCATTCGTTGATGAGGTTTCATTAGTTCGGATCGAGAACATTGAGGACGAGGTTGGGGAGCTCCTTAACGGGAGGACGACGATGGAGAGAGTGCTTGATAGGATTGGTGCCGAAGTAGAGAGCTAGTGGAGGCGGTGATTCTGAGTGTTAGAGATGGAGTGGAGTAGAATAAGGCTGGCGAAGCTAAGATGTTGGAGGAGTTGTGCAACGACAGTAGAGAGAGATGATGATCATGGAGACTTCGTACTGGAGCGTAGATTGGAGCAGAGAGAGAGGTGGATGATCCGAAGGTCGCTGACTCAGCGCCAGTGAGGAAACACCCGGCATGACCTCTAGATCGGTGGTTCACTTACTTAGTTTTCGGTACTTTAGCCTCGCATGCATGCGGCACTAATAAAGGCTTTGTATTGTTTTGTAAACTATCGAACAAGCTATTTATGTGACATTGTATGGTTATCGTATCACCATGTATGGATGATAGACCTATGACATTATGGTTGTTGTTTCTTTATGTTCTTATGTATGGTGATCTTTCTTATTATCCGGTTTATGTGAATCGAAGTGATCATTTATATATATTCTCTTGTGTGGTTCTAACATATTGTGATTCTTTCTTATGATGATTATACTCTATTGATATAATGTGATGATCTTGACTATTATGAAACCATTTTATAATAATTCACAATTATGTTGAATGATTCACAGAAATCAGTGTATGTCTTTAGAAAGATGGCAAGAACAAGAACTACCTCTACCCCTACTCAAACTCCCGAGATGACCCCAGAAGAAATTCGGAGGTCGGTTACTAATGAAATTGGTGCTTTCTTGCAAGAGACTGAGAGCTGCAGAACAAATGAAGCTCCAAATCAAGCCAACGAATGAAACCGTGGTGAATCGCAAAATGTGGATACAAGGAGTTTATGAATTGCAAACCTACCTTCTTCAAAGGAACTGAAGGCGTTGTTGGCCTTATCCATTGGTTTGAAAGATCTGAAACTATGTTTCTTCTAAGTGATTGCTCAAGATTGCAAAATTTGCTAATTTGCTCTGGAGAAGATGCATTGTCTTGGCGGAAGGCTCATGCCCAACCTATTGGCATGGAAGAAGCCTACAAAACCACTTGGACTGAACTAAAGCAATTGATGATGAAGCAATCGCTCCAGGACGAGATCAAGAAACTTGAAGATGAATTTTATCATCTGACTACTAAAGGCAATGATCTCAAAACCTACTTGCTTCCAAGAATTGAAAGCTCTATGCCCTTCCATGGTTTCGATAATGTCAAGTTGTCGAAAATCTCATTGGGGATTACCGAAGCATTGAGGGCAATGTTACTGCATAAAAGCCCAAGACCGTGGAGGAAGTGATCACAATTTCCTACCAACTCATGGATCAAGTCTTGAAACATGGATCCGTGCAAGGCAATAATGACAACAAAAGGAAATTTGATGACCGCCGAGGCAACACTTCAAACAACTTCCATCACAACAACTCTTTCCATCACAACAATAACCGTAACAACAACAACCAAGGCCGCAACAATCACAATCAACACCGCAACAACAATCCCAACCCATACCACCAAAATCGAAACAATCACCACAATCAACAAAACCGTAGGCAAGAAGTTGCGCGGGCTTATGCTGCTACCCCCTGGAAGAGGCTATCCGGACCACACCCTTTACCTCGATGCAACACGCATCATGTGGGACGTTTCACCATTAAGTGTGGAAAGTGTAACAAGGTGGGCCATACCCACAAGGATTGCTGAAGCCATGCGGAAGTAACCTTCAACCCATTGGGATAACTTGCTTTGGATGTGGAAAGCGGACATGTCAAGAGTAGATGCCCAAAGTCATGCGGGAACAACAACAACAATCCTGCTAGAGCAAGAGCTTATGTGCTAGGAGATGGAGATGCACAAGAAAACCGGACGTCGTTACAGTGCGTTTTCACTCAACCATCATTTAGCTAAAGTGTTATTTGATTCTAGAGCCGACAAAAGTTTTGTGTCTTCTAAGTTTGTTAAAAGTCACTCCAACTACCCTAGATACCACTTATGAAGTAGAGTTAGCCGATGGAAAAATAGTAGGAACTAACACTATCCTTCGAGGTTGCAACCTATCCTTATCAAATCACCCGCTCGATATAGACCTATGCCTATCCAACTTGGTAGCTTCGATGTCATTGGCATGGATTAGCTATCCAAGAATCGGTAAGAATCATCCGTGGACGAAAAGTCGTTCACATTCCTCTCGATGGCGGAACTCTAATCATTCGGGGTAATAGTAAGACCCGTTGAACATCATCTCGTGCAAGTACATAGAAAAAGGATGCCACATTTTTCTAAGTAATGGAGAAGGCCGAGAGCAACTAAAAGACGCCCCGTGGCGGACTTTCGAAGTATTTCGAAGACTTGCGGCCTTCCTCCAAGTCGGCAGTAGTAAATTAAATCGAGCTAGTCTGCGGGAGAAAGCGGCTTTTGTGTACGAAACCTTATAGCACCTAACTACAAGAATTGTCGACCAACTTCAAGAACTGTCAAAAAGGATTCATTCGACCGAGTTCTTAGGGAGCTCGGTCTTATTTGTCAAAGAAGGGTCTTTCCGTATGTGTATTGATTACCGAGTTGAACAAACGACGGTGAAAAATCGCTATCCATTGCCTAGGATTGATGATCTGTTTGACCAACTACAAGGGTCAAGCGTCTACTCAAAGATTGATCGAGATGGGTACCATCAAAGAGTTAGAGGGAGGATATTCGCTTTCCCGAACACGCATCGGCCACTACGAGTTCCAAGTGATGCCATTTGGTTTGACAAATGCACCGGCAGTATTTATGGACCTAATGAACCGAGTGTGTAAACCCTACTTGGACAAATTTGTGATTGTGTTCATTGACGACATTCTCATCTATTCCCTCAACAAGGAAGAGCATGCGGAACACTTGAAAGCCATCCTAGAGCGCTCCAAGAAAGAAGAATGTGCTAAGTTTTCCAAGTGCGACTTCGGATTCAAAAGTTCAATTCCTTGGTCACGTGATAGATAGTAATGGTCTTCATGTTGATCCTTCAAAAATCGAAGTTGTCAAGGATTGGTCATCCCCTACTACCCCTACCGAGATACGCCAATTTTGGGTCTTGGGGTTATTATCGAAGATTTATCGAAGGATTTTCGAAAATCGCTAAACCTCTAATGAGCTAACTTAAAAAAGAAGAACTTTGGTAGGGTGAACGAGGTTAGCCTTTCAACTCTTGAAACAACAGCTTTGTGAAGCTCCTATGTTAGCCGATGGAGTGGAAGATTTTATGGTCTATTGTGATGCATCACACCTAGGGTTAGGTGCGGTATTGATGCAAAGAAACAAGGTGATCGCTATGCTTAGCGACAACTCAAAACTCATGAGAAGAACTATACTACCCATGACTTGGAATTGGGAGCCGTGGTTTTCGCTCTCAAAATATGGAGACATTACCTATATGGAACCAAGTGTACGGTGTTTACCGACCATAAAAGTCTCCAACACATTCTCGATCAAAAGGAGTTAAACATGCGACAACGCCGATGGCTAGAATTGCTTAGTGATTACGATTGTGAAATCCGTTATCACCGAGAAAAGCAAATGTCGTGGTCGATGCTCTTAGTCGAAAGGATCGACCTAAACCTCTTCGGGTAAGATCCTTGGGAATGACAATTAAGTCACCCCTTCAATCAAAAATCCTTGAAGCTCAAGCTGAAGCTCTCAAACCTGAAAACCGTCCCAACGAAAGAATCTTTGGAATGCCGGAAAACGAACGGTTTGTGCAAAGATCGGATGGAACCTTATGTTTTGGCGATAGAAGTTGGATACCACTTTGTGGAGGAATACGGGAACTCATTATGCATGAGTCTCACAAGTCTAAATATTCCATTCATCCGAGATCCGACAAAATGTACCAAGATCTCAAGAAGCTTTATTGGTGGCCAAACATGAAAGTACAGCAACGCGTTGGGAAATGTCTCACATTCTCGAGTCAACGTAATGTCAAAACCTTCGGATTGTTAACTCAACCTGAACTCCCGGTTTGGAAGTGGGAGAGAATCACTATGGATTTCATAACCAAAATACCAAAAACTGCTAGAGGTTACGACACCATTTGGGTTATCATTGATCGCCTTACCAAATCCGCTCATTTCCTACCCATCAAGGAAAATGATGAAATGGAAACCCTTGCTCAACTATACCTAAAGGAAATTGTATCCCGTCATGGAGTACCAATTTCCATCATTTCGTCGTGTGATGCGTTTACTTCACACTTGAAATCTCTTCAAAGGCCTTAGGCACTCGTTTGGATATGAGTACGCATATCATCCTCAAACCGATGGCCAGCGAAAGGACTATCCAAACCTTGGAAGACATTTGCGAGCATGCGTGATCGACTTTGGAAAGGTTGGGATAAACACTTACCGCTTGGCGAATTCTCCTACAACAATAGTTACCACGTGAGCATCAAGGCGGCTCCATTCGAGGCACTTTATGGTCGAAAGTTTGATCCCGTTTGTTGGGCTGAAGTTGGAGATGCCCAACTCACTGGATCTGAACTTGTCCAAGAAACAACCGAGAAGATTGTACAAATTCGTCAACGACTTCAAGCCGCTAGAGATCGACAAAAGAGTTACGCCGATGTTGAAGCCCATGGAATTTCAAATTGGTGATCGAGTTATGTTAAAAGTATCACCTTGGAAAGGAAAGGTTCGGAGAAACGAGGAAAGCTACATCCTCGATACATTGGCCCTTTCAAGTTTCTCGAAAGAATCGGCCCGGTTGCTTACAAGCTTGATCTCCCGGAAGAACTTAGTAGAGTGCACCCTACCTTTCACGTCTCAAATATGAAGAAATGCTTGTCGGATGAATCTCTTGTTGTCTCACTAAAAGAGATTAAGCTCGATGACAAGCTCAACTTTGTCGAAGAACCAATTGAAATCACGGATAGGAAGTCGCGACTTAAGCAAAGTCGCATCCCTATCGTCAAGGTTAGATGGAACTCCAAGAGAGGACCGGAATACACGTGGGAACGCGAAGACACCATGCGTGTTAAGTACCCACATCTGTTGACAAATCCAACTCGACAACGTAGACTAGAATTCGGACGGAATCCTCTTAAGGGTAGGTCTGTAGCCAAAAATTTCGCTATTTTAAAACCTTCATATTTATGAACTAGACTGTTTATCAAAATTTATTTGATCTAAGTTAAGCATTTTAGCCTGTGCATTTCAGCTTTTCTTGCATAAAAATTATGCATATCCGAGTAGTCTTATTTAATTATGCCTAATATTTACTGATTTCTAAATCAGTCTCACAAAAAAGATTTTCTTGTCTTATGAGTTCGACGCACCATCACCAAAATAAAATGAAAGCGAAAAGTAAAACGAACTAATAAAAATCAAAAATTAAGTCATCGTGACAGTTTATTTAAAACGTGTCCGGAAGTATGAATATTATAATTTTTACATTAAGCAGTATACGGTTGCGAACCAAACAGTGAAGTACGAAATACATTATGTACAATATTTATACCCAACTAATAATTACTTACTACTTTTCTTTCACTAAATACAAATTTACAAAAAAATAAAAATAAAAACAAACCCTACCCTTATCCTAACCCCACAAACCCTCATCTCTTTCTTTTCTCTTCTCTCTGCTTTCTCATCCCAGCCCACACACACTCCTCTTCTCCACATTCAGCCTCCTCTTCTCTCCCCACTGCAGCCTTGCCCTCCAAAATAGCTAGACCTCCAAACCCCTTTTCAAATATCACTAATAACTTCAATCCAAGAGTAGTTCTCCTTTGGCTTATCCCATGAAGAAGTCGACAAACCTTGTCCTCCTTGGACCACCTCAAGACGAGAGACAGAGGACCATGTGAAGACCTGAAATCGTTACCCAAAGAAGACCCTTACTCCCTCCCCACTTCGAAGGACAAGCAACCACTTCCTCTTTTACCTCTATTTAAACCATGGGTCTCAAGAGATTATCTCACACCCAAAACTAAAAAGAGTGCTTGAAGTACTTGGTGATTCTGTGAACTCGGTTTGGTGGGATTGTTTCTACTTATTGTTTCCTCTTCCAATCGACTCCTTGTTTATAAGGTTCCCATGTTTTTCCTTAGCTTAGCTTTTATTTTGATTCTTGTTGTAATATTGATTTGGGTTTAATCTTGATATTGGGTTAAAAAGGATGAAAACACTAGTCGAATCATATATATATATATATATATATATATATATATATATATATATATATGTGGGTTAATTTTTGTTAATCGATGAATGCTCAAATCCTGGATATTCAAAAATGTTGTTATCATCGAACATTGAATTTTGGTCTATGTGGTTGTTTGGTCGAAACTATCACACGAAGAGGAACACTTGAATCACAAACTTTAAAACTTGAAAGATTGAAATATGTAATCGACGTGTATGAGAATCAAGGTTTAGTGTTTCGGTTTATTTTAGTTAGCTAATGGTCTATATGGTTCGGTTAAATTTCGAATTACGTGATAACTTGCTTAGTTCGACCCGTCCGGCTTATTTTTGGATTTACTAGTGTTCGGTTTAGGAGTATTTGATGTTTTCCATGTCTTGGTCAAGTTTGCCTTTCAAAACTGTTTTGGTTAATAACATGTGACTTAATTTATTCGGCTTAGGTCCTCGCGTGAATACTTAACAGCCATGACTCGCTATTTTTCCTTGTTGTTCAACGTTGTTGTTAGCCTTGCGGTTTAGGACTAGTTCAAAAGGATTTTGGTCGCCTTTGGTTCGAGTCTCCGACTCAGAAATTGTTCACTTTGTTGCCAAGATGTTGTTGTATGATCGTTAGGGTCTAGGGTCTAAACAAAGGTCTTGGTTGGACTCGCGAAGTGTAAATTATGCCTTCCAATTGACTCACAATACTTAGGTTTATGCATGACGCCTAGTATAGTCTTGTGGCCCTTGGCATGAGTTTTCGACTCGCGAGTAGTGTGTCTTGTGCTCAAACCTGTTGCATAGACAAGGTGATACAAGTCCATGTAGCTTGTCTCTTGTCCTTTGGTTGTTAAAGAGTTACAGATGCTACCGCTTATCTATTCAAAAGAACATATTTAGTGCTTTCAATGTCATGTTCCTTATCCCTTGAGTGTAAATATTTGACATACCATATTCCTAATTTTGAATGCCAAAATACTGAAATTCGCTTCTGTTCTTTTTGTTTGCTTCATTTGGATGCTTTTAGTAAATGTTCTTTTTCTTCCTTTATGAGTCAAAAGAAGTGTATGATTGAGAAAACTTGTCCACCTCCTCGCTAAGAATACTTTTTCTAAAGTGCCTTTTATTTGTCAAATTGCTTCAAAGATAAACCGCTTCTTGCGTTGGGTGCGTTTGGTTTTGGCCTTCATTTGGGCCACGAAGCCACGACCTGGGATGATATCATTTTGGCCTGAGTCCATATCGATGAACTGTTGGGCCAAAGCCCACACAAAGCATGCGCTCCGTATCGCTTCTCACGAAGAGCAATATGTGTAAAACCTCAAATTTTTAAAACATAAAAGTTTACAAAGTGAGACAAATCAAAAGTTGCATAACGCTAAGTATAACAAAAATCGTCATTCTAAACGTACTACGATTACTTGTCTTTTTGATCTTTCTCATGCCTACACAACTAGTACACCAACTTCATTCCTTTTCGCATATGACATAAACAACTTTCAATAATATCTTCACAATTCTCATTTATAAAACCATTCCTTCCTTCCACCTCCTGTCCTTCCATTATTTTCCCCTTCATATATATATATATATATATATATATATATATATATATATATATATATATATATATATATATATATATATATATATATATATATATATATATATATATTAATTTTACGATCCTTATAATTTAAGTATATTTATTATTTGTTTGCGATATCTTCCGTGGCGTCATCTTCCAATTCGACAAACCCACGACCCACTCGTTTAATACTTTTGTGTAAACCTACACTTCCATAAGCAAGGTTAATCATGTTCGATAATAAACGATACACAAATAACTTAAACTTTTGGTGTATATAAATATCATCAAGTCAAAATGCAAAGGTATTAATTAAAGTATTGGTATACAAATTATAGGTCGCGTGACGGTACTCGGTGCATCATTTACTTGACTCTTTTACTACTCGGATACTACTTTGCTAAGGTGAGTTCATAGCCTCGCTTTACTTATTTCTTTCAAACCCAGAGGAGATGCATGCTATAAACTAGAACACAAGTCTTTTCTTAAAGCGTACGCTTGATCATTATTATTATTATAGCCTAAGTTGCCTGCCATAAGTCCCTTACATCATGAACCATTAATCACTTGCGAGTGAACGCGAATATTGTGGATAGTACTATGGGAATAACGACCCGACTCCGGTTATCGGAAATAACCGGCACACTATATTAGTTAACTATGGAATTGGCAATTCCATCTCTCAGGGCAATATTATTACTTACACCAGTTGGTGTATGCGCTTAGTTTGGTGTCATGAGCTTAGCGCATAATAATAATCTCTGTTTTCCATGGTGATTGTATTCAAAGCAATTATCATCTTTTACTTGTGTTCAACCATTTATTTAAACCTGTGAATATCACTCAACTTTTGTTGATCTTTTTAAGCATGTTCATCTCATGTACTAATTAGAATATCATGAAGGCGTGGAGTGGACGTCAAGGGACGCTTGAAGTGGTGTTGTTTTCAATTAAAGTTATCATTTCAGTACGCTTAAACTATCTTTTATGTAATCTCAAAACATGTGGTATTTCCTTTTGTGTTTCCAAAAACACTGAGTTTTATGAAATAGTAACAACTTCTTATTAAAAACGTCTCTTTAGAGTCGTTTTCTATAACTCATGACTATGATCCTCTAAGTAATACCCCAAATAGTCTTCCGCTGTCACATTGTGATTTTGGGGGTGTTACAGATCCGGGGAACAGTAGAGAATTTTCTCTATAAATAGAGAGCCATTTCTACCTCTCTAGACATGACTTCACACACATACTTCCCCAAAGTATTCTAACCTTCTAACCTCAGATCTAAGTGATCTATGTAGTTTGTCTTTTGTTTTTGTGTGATCTTCTAGGTTCCTCTTAAAGGAGAGATCACCACTTCTTGAAGACGTGCAAGCTCAAGTCCATGAGTTGCCATGCTTAGTCATCATCAAGACAACTAAGGTTCTCTTGTTGATAGTTCTTCCTTTCTCCATAGATGTTGGGTTGAAGGCATTAGTGAAGAATGCCAAAAGTGTCAAGATGAAAGCATTAGTGAAAGGTGCTCATCATCCGTGTCAAAGCATTAGTGAAGGATGCTAAAGGTGTCAAGACGAAGGCATTAGTGAAGGGTGCCAAGCGTTGTGTCAAAGGCATTAGTGAAGGATGCCTAAGAATCAAATCAAGTTGCATTTGGGAAGAATGCCTAGGTCATATAATCGATGAGGTGCATCGTTATACATATAAGTATTTGTTTATTTACAAGGATGGTGATATCCTTGATGGTGTTGTAACAAGGAGAAGATCTCCTGGAGATTAGGTGTCGTGTCGTAAAGGGTAGTAGTTCCTCCATAGTAATGGAACTAGGTGCTTAGCCTAGTACCTAATAAAGGGTAGCGGCCGTTGTGAAGGATTAGTTCTCCTAAGGTGTGAAAGAACTCGGTGGTTAGCCTAACCGTATAAAGGTGAAGCAACGTTGTGTTAGGAGTGGTTCGCCTTGGTGTGAAAGAACTCGGTATTTAGCTTTGTACCGGAAAAAGGTTAAGCGACGTTGTGAAGGCTTCTCCGCCACAAGGAGTTGGTGTAGTGCTTACGAACTCTCGAGTAGGTGACTCGGGGAGTGGATTAGGGCAATGAAGGTGTCCTTGTAGCCGAACCACTATAAATAACTTGTGTCGTGGTGATGTGCTTCTTACTCTTTATATTTCATTACACGTTTATATATCTATCTATCAACCTCCAACATAAACAACCAAATAGATTGACATAAGTTGATCTAAATATTTAAAAGGAAGTTTTAAATTGGTAAAACTATTCAACCCCCCCCCCTTCTAGTTTTCCACAAAGGGTATTTGGCAACGGGTTTAGTATATGGTACTTAGAAGGATTTGCTGCGAATCCATCAAGTTTATATGTTTTTAGGTTATGGAAACAAGCGACTATGGTCTGGAAATGGTTTTTGTTTATGGAAAATGTGGTAAATATGGTGGTGGTGATGGTGTGGTACAAAGGAGTGTTTAGATCAAAGGGGTTGTCAAGTCCATATCACCAAGTTCCTCCTCTCCAAGTTGTTATAATGGATTGTATATGATATCTCCTGCATTTTTGGTTGACAAATAACCTTTTCTAACTCTTGGGGACCAAGTAGAATAGATATGTCAGTTTAGGAGTTAATGGGAGGCTTCTTAAATGATTATGAGCTGGTCAGGCACGAAGTACGACGCACTTTATATTAAAACCGCCGTACTTTTAGGATATAAATGGTTTTCCCGCTAGACAAAAGTGAGACACACTTTGTTATAAAACCGGCATACTTTGACAATTTTTAGCACTAAGCACAAAAATAAAAGTTGTAGATAATTCTTTCCTTTTTCCGTGGACATTTGAATCAACTCGATCGGAGTTCGTTTGAGTAAGATATGGCCAAAACAATGAACATGTGTTGGGAACCTTAGATCTTGAGGTCACATCTTCGTTTTAGCTTCATTTCTTTGTGTTTTTTGCTTTTTCTTCCACGACGCCCTATAACATCAAATATACTCAATTAAGTATCGAAAGTTCATATAATTAACTAAAATATATATATAAAAGCACCGATAACGCGTATAAAAATATGTATAAAATGGCAGTTATTAACATGTCAAGAACATATACATCCCTTCTTCTGGGTGCAATCAACACTACTTTGTTGTTTTGGTTGTATATGGTTTCATGATTCTTGGTGAATAGAACTTTCAAGTTTGTATCACACAACAGGTTGATGTTGATCAAGTTGTATTTCAGTCCATTAACTTAGGAAACATTGGTGAAAATGATTTCATTGCAGTTCAGTGAACAATATCTCTCAATGAAGCATGAAGAGTTATCTCCAAACACTACTTTAGCACTTGGTCTCTTGGTGTATCTATGCAGATATTGTTTAGCCACTGTCATATGTCTAGAAGAACAACTATCTAGATATCAAACAGTCTCTTTATATCTCCCTACAAAGATAAGTAAAATTATTAGTTTCTTTTATGAATCCACTTATTAGTGGGTTTTGATTACTGAAGGGAAATCTTGGACATCCTTCTCAGAGGAAGCTTGTTTGGGTCCAGGGTCGGGGACATAGTATTCATGATCATAACTCTCACATATATCACATCCAAGGTAGTATTCATACTCATTTGAGTGATGATCATTGAAGCCACAATACTTGTATGGATTAAAAGTTTTAGGAATGGCCAAGGTACTTCTTGAAGAACTTTCTTGAATAGCTTGTTTTTGTAATGATTCAGGTTCCTTAACATAATTACATGTTGAGAATGTTCTTTGGTTAGATGGTCAGTCCTTTTGCATATGTTACACATGGGATTGTTATAACAATCCTTAAAGAGGTAATTTTTGTAACCACAGTTGATGCAGGGACTTAACTTAACTCTCTGTTTGGGTTTAACAGAGCTTGAACTACCTAACTGAAACTTTGAGGTGGAACTAAAAGAAAGAGGTTTGATTTGTTCTTTTAGTCCCCGTACTTCCCTAACTAGGGATAAAAAAGTTTCCTTAAGGAAACAACAACAAAATTTTCAGGTACATAGATTGACTTGGCACTTGACTCTTTCTCGGTGAGAATCCTCTTTTTCGACACCTTTCCAGTTTTTCCAGAGACTGTTGATGTTTGGACATTGCTTACAGCTTTGTCAGATACCCAAGAGGTACTTTTTGGGTCAGCTCCTTTGAGCTGAAGTAGGGAAGGCAGTGGTTTAGTTTCAACACTCTCTGACTCACAGTCAGAGGTGTCATCTACCTTAATCCTAGAGGGAGAGGTCTCATCACATTCGTTATCTAGTCTTAAGATATTACCTGTATTCCAGTTTGGTACCCTCAAGTGGCCTTAACAAATTTTACCCTCAACCCACTCAGTGAAAGTCCCTTCTTCCTTTTGATACCATCATGTGGCCTTAACAAATTTTACTTCTTCAAAAGATTTTTTTGTTCTTTCTCATGGGTACATTTCCAAAAAATTTATTGTCTTGGGAAGATATTTGATCACTAAAACATTTTTACAAGTTAACTGGTGGACCATTTTTTGGTAACCTCTTACAGAGCAGAGAGTTCATCTCTAAGCTCTTGATTAGATTGCAACAGCTTGCTACTTTCTAGTTGAAGGGTCATGTAGTTAGTTTTTAAGTTTTTTAGGTCAAGCAATTCTGACCTACAGTCAACCAGTTCTTTCTAGATAGAGGTAAATTTTTTGAATAAATTCTTCCTCTGATCTTCCACATAGTGGAGGTCAACCAGGGTACAATCAAGCACATTTTTTCTATCAGCATTGTCGTTCATTTCTAAAAGTTTGTGTACCTTTTCATGGCGATCTAGTGGCCTGAGCTTGCATCATTCTTTCCAACTGATGGCTCATCCTCAGTCTAGAGCCATAAATTCCTTCATATGTGTGAGTTCATCATCACTTGATGACAGTTGCTCTTCATCCCAGTCGTATGACTCTGCAACTAACCCTTTATCCTTGTTCTTGCTGCTTGATGATGAAGGTTTTTGGGTAAGCAGAGCTATTTCAGCCTTCTTTCTATTGTATAAAGTCTTGTAGTCCTTTCCATGGGCTTTATTTTTGTATATTGGCATGAATGATGTGTTTGGTTTATATTTGGGTTTGTGTTGGAACTTGGTTGTTGATGGATATGGTGGGGAAGAAGTTTTGTTATCAGGACAATCCTTTTGAAAGTGACATTTCTTCCCACAACTGAAACAAGTTTCCTTTGACTTGTAAGTAGGTTTAGCTATTCATACCCTCTTAGATATCTTGTAGAATCTCCTCTAGTTTGCCAGTATAGCTTTATCATTGAATTCAACAATCAGATAAAAGAGAAACTCTTGGTATCTTCTTCTACCTTAGAATCATTGTCTTGATGTTGTACACGAGAATTAGAAAACAAAGCAGTTGACATAGAGGTCTGGACATGACTTTCTTGGGTTCCTGTTCTTAAATTTGGTCAATTAGGTCCTCCTTATAGTTGTACTTACCAAAGAGAGTGGCCATACTATAATTTTTGATAGAGTTGTTGGCCATCTGAGTCTAATTCAGACTCAGCCATTTCCTTGGCAAGCTATTAACAAAAGTGACATTCACTTCAGCTTGAGGTATTTCAACACTCTTGTTTTCCAGGTCATTCATGTAAGTTTGTGCAACTTTCTCACCATCAAGTGCCTTACATGTATTGAATTTTAGCATTAGGATTACAATCTTAGTGTCTCTAGTCTTAGAGAGTCTTTCATGACCTAAAATAAGGTCATTCTAAATATCCTTAGCAGTCTTACACCTGATGACAAATTTCATAATGTCATTTGGAAGAGCAGAGACAATGATACTTTTCAGTCTCTTATCTTGATTGGCAAGTCTCCTTTCTTCAAGAGTCTATTATTTTTTTGGCTTAGCCAAAACGTTTTCAGGAGTGGAAGCAGTGGCTTTTGGGATGTATGGACCATTTTCCAAGATTTCAATAAGTAAAGGCTCAAGTCCATCAAGATAGACAAGAAACCTATCTTTTCGGTTTAAAAAATCGTCCACTTCTAGTAAAGGGACAAAAGAAACATTAGCTCCTCTCGTTGAATCTAGGAGTTGTGGAAGGTCATTTTCTGGTATGTTGAAGTTAAGGGTTGGACCAGTGTTGTTTCCAACATCATCAGCATTTTCATTGTTTCCTGACATAATTGGATCTTGTTTTTAAAGATTTTGACAAGTTCTTTTAGTATTGAGCACTTGTGTTACAAATGTTTTAAAACCAAACTTCCTCTTATACCAATTATTGTTCTCAAATCGATGTCAAGTTTATGAAACAATGTATAAAAGATAGTTTAAAAACATGCAAACACCAATTATAACTTTTCAACGTATGATTCTTTATTGAAACGAATCAAAGAATTACAAAGTGTTATGCGGAAAGAACACTTAATTGAATGACAATATATATGCTCTCTGACCAAGCAACAATAAATGTTCTTTCCGCATAACACTTTGTATTTCTCTTTTACAAATTATAATAACGGATGTGAAAACATTTACTCTCGACCAACATTTCTTTTATAGTGAGTACGAGAATGTCACTTAGTGAGGGTAGTTGAGACGTGTCAAAAATCTAGTGGAATAAGTATGTACAGGCACATCTTCAATTAAATGCTTCCATAATTGGAAACCCACCAAACATGCTTTAGTGAACAGTTATGGCAACTGGTCACTGCTTCACCAACTCGTACTTGTTTTGACTTTTATCTAAAGTGTACTTTATCCTGCTCGTTTACATTCTTGAAAAGTCCCGCCCATTTTACTTAAGAGAATTTCGAGCTATGTTCTGTTTGGGAGATATGTTTATCAAGGTATTATCGACCCCAATGAACCTTTATCCTTCAGCTTCAATTCCCTTTACATACTAGGTGACCCGAATCAGCTAGAGAGCATGTTTTTAAAATATCTTCGGTTCCTTGACGATTTCTTTGACTTGAACTTCACTAAGGTTGCTCGCTGATTTCTTTATCAGCGAGTCTTCTTAACTTAGACTATTATATGTTTAAACCCTAGTCAGAGACCATTGGACACTGAATTGGCATGACACTATCCTCGTGGTATGTTCAAATCACAGGCGCAATCCTTACCATTTTGAAAGTGCAGGCACCGTCCTTATATGAAACATTTGGTGTGAATATTGTAACATATAGGATTTCACATACACATCATAACATTAACACTTTAAGCGTATAGATGATTTAAGAGAGTGGGATATTCTAGAAAGAGAAACTAATGTAAGGTTAGATTACCAAAGAACATCCAACCCTCTACCTTGCAAGGTAGAGGGTATTTATAGGTCAACTAAACGACCTCCGGCGGCTGTGGATCGGGTATACAATGGGTAAAGACCCGTCCTTCCTCCACGGTGTAGTACTAAACTAAAAGGCTAACTAAGTAACTAGTAAATAACGTAAATGTCTAACTTTGCTACTAGATTAAATTTGGGTGACGATACTTTACTATGAAATATTCTAATTCCTAACAATCTACCCCTAAGGGAGGTCACCCCATGTTTTACATTTTGAATCCTAGCATTCTATTTAATCTTTAGTCTTGAGCTCGCAGAACTTTTTCTTCATCAAAATATTCAAACTATGTGCTGTGGTGATATCATCATTGTTCAACTACGATGTATGTTTTATGGAGGTTGTTGAGCTGATCCACCATGATGACCTTTTGAGCATTACTTGAGATCATCCACCGCAGAGATCTCGATCACCATTGTTGTGTTTCCAGCATATGATGTTGTGACATTTGGACCGACATGCTCACATTCTGGATCATTATTTCTTCTTATCAGAGTAGCGGAAGCTTTCGTTGATTCATGATATTGGCGGCGTAAGCGAAGCATGGAGTGAAAATATCAGAGTCATTGATGCACCAATCATGATTTCTTTAGATATAAATGTGTTGTGTGAGCATGCGGCTATGGATTGACCGCTCATTCGATCATCACCGCAAGCGCCGGGTGTACCGCATAAGACGCTTAGAAATAAAGCGCTGCAAAGTGTCTTTGATCACTTCGATGAATTGAGGTACACGCCCACGGTTCCCCGTTGATCGTCTAGATGCGCGCTGTGATCATGTATAATTCGAAGAATTTCCTTGACTGGGTTTCGCTTTCTAGTTCTCAAACCGGGCGCCTCAAAGAAGACAACACGGAGTGAGTGAACCAGCGAATAGAGATTCACTGATTGATGAAAAGAGATTTGAAAACAATCGTGTATCGCTCAATAGAAATTGTTTTTGCAATACAACGAAGTTTTAGTTAAAAATCATTTATCAATCATAAACACCTTTTGATTTGAATAATTGTACACGATCGATGTGCTTTGAGAAAAGTTTTTAAACACAACAACCGGTTTTCAAAGGCATCCGTCAATCCATTTTCTTG
>OU343219.1:13773990-13924119 GCA_910596185.1 Chrysanthemum makinoi
CCAAACAAGCTCAAAACTTTTCCATTTACCTTATTCAAACACCAATTGCAAAACCCCTTTGAAATCCCTAAGTACCTAATCTTGATTCAAGATTGAAGGTGTTATGGAAGTCCAAATGAAGCGTGTAATATATGGTTGGAAAGAGGAGAAATAGAGCTTCAATATGGTGGTGGAGGTGTATGGTGACGTGCCGGTGATGGCCGGATTTTGGCCGGAATAGTGGCCGGATAATCAAAGGGGGCGGCTAGGGTTTGTTTTAGAGAGAGGTTAGAGAGAGAAAGACTTAGTGTGTGTGTTTTAGAGAGAGAAATGAAAGGGTAGAATGAGGATATGAGAGGGTATATATACTAGGACACTAGGGACTCAAAAATAAATAAATATGGGGGAGGGGTGGCCGGCCATGGTGAAAAAGGAGGGGCCGTGGTCGCCAATTTTCGTAAACTATCCCGTTTACCCATTCCCGAGCTCATATATTGTCCCCTGAGTGTCCCACAACGTTTATTCAACTTTCTAACATCGTTATTTACGTTTTTCCACGAGTTTTGACTATTTACTTGTCAATTTTCGAGTTACGGTCTAAAAGTTACAATAATTCTTGTTTTAGGCTTTTCTAGTGCCGAATCGAATAGTGCCTACCAAATGGAGTTAAAACTCATACGATAACTCATTTAATAATGAAATAAACCATAAAAACCAATAGACGATATAAAACCAAGTCATGGTTTATAAAAATAATGTTAAAGGCAAAGCTCGGTTTAGTTTAACGTAATGCGGTTACCTAAAATAGACTCCCTAAATTGCCAGTTGTCACACGTACACGCGCTTGGCCAAACAGAATTGAAAATTTGCAATTTGCACTTTCTGTATTCAAAGATAACTTCATTTTGCTCATGGCTATAATTATTCCATGGTTCCTGGGCTTGCTATTTGGCTTGATTTTTCGTGATCTTTTCAATGATGTGCTCGGATAACTTTTGTGACTTCGTTTGAACCTCGAAAAAACGTGAAAAAAATATCGAAACTCATCCGAAAATCACCGTTTTTGCTTTGTTTTCAAACCCTTGTACCTGCAAGACATAATAACACATATACAACATATTTGCAATATAATTTGACATATTTCATGGTTATTAGTACGATTTGGCATATTTTTAGATATAAAATTATGTGTATTTTAGCACACATCAGGTTTACTTATTATTCTCCTTAATTTACTGTAAGAAACTTCTCTTATTTGTTCAACTACTACTTAACCAAATGCATATAGTTTAGGCCAAAATGAAGCAGGGTACGGCCAAGATAGTTAGCATGTTAAAGGATGAAAATCTTTATGCGTATCAAGGTGGACCAATAATCTTATCTCAAGTTAGTTTATGTATCAGTGCACTATGATTCATTTGGTCCATTTTTAAGCTTGACACGTATACGAAAAATACGTTGTTTTGTTTATGAATCGTTGATGTCAAATTGAGAACGAATGTGGGAATATTGATAAAGATTATGGTCCCGCTGCACAAAATTACATTAAATGGGAAGTGAGTATGGCGACATCCTTAAATACAGGTGTACAATGGGTGATGTGTTAGCAATGTGATGCTCCTGCATTCAATGGTAACACAATAACACTAACTAAGGAACATGGTTAAATTTACCTTATTTCTTGACCGGTTAAAAACAAAAGAAAATTTGTGTATCTTTCTTTTTAATTATGAATGCAGATAAACACTTGCAATCGATTCTACTGTGACAGGTTCACTCGAAAATCTAAGAACAAGCCTTCAATGTGGACTGAGAATTGGACCAGCTGGTTTCTTGCATTTGGTGGTACTGTCCCTTATAGACCATTAGAAAACATTGCATTTGCGGTTGCACGTTTCTACGAGAAAGGTGGAACTTTCAAAATTTAATTCTATGGTCGGTATATATCTAATAACATGTGGTTCCTATATACATCGAAGACAGAAGTTTGAACATCTTATAAGCCCTAACTTAATTCAACTGTTAAATATTTTCAGTACCTCAGTGGGACTAACTTTGGTCGTACTACTGGAGGACCGTTTAGTTCAACAAGTTATGACAATAATGCTCACTTTGTGAATTTGTAAGTGATTGATGAATTTCTCAATATGTGATTGGTTAAGAGATGGAGCCATCAGTATTGGGAGGTGATTTTATATAGGTGGCACCACTATAAAGTTCAAGCTTGATCGTCATATGAGTTATTGATAATGTTATTTATGTGCGTGTATGGAGGTGTTTGCTGCAAATATCATGTTACTTTTTACTATCTCAAGATTAAAATACGTTTGGTTGCAAGCTATATGTTGGATATGATGTATAAACATGAATATTCCAGAGCGAGAGTGATTGATTAATTACTAAATTCAAAAGAAACTATATTGTAAACTAATAATCCAAAATTTTGTATCCGGATGGTACTAATTAGTATCGGTTCTAAATTTAAAAGAGGTTTTCATGTTAGTTGGGCGTATGATTTACATGTTGTTTTTGTCTTCGTGTATGTTAATGACATAAAAATAAATTTACAAATTAGCTTAAAAACACGATGAATGCAAACCAGGTGCGTATACGAGTTTAGAATACGTCAAGGACGGCGACAATTGTAGCATGGAATGTGACTGATTTAATCGATTAACGAGACTAGAGTTAACTAACTCCATCAAACAGTGGAAAATAATACAGAGCAATTAACTTATTAAAATCAGCTACAACAATTAGTGGTATGGATTATGTTTCAGCTCGGATGTTATTTTGGATCATAACCGTTAGAAAAGACTCGAGGACATTACACGTTGAGGACTAATTGTAAGATTTTTCAAAATCACACGGGGTCTCATTTGGCTGGGGAGACTGTCAATGATGTATTGGCTCTAAAATCTTTCATTATCTAACAAGTAAAAACATTCATCGAAAATTAAATTTGGTTGTATTTTAAATTACAATAATATATGATTATTTACTTTTTTTTAAATCCCGTGACACGGGCATTATTACTAGTTATGAATATATGTTGTCTACTAATAGCATATTCAAGTGCCACTATTAAAGGTAGGGCTGAGCGTCGGTCTAAAACCGAACCGAACCGACCCGAACCGACAAAACCGAAAACCATAAAGACTAAATAAACCAACCATATGGTGTCGGTCGTTTAGTGTTGGGTCCGTCGGTTCGGTTCGGTTTACGTGTGTTTGTGCATGTTTTGTCGGTTTTGGTCGGACCAACCAACCAAACCGAAAATCATAAAAAACCAAAACCGAAACCGAACCGAAAGGTTGTCGGGTTGGTTCGGTTTTTGTCGGTTCGGTCGGTTTTGTCGGTCCGGTTCGGTTTTGAACCTTCCATGCTCAGCCCTAACTAAAGGTATATTTCCATGCCATGTCTCCATATGAGAATGAAAAAAGAGCGCATTGAATTATTTGTATTCTTACTCAGTTGCAAAATCGTAACATATTCTCAGTACCACATCTTTGTGAGAACAACCAAAACAATTTCACAGTTCACCTTGAATTTAATTTCTGATAATGCGAAAGTCCAAGCATTCTAGCAAGAATTCATATTTTACATGCTTGGAAGCAAAACAAATTAGCATGAAAAAAAAAATCAGGAAAAATCTAAAAAATACTGGAAACAAAAAAATCTAACTCGGGGTCAGTCGGGTTGACCCGAACCCGAATAAGAAAAGTATTTAAACCCGATACCCGACCCTATTTCGTATTCAGGTTAATCGGGTTGACCCGATTAACCAAAGTTAAATTTTGAACCCGAATAACCCGACCCGATTATCTTTAAACAGGTTCAGGTTCAGGTTCGGGTCCGGGTCCGGTCGGTTTCATGACACCCGTAGTGACAATGATACTCGAAGAAACATCAAAACATGGGTTTCGAATAAAATATAATAAAATAATATTAAAATATTAACACCTCCTGCTTCTGTCAATCTTGGGATGCTCTGCTCTGGTACATTTCCCGAAATCAGTGTTTTTGAAAACTTATCAGATCTCTTCTTAATCATCATTTCAAACATTTCTATGTTTTGTTTTCAAATTATTATTCATACAGAAATATCTTAGTTGAGTAGATCCCAGAAATATTTAAATAATGTTTCTTGATTGTGACATGTATGTAGTGCTAGATTGTGTTTTTTTTTAAATATGTTTTTCAAGTGACTTGTGTTTAATATTGTTTTAGTTGTGTTGTTTTTAGTTACTACATTTTAACTATTGTTTTAGGCTGATGGCTTTTGTGGCTACCCTTTTGGATAGCCCGAGTCGGCGCAGGTGAAACTCCGTGGCTGGCCACAAAGGGATTAATTTTCTGCCCCTTGGATTCAAACCCTTGACCTCCTCTTTGGGCGAGCTTACAAAATTTTAAATTGGTGCACTCTTGAACTGATGTAATTTATTTGGTGATACCATATACAGAGTTGGGGTTCGTGTTTGTAGCATAAGACTGAGTATACGCTCTTTGTTATTGGTGTGAATTCGCGTATTTAAAACCACTATGCAAATGTGTATACTGGTTTCTTGAAACCAAATAATTAATCACCTGTTGTATAGTCTTTTGTAAGAGATGAGTTCACGTTACGGCACATGTGAGATTGTTGAGTTAGAGGATGAACCTAAATCAAATGATGGGGTAATTGATAAAGGGAAGAAGCCTCAAGGGAGTAACCATGTAGTAGACGATATCAATAAGCTGTTTGAGGCGATTAATGTTAGGACTTCGTATCATGGTTTGACACCACGCTCTGGTGGTACCACACCACGGAGAAATCCATCAAAGAAACCTATGAGGATGAGTACATCATCGTCTTACTCTGGTAATGGATATTCGGAGCCTGTATCTTTGAAGCAGGCTTTACGGGGACTTTGCATTTCTCACGCATCAGAAATGGCTGCTTTGAAAAGGTTATCAAAACCTCCCAGGTCTCCTGCTCTCTCTGAGATTGGAAAGATAGCAAACAGCTACACGTCTGATAAAGCAAGTGATTCCGGTACTTTTGTAGGTCAAGTTAAAGAGGTCAAGGTTCTCATCCCTGAAGAAAGCACATCAATGGCGGCTTCTTCAAGAACGATGCCTGAGTATCTGCAAGGCGGACCCAAAATGAAGTCATCATATATCAATAGTCCACAATCTTCTGATCAATTTGAGAAAATGGAAAAGTCACCAAAGAGAGTCGGAACTGGAATTCGGCTGAATAAGATTCTATATGAACCAGAATCCGGGAATGTTTTGCCCATGATTGAGTCGGCGTTACATGAGAAAAAATGTGTTGCCTATGATGAGCCATCAAAGCCAGTTGTGAATGGTTCTAAAGACAAGCCAGCCAAGTCAGTAAATAAAGCATCCAACAAGTTAAGGCGAAAAGGGAAGTTGAAGAGCACGCCACCATCAACTTTCATCAGCAGCAATAAGTTAGGAAAGTCAATAAAGCCAGTCAAGATGGTAATCAGGAACAAAAACATTGTAAAGAAGAAGTCTAAACAGGACTTACCTTCAGCTATATCTGTCATTGAGAATGTTACTTTTGTTCCGGACACATGTCAGTTGGTATGTGAAAGATGTCACTGTGCTTTAAAAGAACCAAATCTACCTCCGTGTAATAGTATCAGTACCGAGGTAAGACATGGCTTTTCCCAAACAGGCTGTGGTTCAAATGGCTCTGTTATATACAATAATACGAACTTTAAATACGGTGATAAATCGGACTTCACCCAAAGTTCAAATAGCAGCAGCATATGTGAATATAGTAGTAGCACTAGCATTAGTGAAGAGAGCAGCAGGTGTAGCATTGGCAATAGACCTCATATGTCAATGGACTCGAGGCGGCAGGCAATCCATGATATGATGAAACGGAATAGCGGATTTCTAGGATTAAGACATTTTAATCTTTTGAAGAAGCTGGGATGTGGAGACATTGGTACAGTTTATCTAGCTGAGTTAGTGGGTACTAATTTTCAGTATGCCATAAAGGTGAGGGACAATGAGTTCTTGGAGAGAAGGAAAAAGATGCCAAGGGCACATACAGAACGAGAAATTTTAAGAATTCTGGATCATCCTTTTCTCCCGACGCTTTATGCTCATTTTGTATCTGACAACTTATCGTGTCTTGTTATGGATTACTGCCCTGGTGGGGATCTACATGTTCTTCGACAGAAGCAACCTGGCAGATATTATCATGAACAAGCAGCAAGGTAGGCCGAAACTCGTGTATTTGTTACTACCCTATATTAATACATTTTAATACTTTCTAAACATGGAATGTGTAGGATATATTGTACACTGTTGCTGTGGATGTTATGCGAACTGCTCTAGAAATGATGAGCAGTGCCTCATAATTTTTATCAATTAAGTGCTTACTAAAAAATGTATCGTTGCAAAATAGTTAGGGAATTTATAGGAACCAGAATTATTACTATCATGAAATTTATTTGGTGAGAATTTGCATTCATGAACCTATTGTTGCCAGTTGGTTCGATAATCATGCCAAATCAATTGCTAGCTAGCATTTACCATGGCAAATGAACAATGTGTATCTGTCATAGTACACATTGTGAGAAATTAGTCTATAACAAAAAGAAAGTTTAAATTGCTTCTTTTATCATTGCTATTATTGCTTATGCACTAACCTGGGAATTGACATATTTGCAGATTCTATGTGGCTGAAGTCCTTATTGCCCTAGAATATTTGCATATGCTTGGTATTGTGTACCGAGACCTGAAACCGGAGAACATTCTAGTTCAACAAGATGGTCACATCATGCTCACAGACTTTGATCTTTCTCTTCGTTGCTCTTCAAACCCGACTATCCTACAGTCACTTTCATCAGATGCAATGGAGCCTCCGAGGATGTCAGGCCCATGTGCTGGTTCCAACTGTATAGACCCTTTTTGCATTAAGCCTACATGTCAAATGTCGTGTTTCAGCCCTAGAATTTTACCAACATGCAAAGGCAAAAAAACAAAACCCGGCTCTATGACACATCACGTGTCATTGCCACAGCTTGTGGCTGAACCAACAGAAGCCCGATCCAACTCATTTGTTGGAACCCACGAGTATCTTGCTCCCGAAATCATCAAAGGAGATGGGCATGGAAGTGCTGTTGATTGGTGGACTTTTGGAATTTTCTTATACGAGCTTTTGTATGGGAGGACACCCTTTAAAGGTTCAGGCACCGATGAAACGTTGGCCAACGTGGTTCTGCAAAGCCTCAACTTTCCAGACACTCCAGTCGTTAGTTTCCAAGCACGGGATCTTATCAAAGGGTTATTAGTAAAGGAGCCTGAAAATCGATTAGGGTCACAGAAAGGGGCTGCTGAGATTAAACAGCACCCGTTTTTTAGTGGTCTAAATTGGGCTCTAATACGATGCGCAATTCCACCAGAGGTACCTGGGGAATCCGATATTGGAATGGCTAAAGCTGCGTCAATGGAGAAAGCAACCAAGTGCGTGGACTACAATGGTCCTGCTGCTGGAGGGCACCCAGAATTTGAGCTATTTTAGGTACTAGAGGAATCATGTTTGTAGGTATTTTCGATCACTTGTCTCGTTTGTATCTACTCCATTATGTAAATGTGGTTGGGGGATAGAACAATTTCGAATTAGTGAATAGTAACACGGAATGTTTTTCAAAAATGATGATATAAAGACACAAAAATGCTCACGTGCCGCCACAAATGCATTTCCCGGCCATGGAAATTTGGTAACCACAATGTGTAGTGTAGACAGCCTCTTCTGCACCATCTAGCAAGTAAAAACACGTTACCTGTGGTGGAGGTTTCTTACTACCCCCCATCGCACTCGCTACCATTGCATCTAGACAACCTTAGCAAAGGAGAGGGATCGAAAAACTTGTAAAAAGGAAACATGGTGGTTTGATTGTTGGTTACTGTCCTATTGAAATATACGCGTTTCAAACAACTGACTAATATGAAATGTTTCAAACAACTGACTAATATGAAATGTTTGGAATGAAGGATGATAAGAATTGTTTAACTTAATAAGAAATATTTAACAGATTTCCTCTTTGACAATGAGAAATAACAGTGCTTTGGGACTGGGACATATGTCACTAGTTTTGTATTAGGGAGGTGATACTCACACCACACTTTTTGATTAATACACCACAAACTGTGCATTACAGTATTGTACAGTACAAACTGTAATGCACAGTTTGTGGTGTATTAATCAAAAAAGTGTGGTGTGAGTATCAATTCCCTTTGTATTAACATCACCTTCGGATGGCATAAACAGAAATATCATAAACCTATTGGATTTTCAGAATTTAATATGGTAACAGAACAAAAGATTACTATATGAACTAATGATTCTAGGGAGGCATATATAAACTTGCTCTTTTGTCTGAAGTGCTACACTCTTTCTTTGACTAAGGTTCGGGTCAACTGTTTGCTATCCCAAGCAAGAACCAGGGTTTCCATGTGTACCGGCGACCTGGGAGCTCGAACATGTTGCAAGTCAAAAGAGCATCTCTGTAATTTACATCTTGCTATCTTCACATGGCTTAAGAAGTGTCTATCAGCAAACTGTAGCATAATTATCAAAAATCAACATATATTACATCAAATTCAAATTTCAAATACATGCATCAGCTCATGAAGCTTGCAATCTAGGCTGGGAACATAATTTATGTTATTTGAGTGCTTGTGAAATAACTTGACAGAATATATTCCCGCCCATAAATAAATACAATGAAATTACTTTTAGAAGCCATAGTAAATAGGCAATTTTCATAACGGAACTCCAAAAAGAAAGGCACCATATTCTTTAGACATTCCAAAAGGGAAATAGTTGTGAATTTCCTTGGACGGATAGGGTACAACTTTTGTCATGATGCTTTACAGGATTATCCAAGGGTATATTAGGAAGACAGGTGTCACTTCTACACAGACCATGATTTAATTGCTCCAATCTTAATGATATTAAAGTGTGGCATTTTGTTTTGCAATGGAGGCACTCCTAGATGCTAATCCATCACGAATCCGCATAACTAGTGTTTTCATGAATGTAAGAATCATGCAATAACAGCAACTTTGTATTACAACTTTACAATCATTTAGGAATGGTTTGTTTAAATAACTAGCTTGAAGTGTACGACGACTTACCTCGGGAATGTCAAAGTCTTTGTGCTTTGCATCACATATATCAAGGGACATTTTTCGAAGCATTGGCAGCTGCATTTATCATAATTGGCCAGTAAGAATTCCATACTATCAAATAAAAATACTGATTTTCCTAAAGTAATACATGTTTATACCTTCACTACAGCATCACCTATAAAACCTTTCTGAATACCAGAACCCTGCAATTAAAGCATAAAGTTAACAACAATGTGTAGAAGTAAAAGCTTTTGAATTGAACTGAAGTGTTTCTATACAGATGAAAAAGATTCTTTCATTACATCATCGCCTATTTACCAGCTAAGTGATGTTATACAGATGAACAAGATTCTTTCGGTAGACTAAATAGAAGTTGAGGTAGCAAATATCAACATTTGGCATTGTGATAGTACATACAGAAATATGACACATAATACAATTTGAAATTTTCGTATATTGGAAGCAAAAATCGAATTCTTAACACAAATTCCATTTCCAGTCACATACTTTTTGTACAGTCAACTACTCCAAATTGTCTAATGATGCACTAGAACATATGATAAATAACCCATAAATTAGCCTACCTGGCACAGAATTAGGATATACAATATTGATGCAAGTTAAATGATAAATGAAAATATATTATAAACGAAGGCACTCATTCCGAGGACATGACTGATGTAGCTAACTGAAGCAATCTTAAATAAGTAGTAGTTTCATTGGATACTTTTGTCACCATGGAACATGGTAACATTACTCAGATGCAAATTTGAGAACTTTTGTTTATCCTTGGTTGCATGGAACATGGTAACATTATCATTAGCAAAATTCTTGGTTACAAATCACATATCATTACTTTTACATCGTGGTAGAAGAGAGAGAAGGGCAAAGAGAGCATTTAAAGTGATTAAAAGAGGCTCACATTGTGGCGCAACAACATATCTTCAAGGGCATAGCAATCAAAAAGAGACATAACGCCATTGCTAGTCACTTCTCCACATTCCTATACAAGCATAGATTAAAATCAGGTACATGTCTAGCACTGGAGTCTTGAGCCATTTCAAATACGCCATTGTCATTTTTTTTCCTTGAGTAATACAGATAAAGTGTTAGATCCAAACCTCCAAATGGATAGAGATCAAGCCTGGCCAACCACTGGAAATGATCTTTTGTGATTCTAAGAAAAATAACAAAATTACATCAGACTTGACGTATGTTTGAATATAGCTTACACTATTAAAGACAACAGAGGATACTAATTGCACAGAAACAAAGTCTAGGCCATTGCACCACATGCACAGAAAATTTAGAACATGGATACTACTTTCTGCCTTAGTCAACTGATATGGAATACTTGGCACCACTACTCTTATAACTTGCTTATGATGAAATGGTTATTGCACAGAAAAATCCGATTCAAGATAATAACCGTGCACATACAAAGTGTGGATATCCCCATACCAACCTTGGACAAAATGAATTAACATGTATAACTCAAGAAAAATTTGAGATAAAATGATAAATATATGGGAAAGTAAGAGATATGCAGAATCTTGGCCCTTAATCATATAAATGATTTGGTTTTCATATCTTTCAACTGCTTACAACAACTACGTCCTTCACCACTATTTCGAGTCTATTAGACGTTGGGATTGTTCACATATCAACTTCAACCATATTTCCAACAAACTTGTTTGCTAGTTAAATGTAATCTTAGGATCTACATATTTCTATCAGGCATTTATAATCAGATGATCACTACAAACCTGAATTTAGATGTCTGCATCCCAACAATGACAGTTCAATCAAGTTTGTACAATTTTGACTCAGGTTAATCAAATCATCATTGTTCAACCATGGTGCTACCCTTTCAAGTCTCAGCTTTCTCAGATTTGGCATGCTGACACTAAAACTTGATGAAGATATCTCACCAAGACAATGACACATCGCAAATGATTTGAGGTTTCTTAGGGAGTACAGCAAATTTACTATCAGCTGATCAGAAATCACCTGCCGCAATTGAGTGAACAAACAATAAATAAAATGACACTAAATTGCCTGAATCGGGCCTTATGTTAACTATATATTCACAGGAGCTTATATAATAGAAGCTTCGTGAAGTTGCAGCAATGGATCTCCATATGATGCAAAGCCTAAATTTATGTCATTTTTTGCTATAGGATAAAACTTGAGGGTAGTGATAGTTATAAAGGAATACATATTGTAGGATAGAGAATCCTAGTTGAATGCGTAAGTTAACTAGCAAAAAAAGTTGTATGTATGTTACCTGAAAATACAGAGCCACTGACTCCAGTAAAGGACAGACTACAGGTAGCAATTTAAGCCCATCCTGGCCTAACGATCCACCTAGGCCCACTTCTATTGTTTTAAGCGATGAAATGGATGCCTTGAGAGCCTCGAGAAACAAATAGGAGAATCCCCACCCAACACTAACTTCATCCAATCTGCAACACTTCCCAAGCTCTGAGTAAAGGTTTTTGCTTGAAACATTTCCCCCTCCATTTCTACTTTCTTGCTGAAGCAAATTGTGACATCCCCTTGCTTTTAAACACTTCAAACCAGAATTTCTGCTAATTACATGAGCCACGGCACCAGCAGAAACCTGAAATTTGTGAGTTTTATTCTTAACTTTAAAACGATAAAAGCCTTGGTGTTTGGGACTTTAATAATGACTCACAATATTTGGATAGATAAAGAGCTTTCAAAACAGCCACTTAATCTATTCAACTCTAAGAAGCGAAAACTTTCACATGCATTTACTGCATCTAAAATACAAATGCATGTGAAGAAAGAAACAGTACCAAAGACCATATGTCATTAAAATAACTGAAAAGAACGTGTTACAAGAAACTAGCAGATAAACATTAACACCACATTAAAAGGAGGATTCTTTGCCCGCGCTTTGCGGCCGGAGTGAGCCGGACACTAGAGCATACGCTATGATAATTCTTGTATTCCCACACGTTAATGTGAAATTCAGTTTGTCAGATGTTAATATTTATAAAACTAAATCAGATAACAAAAGTTATAATAATAAGAATGATAAATTTTATAAAAAAAAATTTTAGAGTAACAAGTTGGCATGTATATTCTGTAGCAAGGTTGTTTTATCTTTTTGTGTTAGTTTCCATTAGTATATATTAAATAGTTTAAATTGCTTCCAATCTAAATTATATCATGTTCAATTATGTAGAAGAAAACTAAAAGATGTAAACCAGTAAACTACATGAAAGAATCGTGTTGGTATCATACAATTATTCACAGGAAACAAAAGCAGTTTACAAGGAAAAACTTTATGAGAATCAAATAATAGATAGCAAATGGGGTGAAGGCGGTGGTTGTGGTTGTGGTAAGGGTGGTGGATGTTGAAGGAGGGTAGAGAGGTTAGAGATGGGGGATGTTTGGGTGTGCTAGGGGTAAAAAGGGATGTAAAAAGATTATTTGGACATGAAAAGCTGAAAAGACGAAAATACCCTTGCAGTAAACGAGATTTCAACGAGCGTTAGGGTCTTGGAAGACCACCCAAGCAGATTCTTGATACTGGGAATTGTAGATGCACAATACCAGGTAAATAGGACAAAACGCGCAAATGCCCTTAGGTTCAGGGACTAACGAAGTAATCTACCCTTTTTATTCGTTCAGACATCTCTTACTAGAAAAATAAAATGCAGGGAAAGAATTAGTGCTTCCAGCCTAAAGTGAATTTGGCAGCAGCTGAGTTTAGCTCATGTAACGTTTGAATTGAAAACATAAATTCATCAAATCTACATAAATTGGTCAAGTAAAAGAAGGGCAGTTATCAGTAGCACCGTTTACACACCTTGGTATTGGAAACATCAAGCACCTCCAGTGAAGAGCCAACGAAACTAAAAAGGTCATGATCAACAACTCCAGATTCTCTTAGACAAAGACTCTTCAACGAGTAGGCTTGGCACATAAGCCTGGAAAACGAGTTCATGTTGATGCCTGCTTAGATAGACACCCAAACATCTGATATGAAGCACCAAATACTGTTTGCAACACTACTTTTTATTTGAATGAATGTAAATGGAGAAATTTTCAATTAAAGAAGTTATCTAATAATGACATGGGAAACAAACAGCGCACCTTTGCAGCCTCCAATATGGAGCATTTGAAGATTAGACCTCTTCCCTGTATCTTCTTCAATGACATCATCACAAGAAGCATTGAGTAAGCAAAGAACAAGGATTGATTGTTGTCCAAACAAAGTGTAACAAGCCACGATGGAAGTTAACTTCAAACATTTGCATATCAGAGAAGATATGCCAGCATCACTCACTGAAGCACACCCTTTAATACTTAGGTAAGTCAAGGAAACACATATATCAGATATACTCCGGAGGTCAAAATCTGTAACAAAATTTATGTGGACAAGTAAGAACATTGGCTAAAAGACCTTTAACCAACTACAACTATTTAAATGCAGTTTAAATCTGTAACAAAAGTAACAAAGAAAAGTAAGCACATGTGTCTTAAATTTCAGATAGCAGAGACCCAAAATGTTAAACTAACAGGCTGAGAGAAATACTTGGTGTTTGGTTATTACTATCTTCTCTTGTATATAACTAGATGTACGCCTAATAGCTTAATACAACCAATATCATTATGTGATTACAATCTCCAATATTCATTGTGCTTGTTTAGATTTTGTTTAGCAAGCATAAAATATATTATCATGCTAGTATATTTAGCAGAACAGATAATACAAGCTAGCTATTGAGCATGACATTCTTTTAGTGGAGAAATAGGTTAAGTTATACCAGTGACATCATTTCGTCCCTCGAGTGTGAGTTTTGTAATATTGGATGGCAATGGTCCAGAGATATAAGACCACGAAGGAGCCAACGGAGAACCACCAGAATCAGAAGACCCAAATGAGGATAAAACTGGGACTCGTGTTAGGATCACTGGACTGACATCCACAGTTAAGTCAACATCACAAAGTAAAGGACATCTCTTCACTAGCTGTAAGAGTTTTGTTGTCCTGAACTCTAGATGATTAGTCGCCTTTAATGTTTTCAAGGATGGAAAGGACTTGCTGAAGCACTCAATGGCGATCTCAAGATGTAGCATGGGACAATTGGAGATGTCTATCTCATGTACTGCTTCAAAGGTCAACTTTGGGCATATTTCCCATGATATTCTAAAAGCATTTCTATTACGTGGTTCATGATTCATAATTAGTTGCTCCACTCTTTTTCTCAGCACAGGTTCGAAGATATCAGACAACGGAAGCATGGACAAGAGAAGAATAGCTGGCTTTATCTGTAGACAACTTGAGAGATCCACTCGCTGAAAATAGGACAAACATGAATATTAAAAAATGATGAGGACGGGTGAAGAAATTCTGAAGAAGTAAATAGTTAACAGCCATCAGTGTTAACACCAAAATCAGCATTCAATCCCATTTCCATATTGAGACTGGTTCTGAGAGAAGAGAATGTGTAACAAATTTAATTGTTGCTGCGAAATTCCAGAATGCGAGACCCCACATTATTTGTCTATTTATTTATTTATGGATGCAGAAGGTATGCTCATATCACATCATATAAATACCCTGCCAATACTGTATTTAGTAAGTTAACGTGTTACATATGAATTAAAACAGATAGAGTAAAATCTTGAGTGTGTCTGTAATCTACCCAACTAATGAATGACCCAAGTGAAATTAGCTGGCAATCCAAATTTTCAATTTATAAAAACTGTTGAACACCTCCACTTTGAGCTTTTCAGCCTCTGGTAATATAAAAACATTGATGCAACTTAAGCCTTTCTAGCGACTTGTTCTTTTTGGCATTTGAAAGATCGCCAGGTTGGGTGTGGGGTGTTTGGCTGAATAATATTCCGTGTCTTTGCACATCATTGGACAGGGGTTGGTGAATGTTCACATTTTCCATAAACTTTTTTATCATATGCACAAATTTGTCGACGTTAAGGATAAACATATATAATTTTGCATCTCTCACGTAATCCAACATAGAAATAAATGGGCGATGATGATTCCACATTTCCACTTTCCACCACAAGAACATTGTAACTTTAAGGAGGCAACAAAGACCCAAAATAATCATGGTATAAAGAGAGCGAATAAGTTTCTTGCATTTGAAGAGGCAGAAATTTTAAAAAGTGATGTTGTGTTCATGACTCCCATAACTGTCTATAACATTATCTTAATAAAGAGCTTAAGATGATTGAGAGATGAAACTGCATTAAAAGGATAAGTAAGCTAGCACGATCCCACTTCTCTTATCATATTTACAGATATCCAATTAGTCTTTGCAATGGTTGGTTCATGCAAATTTACACCACCTTAGTGCCCACTATACACCTAGAGTATTGTATTATATATAATCATTTCCAGTTCCAACTTTTTGTCCACCTTCAGTTTAAAAACATTTCTAACTTAAAGGGGGACACTTGCACCAACTTTTAATGGCTTTAGGGAGGCCGGACTCAAAGATGTGCACAAAAATGATCCAAAGTCCAAACAAAAAAAGCAGAGTAATTACTCAGAGGGAGCAGCAATTGCATAACACACCTGAGTGAACTCCGACAAACGAATTCTTAGATTAAGCAAGTCAATATCTGCAAGTGCATCCATACAGCATGCTGAAGGTTGCTTCAAGAGAAAATTGGCCCCATAGAAAGTATCACTACAGCATGTGGATAAGGTCCCATGGGTGTTTTTTCCTACAAAGCGTATCAAATTTGATCAATCTTGCATATAGATTTATGAATGAAAAGGCATGTGTAGTGTTTAGCAAAAAGATACGGAGTAATATGTAAACAACTTGTAGAATTCTCTAACATACCAGCTGTAAACCACAGTGGCAGAAGGCCGATACGTATCTGTAGGCGCACAAAAAAGTAGGAGCATTAAAAAACATACATATAATATCCCACAATGACATAAGTATTTATTGCATGTAAACATTTCATTTCTTTGTCCCACATTAGAACTTTGGGATCATCTATTTATGTTCCAATATTCACAATATTACTTTTTGGAAATGATATGCAAATTGTTCAAGCAATCCTCCAAGTAAACCAAATTTAAGGCCATAAACAAATAGAGTAAGAATATAGCTAGCTTAAAATGAACGAGGGAATGGAGACAAATACATTAAGATAGTAAGTTGGGAATTATCTCAGACGAACTTGCAGCACATTTCAATGAGTTTTCTTGTTTATAATAGTTTACAATAACTGAGTAACACCAAGACTAAAACAGGTATCCACCAAATAAATGCTGATGATAGTGACATATATTTGATAAATGTTAAAAAATTATTACGTACCTCCTTTAAAAGGTTGACACAAACATCTTCAGTACATTGTTCTTTGTTTGCAGTAACCCAAGCCAGAAGTGCATCACAAAGCTGTTTTTCGCTGAGAATACCTACAACGTTAGTGGTGTTTAAACTTTGAAACAGTTAATCTATATCAAGCTAAAAGCAACCTCTCAACAGTCAGCTCCGGATGCTTTATCGTGGAAAGCAGCAAATCATGTGGAGCATCAACAAAAGAGTTGCAGGATATGGCCCAAATCTGCAGAGAGAAACCTTATTTTATTCATGAATCTAAGTGGTTCACCATGATTGACCAGATATGTGATCCCATTTATCACAGACTTGGAAGTTTTAAATATGCCATTCAAAGCCAAATTGGTTAGAAAAAGTTTCTAGTTCAAAACTACCATTTATAAATAAAAATCAGTGTTGTAGACTATCATCTTTGCTAGTGTCGTGACCACTATCAGTTCACTTGTCTAAGGAGAGTCAAAGACTCAAAGATAAATCACTGTACATATACACACAGATAGGATTCCTGGAATTCCATGTGGAGCTTTTTTTACATTTATATATAGCAACGTTGAATTAAGCTCATACATCAATCCAGAAAAGGGAAGAACATCTGCATCTTTAAGATATTTGTTCCATGTATCCCGTTTATAACTCAGTTTAAAAAGGGCTTTCTCCTCTATGAACTCAACCAATTATATCAAATAATGCCATTTAACAAGTAACAACAAATTCTCCTGTAGAATGTTTAGGAGAATCACGTAAATTTACTTACAAAGTTCTTTGCAAGATAACTTGTACATAGTTCACGTAGATAGTTCACTGCAATGTATAACATTTCAGCTTATCAGGTATACGACATACAAAATCGTGCAAATCAATCATTTCTATGGATATCAGAAACTTGCAATGCAATGTTGCAACGATACAGATACGGATACTGGGTCTGAAGATTTTAGAACTTAATTATACAGGTTGAGTTGATATAGGTAATGTGTGATTCATATTGGTATACAGGTCGGCACCAAAACTAATACATTTGTTCATGATTTCAGCATTAAATATTCTTGGTAATTAGTAAGTACGCATTCCAAACAGCAAAAGAAGTCATTTCTTGGGGTGTCATGTTTTTCCTCTTATAAAATCACAAACTTTAAGTTTGTTTTGGGATAATGCATACATAGTCCACCAAAGTATTCAAAATATTACAATAAGCCAAGCAATAGAACAACATTCCACCCAAGTATTAATTTGGTTTCATTTTTGCCAATCCAGCCAAAAACTTTGAAAATGATAAAATTCCTCTAGCTTGTACCTTTTGTGAAGAGACTACCATGTTAACCTTTGAAACTATACTTGACAAGGTATCTCAATTTTTTGTTGCCAAAATTGACATAAGTAAAAAGAAAATTTTACTCGAGTCGCCTGAAATTGTTGCGGAAAAAATTGAGTGGCCTTAGTGCGACTTCTCCAATATTTGGTGACCCATGCATATGCATTATCTATTTTCATATTTCACATAAAATTTTCAATATCTGAATTCTAGACAACTTTTGGACTACACAAAAATCAAAACTTTTCTCTTGCTTATCAACCTTTTTCATATAAAAAATTGTGGTCAATAATCGGGGAATATGCCACCATCCCAGAAAAAGTGCACCCCCAAAGCAGTCAATAGAAAGATTGGGCAGGGGATAGATATACCCTGGGTCATAGTAGCAATGGCAAACTCACCAATTTCAGACCCAAATTCCCATATACTGAAAAGATCATTGAGTTGTACCAAGGGAGTTCTGCTTGCCGATACTGCCTCTGTCAGCCACGTCCTACATTTTAAGAGAGCCATCTCCATACCAAAATAAAGTGCACCCTGTGAAACAAAAAACACTGTCATGTCATACAAAAACCGTTACATTACCCACTTCACAAGCTTTAGAGTGTCCAAAGAAATATAATCGCAAACAGACTATTAAAAAGAAGGGGAACTCCATATTAAAAGTTGGACAATATTGACATCCAAAATATAATACCTACAAGATGAGTTTGTATGCACAAAGTAACTTTCACGAAAATAATAGCATATCACATGTGACAAAAGCTAAATTTAAGGAGTTCAGTCATGTAAGGAATAGAAAGACTGGCAATCTTGACTTTCTAAACACAAATGAAAGAAACTATATCCTAACTATTTTCTAAACCCAAATATTATTAGTTGCTTGTAATAGTAGCTTTCACCAGTAAGAACATTTACTAGCATACATTATGGAGCTGTGACTAAGGTAGCAGTCCAGTAGGTAACGCATGTAAGTTACCAACCAAGTTACAGTGCTTTAAAGACATGCTCTTAGGCCCGTACTTCTCAAAATGTGATCATTAAACATATGCAATTTGACAAAAAAATTTGTTCAAGCCTAAGAAAGTGCTCTTAGACATGAACTGTGAAGGAATAAAGAACCATAGGATTAAAATAGATAAAACAATGATAAAATATAGATTAATACCCATAATTATCGTTAACGAGCACAAGGTGCATGGGTATACTAATTTGACCAAACAAGATCCCCATAAAATATGCAAACATAGCTATGCCATTCAATGAAACAAAATAAACCAGCTTCCACGGCGCAAAATACGCAAACAGGGCTAAGTATCCACAAATAATTTTAACTTTGGATAACAAATTATGACAGGTGCATAGTAAAATATCATAGGTGAACATAATCAAGGCGCCCATAAGATTATAAGAGAGGTACAAATACATAATAACAGAAACACATATCTTTTAATATCAAATATGCCATGTGACACTGATTACTGAGAGTTGGACTTCTAAGAATTAAGGTCGAAATGGGAAGTGATATCAGCTTCCGTTTTTGCAAGCCACAAGACTGATGAGGTAAAAAGAATAGCAAGTAAGCATTTATACCTTGAATAAAGAAAGAAAATTCTCCGAGGTAACATCCAGCGGAGAACCAAACAATGAAGCGACAAGACTCAAGAATATTGGCTGGTCCCACTGAACTAACACTTCAACATTTGGATCGCTGATGATATTATACAACAAAGAAAAAAGTAAGATTGTATATATCATATTTTTGCAAAGTCCTAATAGCTATCCGTAGTTTCTTAACAATAAATGGCAAAATTATATATATCATTTGGTCTTACAAACCTAACAGTAGACTTTCAGACTTATTCCATAAACTTTCCGTTCAATTTTTCAAAAAAAAAAAAAAAAAGGTAGCTTTTCGACATTACATAACAGAGTCATAAAACTCATTTTCATCATTATATTCACAGTCAATTACTATTTGTTTCACAAGGAATCTGGTACAAATGTAACTCATGTTAATACACTTGGAGCATCTCCTATGTATGCACTATTTTAGTTATTGATGGCGTGGATACTTAGTACCTTCAATTAAACCATTAATGTCTCAACTATCCACGTCATCAAGACACATCAGCAAAACGAGCCGGCATTTGAAAATATCCTATAACACGTCACCATATTTAAGACAAAATTAAACATTTTGACTGAGGGTGGCAATTCCTAACACGACACGAAACACAAAAATAAACGGTTTAGGGTTGAGTATAAACAAGTTTATGGTCGTGTTCCGGTCGACCCACTTATCCAGTTATCCGGTAACACGTTTAGCCCGCCAACCCATTTAGATAACGGCAGCTTGATAGGATAGGTTAGGCAAAAACAGGTTGGAGGTTTCTAACCCGACACGAATTGACACACCAAATACAAGTACCTGAAGTAACCAGGAGCAAGGAGTGCGTTGAAATAGGAAGAATGTTGCATTAGCCTGTCACACAAATTACATTACATTACAACACTAGTATTAATTAACTTGTAAAATAAATAAATAAATAATAACCTGTTTCTATGAGCTTTAAGTTTAATGATTCTGTTGTTGTGTTTAAGGATTGAAGAAATGTTCCAAGTGCAGACATCAGTTGTTGAAATTGTAATCTCCTCGTCATCATAATCTTGATTAAAAGTAGGATGTAAACAATTTATAAGTACAAACGCTTCATCATTTTCATCTTCTGCAAGACTTATCGACGACATAAGACACTCTCATTCGTTGACTCAGAACGGAATAAAATGTTGAACGAAACAAGGATTTAAAATTACTGTGTGTCTGGCACCTACCCAAACTTTTACACTATACACACGAGATTGAGTTATACGGCCAATATTGAGTTTCCAAATTAAATCTTTAATAATGTCGGGTATGAAATTTAACTATATATATGACATAGTTTTTTAATGTATTCCCACGCCTCCCAAGACCCATGTCGTGTTTTTGTTTTAACTACATACACGAGATCTGCCCATGTCGTGTATAATCTGAAAAACAATAGTTAATGTCGGGTATATTGTACCATATAGAGAAGAATATTACACGACATGTATTAAATATGCATACTAATTCTAGCCATAGACATGTCGATAGTGGCATTGGGAAGGAGAAAAGCTAAAAAGCAAATGGTTGATTTGATCATTCAATGGGTAGATGAGTAAATGAGATTGACTTGATCATCGATGTAGAGTAGAATATATACACGAGCCATTTTTACACATTCCTCAGCTTCATCAAAAATTATCAAAACACATTCTAAAACAATGTCGGGTTATCCATTTTTACACATTCCTCATCTTAGTAATGTCGTGTTTGCATTCAAAAACAATGTCGGATAGTAAACTTCACTATAATCAGTAACATCTTCTTCATAATTGTGAGTGTTTAATAGCATTCTTGAAACAATATACACGACATTGATCATAAACTATCAAAACATCTTCTTCATCTTATGGTGGTGGTGACATTGTGGTGCGTGAGTTTGGTGGTTTTGCTTGTGGCTTGTTTGTTGTGGTGTCGTGGTGGTGGTGGTTGATACGTGAGTGTTGTTTGTGTTGTGGTGGTGATAAAAAAAAGTGCGGTAGCGTGGTGACAGGTGTGGTGTCGTGGTGTTGGTTGTGGCGGTTATAAAATAAAGTGTTGGTGGTGTAGTGGTAGTGGTGGTGGTGGTGGTGGATACGGCTGTGAATATGGCGGATTACCGGATATTTCGCAATTTTTTTCCTTTACACTTGTAGTTTTTTTTATTTGTTACATATATGTGTATTAATATATGTTTATGTTATTTTAGGATTATCCTGCCCAAGTTGCATGTAGGAGTAGGTTATCTATAATCAGTGATATTAAAAGTATGATTGGGAACACCCCTAAGGAAACATTGTTTAGAAAAACATGTTTTGGTTGGTTGTTAGATTTGCCAAAAAAGCAAGAGAGTGGCGTGTTAGTACATTATTTTATATGCCACCAAGTGCCATGTGAAGAGGGAGATACAAATATTGTTCCTTTGAGATATCGTGTACGTGATATTGATCAGGTAGGTGAGTTGGAGGTTCAGTTTGGTAGGAAGGAATTCTGTCTAGTTACTGGTCTAAGGTTTGGAACATATTTTAGAAAGAATTATGAAGATGGACCTAATCCCTTTAGGAGACGAGTGTTCCCTTCGTCAACTGATTCTTCAAAAATAAAAGTTGGTAATGTGTTACGTGCGCTAGACTTCAAGGAGTTTTGTCGTTTGAGCGACAAAGATGCTGTTGGTCTTTGTTTGATAGTCGTGTTAGTGTTGGTGTTAAAAGGGACTGAGCTTAGGAATGTAGTCGACGGGTTTGTATTTAGGTTAGTGGAGGATCTAGATGCATGGAATGTGTTCCCGTGGGGGTCGTACGTATGGCCAACCTTGTACGATTATCTAAAGGATGCAGCAATTCAGCGCAGGGCAAAGCACTTTGCCGAGGGGAGGGATCCTACTAGGAATGGCAATGGGGCGGGTTTGGGGCGGGGCGGCCATCCCCATCCCCAAACCCGATTACAAAAATCATCCCCAAACCCGCCCCAATCCCCATTGGGAATCTTATCGGGGCACCCCATTGGGGCGAGATGCTCCCCCAAACCAGCCCCATTCCCCATTGGGGTCTTATCGGGTTTTCTTTTTTAAGCGCGATCCTCCATCATACTCATGCCTTTCCCTGTTTATTCTTAGTTTTACGCTATTAACAATATGATTTTACAGAATAACTTAAATAATCGAGAACCCATTAATAATATATTAGGCATTGGAATAAATCACAACCTTTTTAGAATATTATGACACAAAACAAGATTTTATGATCACAATTTAAAATATTACAAAAATAAAAATTAACAAAAATTAGAGAATTATATTTAGTACATAAATACTATCACAATATTTAAGGTATATAGATATATGTATATGTATATGTTTCGAGTAGTGAGGGCGGGATTGTGTGCCCGTCCCCTAAACCCGATAAGAATCCCCGTTAAGGCCCCAAAACCCGCCCCGAAACCCCATAAGCATGCTCCGCCCCGCCCCAATAAGTTCGGGTTTCGGGTTTCCCAGTCGGGTGCGGGTTTTTTTGCCATCCCTAGATCCTACTAAACTTCCTAAGTACAATTTGAATGGCTTTATATGGGCCTTCAAGGTATGTCATATATAATATTATAAAGTTCATGTATATGTATATCGTTAACAAATTTTTAACAAATTTGCCTTTTTACAGACGTAGATATTGGCGAGTTTCCCACATGGTGTGACCCCTAGGTTTTATTGTCATAGACAGTTGTATCCCCGATCAATTGCGTGGAGCTATAGAAACATGGTATTTAGAGATCGTCTAGACCAGTTTTTGGATGACCAATTAAATGTGAGTTTGAGATATGACCTTAATTTCTTACAATATGATTATAAATTTTTGTTGGTTTTTTTAATGTTGTGTATATTGTCCATGTTTTTTAAAGGTAAATCCACTTGTCTTTGAGGCTTACGTCGGATGACTATGAGCAAAATACCGAGTGGTGGGCTCAAAGTAGAGCGTATTTTCTTTGGGAATCCGACCCCAATTCCAGTGATAAAGCCTCCAGTAAACGAACCTATTCACGATTTTATTGGACCGAAAATTATACAGAAGATGAAGGCACTTGAGTCGAAGTTACAAGAACATGACTCGATGTTCAAACAACTTGATCCACGATTTTTTGGTGATGATTTTGGGGTAAGTAGCTTACGTTAATTTATTTATTGTTATTCAAAACACGCAAGTATATTTACGTGCTTTTATGTTTCTTATATTTACATATGTTGGAAAATAACCAACTCTACGTTATAATTTTACATTTAGGGAATACCAAAGGCCGACCGTCCATTTGGCGAGCCACCGAACGACTCTTTCTTTGACGGTGTTCATGTACCTACACCGCTGTTGAAGTCTACTTGTCCATCTTGGCTTCCCTCTACCGGACATATTGCTTCCCGTACGCCAATTGGGTTCGGCTCTTTTGCCACGCCTGTTGATTATCAGGCAGGTCCATCTCACGATATGACGTTGGTGTTGACATCCCGGTAACCTATTAATTACATAAAATATTTCATGGTTATTATTGTTACTAGTAATTATATTGATTTTAAAATTTTTATTATTTATTCTTTTTTAAGGATGCGATCGAGCGACCAAAGAGGGATTGTCGTCCGGGTAAATATCTGCAATATCGTTATACCGAACAGGGACCAACCACAATCTTGCCTAAGAAACGTGCCGTCAAGAAGACGCAAAAAAAGAGTACCTCTAACATTCCATCGTTTAATCTGGAAGAAAAAGCGGTTGATGAGAATGTTGAGTATGATGGTGGTGTTGCATGTCTTGGTAGTCGTCATACCGAACCTATTGTAGTTTATAATGTTGACCCTAATAAGGTATACCGGACCCTTTAAATTTATTAACATGAACTTGGTAATTAACAATGTTTGATATTGTATTTTATTGTTTGTTTTTTCAGGTAAGGCGTCGGCGTTATGTTAGTTTAGAGCAATTTCTAGTAAACCCATGTCCGATATACCTTGACTGCCATCCAAAGGGTTGGGTAGCAGATCTCAACTTCTTTCAACAACTACTTCCGGAATTATACAAGAACAGCACTGATCCAGGAGAATTCGGTAAAATTGGTTGGCTGTCTCACGACGTAAGTATATTGTTATATTTTTTTAAACATTTAGATTATTTTAGTTTCAAGAACGTAAAATGATTTAGTTTAAACTTTTGAATCAGCAAATGAATTGTTGGGTTGAGATATTAATAAGAAGTAGGCAAGCTGGCGCGCAATGGACAGTATCGTCATCATGGACATCATCCACTTACCCCACAGATAATGGTGGTAGTGTACCCATGCTTTCGATAGCTCCTTCGATTATTGGAATATTAGATGGTAGCACACAGCCGTACCCTTCATGGGATGAAGTAAACTGGGTAAGTAAATGTCTTTCAACGTTTAATAACTTTTTATAAAATTACGCTTTACTAGTTTATTTAACTGTATATATTTGAATATATTTTCGACGCAGGTGGTGATGCCGATGAATGCAGGAGGGAATCATTGGGTCACAACAATTATTGATTTAAGGATATCCACTTTTTTGGTTCTCGACTCTTTGCCTAGCAGGGCTCGTTGTGATTATTTACGAGGGTATGTTCAAGAATGGACCGGAGTTCTTAACAAATGTTTAGAAGAGGTAGGACATTTCACAAGAACCCGACGTCGGCACTACAATTTCGAATTTCATTACAACGACCAAGGTTATCCGATCCTATACCAAACTAACACTAGAGATTGTGGAGTCATCACTTGGTGGCTCATGCATGAGTTTGTTACGGGTAAGTTTCCACCACAATGGAGTTTTGATGTTGAAGGCTTTTTTAGTAATGTTAGATATAGCATTTCTAAGATGTTTTACGAATGTTGCTGTGAGGAGACCAGTATGTGTGGATATAATTAACAGTGATTTTTAATGGAAGTTGTATATATTTTTATATTTTATGTTTAACTTATATTTGATGTAAATTCAAACTTTTATTCAACTAAATCAACATTACATAGAGATGACGTTGACTTGGATAAACATTACATAGATAATATTAGATAACATTACCTAAACGTAGGAAATGAATATGTAAAGATTCATCCAATAAAAATGGTATCCTTGTCGAAAACCGCAACCATGTTCCTCAATGTAATGTTAAGAGAAGGGGGTGTTGATTTTGGAGTAAACACCGAAACATTACGAAGTACCAACACAGCTCCGACTTTGATAGAGTTTTTGTAACCTGCCTCTTCTGTAAGGACTTTGTGATGAATTGTACCAGACATTGTCCCTGTTGGATCTTTTAGTGTCACTGTTAGCTCACCAAGCGCGTTAGGTGTACAAGTCTTGATTACAGCTACAACAAGTTCAAGTTTCCCTTTCACACAATAGTTTTTTATATCGCCAAGACAACCAGTTACGATGACATCTTCATCATTAAGTAGCTTATGAATCGCGCTGAGCCATGGCCCACGGGTAAAATGATCATCCTCCGTGACATCCTTATTTATTTTCCTTACATACTCTTGTGTTGGCACTACACAATATTCGGGGCCACCTTCCCTAATGTCTGAATTTTTGCGGAGAATAGCCGCTTGAAGAATACCAGCAGGACCGGGTATTATCCTAGTCGGGTTGTTTGAAGAGGTTGAAGAACCCCCAATGTTATGTTGGGGTTCATATGTTGTGTCCCTTCTTTGGGATGGTGGAACGAATGGTGAGTTGTTGTATCGTTTGGTGTATCCGATTTTGTTTTGTTGGGACATATTGTGGAGAGTAACCTTCTTTGTAGAGAGTAGAAATGTCAATAATGTTGGTATGTGTTTAGAAAAATGGAAGTAAATGAGGTTTTATAGGTAAATTTAATGGAGTTGTCAAATCATGTGGGGATAAAGAAAATATTCTTGTCATATTTCGCATAAAATATAACGCGTACACGTTAATGTCATGGAATTGTCAAATCTATGTCAGTGTACAGAATACGAACTGTCAAATCTTCGTCATATTTCGCGTAATAAATTACACGTACACGTTAATATCATGGAATTGTCAAATCTATGCACGTACACGTTAATGTCATGGAATTGTCAAATCTATGTCAGTGTACAGAATACGAACTGTCAAATCTTTGTCATATTTCGCGTAATAAATTACATGTACACGTTAATGTCATGGAATTGTAAAATCTATGTCAGTGTACAGAATACGAACTGTCAAATCTTTGTCATATTTCGCGTAATAAATTACACAAACACATTAATGTCATGGAATTGTCAAATCTATGTCAGTATACAGAATATGAACTGAATAAAGTATGGCTAATTCTGCAAATGAACAGCGTCATAAATGCCTTATCAACACATGCTACCACTAGGTTGTTGTATATATACCCCTTATAAGTTACATTACACACTACCTCATACACACACAAATACTTTCAAGTTCAAAAAGTATTGCTAATTCTGCAAATGAACTGCGTCAAACAATTGTTAGAAGACTACAAATCGAATTAGAAGCTGAGATCACACTTGCAAATAACTTACTGATCCAGTTGACTCGTTATGATGAGCAACTTCGTAGCCGTGAAGCAGAAATAAGGATGGTGCATTCTATGCCAATAATGAGCCTTAATAGCTACGGTTTACATACTCTTCTGATGACTCAAGAAGCGGATATACGTACTGCAAACAACGTAAGGGCAACACGAGAAGAATTATTGAGAAGCATTGTTGAGAAGCAAGAATTCATTAACTATTATAGAGCAATATAGAAATTAGAATCATGTTGCTAAAAATCACATTGCTAAAAATGTGAGTTCTAACTTTTATGTTTTCAAATCGTCTAAATAAAGTTGACCATTTACTCTATTGCATGTTATGTTAACTTTGTTATAATCCTTTCAAGTCTCGGTTCAAGTAGAAAGCAATCCAACTATCTAAAAATAGTAGTTACAAAATAGACGTATCAATTTTGTAATTAATTTTTGTGGATCATTTGACACACTATGAGACACAATATTACATTCATGTTAACTCTATGTAGAACATTAATTAGTTAAAAAAACAAAAAAAACTTGCATTTAAATAGTTAAAAATAATAATACAGATGTAGAAACTTGAAATACAAACATTGATAACGTTAAAGACACAAACTAAACCACAATGGTATGATTTGGTTCATTAAGAAGAATTAGTGATTCTTTATATAGGCCAATGAAAAATGAACCACCATTTGCTTCAATACCTATGTTTTGAAACAATTCAGAAGCTCGTTCGTACACTTGTAGTGAGTGAGCTATATGTTCGTTGCTATTAGCTTCAACAATTGGTTCATCATGCTTGGTAAATCCAACTAATTTTACCACATGCTCAATTGGGAATGGGATGGTGAATAGCACTGTACACGATGATACAATACCACCATCAATTTCTACCCATGCACACATAACTTTGTACCCTTCTGCAAGGAAACTTCCTGAAATTACGATAGAGTTCTGTAGCTGGGATATATAGAATAGAGGCTGAACCATGCTTCTTATCTCTTCAGGTATGCCTAATTATAGAAATTGGTGACTAACCAAATCTAATGAAACAATCATATATCGTTTGTACAAAATACCATCATTAAAAACAAATTTTTCATAACCAAGCCAGAAAATTTTACTACCACTATTGCTTGGCCAGACCGTTTTATTCTAATCTCTTCTCGGGGCAAACAGTCATTTTCAAGATGGTTCCAGCGTCTCGAACTCAATGTATACACTGACACGTACCATGGCCCTTGATCGTATAACGGGTAATTAATTTTTAAAATGGTTAGGTCTAAATTGTCAGGACGTACACCAAAACCGATGACCATTTTTGGTGAATCAGGTTGATTCAAGAAACTAGGGACTAATACTTCTATAGATATTTTTATTGATGGGTTCCAAATAACAACCATCATATTTGAACCATATGAAAAGCACCAGACACCTTCAGAAGTAGCAATTGGCTTAAGAGTTGGAAGATTAATAGTTGTATCTAGATGCGTGAAAGCTAAACTTCCATTTACTGAAAACATAAAACCTACATTACCTTGCATATATGTTAAATTAAAACAACACATATCTGTCTCACGAAAGCCGTAACTACGGATGAAGTTGGAAAAGTCTATGGAAGACCTCCATCTCTTTGACACACTACGAAACTGTAGTAAAGACTTAACTGGAAGTCTATTCATGATATCAACTTGAAGGTCGAATGGTATGTTGTCTGACATTTTTTTAAATGTAAAGGGATAATTTACTGAATAATTTTTGTTAAGCAAAAGATGACAAAGTAAGACTTAAATAGAGGAAGAGTGTGTCAAATCCGTGTCATATTTCGGGTAAAAATTTACACATACACGAAATCGTCATGGAGTAGTCAAATCATTGTCATAGACTTGTCACATCTGGGTCATATTTCGGGTAAAAATTTACACATACACGAAATCGTCATGGAGTAGTCAAATCATTGTCATAGACTTGTCACATCTGTGTCATATTTCGGGTAAAAATTTACACATACCCGAAATCGTCATGGAGTAGTCAAATCATTGTCATAGACTTGTCACATCTGTGTCATATTTCGGGTAAAAAATTACACAGCATTGTATGTGTGTGTGTGTGTGTGTGTATATATATATATATATATATATATATATATATATATATATATATATATATATATATATATATATATATATATATGTATATATATATATACATACCGAAATGTATATCCAAACATAGCAAATTCATATATACATAGCCATGACTTCAGAAATTCATAAATTCAACTGTATATTACATTTTGATAATACCCAACGAGGTGTGGTCATGTACACTAATATCACATACTCATGGTTAGTTGAGTTTGTGCGTTCTAAATTCAAGTTGGATCCCAATATTCAACTTAATTTTAAATTTAAGCACCCTTCATTTGATTTTCGAATGGATATCACTGACGACGACGAGGTAACTTTTTTTGCTGATTACACTTATGCGAATACATGAATGTCTCATATGTATGTGGCTAAAGTGACAAAGTTGGAAGAAAATACATATTTTAGGTCAACCCAAGAAAACCCAACGTTTTACAATTTTTTTGAAACACCTAACCAAAACATCGGATCACCTGCTTTTCAAAACAATACGTATTTTTTAAATGATGGCCCATCTCAAAAATTTGAATCAAATGATTATGAAAATAATGAGTCCGGGTATAAAGATGAGGCAAATTTCAAAAAACCAGGATCATCATTTGCATTCGGGTCAGATGATGATGCAGAAGATGAAGAAAATGATGGTTTTGTTGGTGTAGATGATAAACCAAAACCAGTTCACCATGACTGGAAGAATATTTTTCCATTGATCCCTGACGTTCCAGAAGCACCTATTTACCACCCGAAACCAATAATTTCAAATCAATATAATAGCGATGCTGACATTTATGTCGGAAAGTTTTTTCACACAAGAGAAAAGTTAGACGTTGCAGTTAGGTTGAAATGTATACAAGAAGGTTACCAGTTTTTTGTAGGAAGGTCCGAACCAGATACGTTTTCTTGTAAATGCTATCATTTTAAAGAATGCAAATGGAGAATTTGCGCTAAACGTGTGCAAAAAACAAATGTGTTTCAAGTTACAGGTATGGAAGATACTCACACGTGTCCCAAAACTCAAACATATCCTAACCATCGAAATGCAAATAAAAAGGTTATTGGTCACATTTTTAGAGATAAATTAAAAGACACTAACCGTGATTTTAAACCGAAAGATATACAAAAAGACATCTTGGCGCAGTATAAAATAAGTATATCTTATCAACAAGCATGGAGAGGAAAGGCTTATGGGTTACAAATGATAAGGGGTTCATCGACAGAATCTTTTGAAATGTTACCGTACTATTGTCACAATCTAGGGAAAAAAAAAAAAAAAAAACCCAGGCACTATCACACGTATCAAGACAAACAAAAAAGGAGTTTTCGAGATGTTATTTGTTGCCATTGGTGTTTCAGTAAGTGACACGCATATTTTTTAAATAAATAAATCTGAAAGCGTTATTGTAAGTTTATTCTAATGTGTGTTTACAATTAATATTTTTTTGCAGATTCGTACTTTCGTGCAACATCTCCGCCCTCTGCTTATAGTCGATGGGGCACATTTAAAGGGTTTATACAAAGGTACAATCTTGTTAGCAGTAGGCATGGATGGAAACAACCAAATTGTGCCAATTGCTTACGGTATATGCAGAGGGGAGACTGGTGAATGTTGGTCATGGTGATTTTCCGTACTTAAAGAATGCATGGGCGATAACCAGGATTTGGTTATAATATCTGATAGGCATCCTGTCATTGCGTTAGCAGTACACAATGAATACCCATTGGCGTTTCATGGTATTTGTTGTCGTCATCTTTTGATGAACATTTCTTTGAAAAAACAAAAAAAAAAACAAAGGGGCTATATTGGAGCATATGCAAAGCGTATACACCTGAAGAATTTGATAGTCAGATGCAAACTCTGCAGGCTATTGAGCCTGAGGCGTACAAAAAGTTACTTGAAGCAAATGTGCAAAGATGGTCCAGAGCGTATTGCCCACGCACTCGTGAAGTGAACTTAGAGAACGTGTCATGTATACCTTGTGATCACGTTATTGCTGTTACACGGATTGTGTGCAATTTGTTCAACATTGGTTTAAAAAACCAATATACCAGGCGACGTACGCAGAGTCGGTTAATTTTGTTGGAGAGTTTCACGAATGGGATTATCCAGGGTATATACAACCCATCACTCCTCCACGAATGGACAACCCACAACCTGGTCGGCCAAAAAATACTGACTGTATACAATCTCAGGGTGAGGAACCACGATTAAACATTGTGGTAGGTGTGGTGAAGCGGGCCACCTATGTGGGCAATGTAAAAAACCATTCATCCCTGATCCACTAAAACGGAAACAATACCCAAAGAAAAAAAAATCAGTTAACGAGCAACCTGAAACTACACCTACGTTCGACTCATACCCGACTCAAACACATGATCACAGCTTCCCTACGTTCGACTCATACCCAACGCAACTGTTTGAACAAAACACATACTCACCACAACCATATGATCAAATGTTTTACACAACATACCCACATGACCAAGGTCAACCAAGTCATGAACAGAATGATCATCAAAACCCGTCTCCAGGTTATGAGCAATACGTCTCCCAACGATACGCTTCTCAGCATTTAAATGATCAAAACACTCAGGCATCGAATAATAGTTGGTTTAATTTATTTGGTTTGTAAACTAAGTAGTACATTTTTTATGTTTTTTTCTTACATTGTATTTATTTTGTAACATATGTTATGCATCAGATATGTATGTTTGATTTTTTGTAATGCTAGTATGTATTTCCACAACCACCTTATTTCAAAAAGTACAAATGACAACTCACAAAAACATGATCATTTAAAATGTTGATTTGATAACACAATGTTTGACTTTTCAGCTTTAATCATAAAAAAAACATGATTTGATTACTCATTCACCTATTCTGACAAAGAAATGACTATACCACCCTTAATCATATATATATATATAAATATATATATATATATATATATATATATATATATATATATATATATATATATATATATATATATATATATATATATATATATATATATATATATATATATATATATATATATATATATATATATATATATGCTACTTTATGGTGGTTTCAATGACTCAAATTCAATTATTACTTCTTTCATTCATTAAATGTCTACATCTAATACGCCTACATGCAACTTCACTATCAACTTCAACGGAAAGTTTACACTTAACCCAGTAACATATCAAGATGGTTCAAACATGAATATCAATGTTTCAGAAAATTGGTTTTCAGGATATGATTAGTTATCTAAAGAGAAAGTTACCAACGAGGGTCAACAGTCTATATTACGCATTGCCACAAAACAAAAAGTTAATCGGTCTGAAACCAATTGAAAATGATTATGATATTGATGTTATGTATGACATCGCAAAGGTTGCTGGGAAGCTCCAACTTTTCGTTTCTGAGCATCGAATAGATTTAAGCACAATTTTGATTCCAAATGATGGTTCTCTAGAAGAATCATTTCTTTGGTGTAATTTCAGAAGAAACAAAACTAAAGCGTGAAGAGCGTGTCCGGTATCTACATGAAATGGTTCAAAGAAAAAACAAACTTGAAGAGCGTGCCCGACATAAAGCTGGGTACAAGAAAAAAACTAAACCTACTACACCGTATACCCAAACCATTTTCAATTTTACTGTGCACAATAACGGTCAATTGGTTTGTAGTGGCGGAAAACCACAGTATGTAAATGGTTGGAAGATGAACATCAGTATTCCAAGAATGAAGCTAGAAGAGCTGAAGCAATATTTGTTTAACATCGTTGACAGGAAGATTCATGCTCTTTATTATGAAGTACCACACACTGGCATTTCAAGCACCGTCAAACTAAGAAACAACTATGATATGCATGTAATGTTTGACATTTCAGCAGCACAAGGCAACTTGGAAATTTACATTGACCATGTGGGTGTCGATTTTATTATTGCAAATTATATATGCCCAAATGATACCTTGGCAGAAATAATGGATCATGTGATAACAGACTACACAAGTGACAACGAAGACGGAAAAAAGAACATAACACAATCAGATTACACTTTTGATCAAATGGTTGAATGGACGGAACAAGAACACTTTCAGAATGAGGATGCTAAAGCAGCTGAACGTCATAAAGCCATATGGAAGAATCGTTCGTATTCATAATCATATCACTGAATATGTGTCATGTATGCTTTAAGATTGTCTTATTTATATGATTTTCGTTATCAATGTTGGAATGAATGTTAGCCTATGTATTCAAATTACATTCATTCAAATAAAAGTACAAACGTTCATTACTAAAAGACAAACCACATAAGATAAAAAGATAAACACAATCGTCTTATGTGTTGGGTTGAACAACAAACATTTGTGCCACTCCATCATAAGCACTACAAGCACATTCAACGAAAAACATTACCTCGTCATCTTCAGTAATATCAATACGATAGTCAAATGAAGGAAACTTACAAGACAAATAAATCAGAACATTCAGATCTAACTTGAATTTCTTCACCACCAAATCAACTAACCTTGAGTACGTCATATCATTATACATAATGACACCTCGATGCTGATCATCAAAATGTAATACATACTTGAACTTCTTAATATTTGAATTCATGGCTACCCTAGAGAGAAGTAAGAAATCTATGTTTATTTCAATTCTAAGCTAGGTTATAAAGTGAAGGACAACTCCTAGCAGGAAAAAAACATTTGTTCTGACTTTGATTTTGACAACTAAATGACAATGTCGATATGACAACTCACTGACAATGTCGTATATGCTTAAAATTTTACACGAAATATAACATTTTTAAGAACTAACATTGATTTGACAAATCACTGACAATGTCGTATATGCTTAAAATTTTACACGAAATATGACATTTTTAAGTACGAACATTGATATGACAACTCACTAACAATGTCGTTGTCGCTTAAAATTTTACACGAAATATGACGTTGAGATGACTAATCAATGACTTTCATATGAACTCTTTTTACAATTTTGTAGTTGCTTCCAGAATGTTTTCAAATTCAAAATTAATTCTACACACAATAAAAATGTTTGAACCCACTACAAGATAAACTAAAAAACCGTATATCTCAGCTTTCACATATATAAGTACCTAATTTTTTTCCATCTTTTTAAAGTACTTTGAAAAATGTGGTGTTGTTGGACTACATTTTGTATTTATTATTTTTTTTGTTTTTATAAATTCAAATGGTTATGGCACATACATGTAAAGTTTAAAGGATTCGTATACTACAGAAATGAAAATACATTAACCATTAAATTGAAAATACGGATTATATAGCACATATACTAAACGATACAAAAGTGAAAATGAAAATACAAATAACAACGAATCATGGTGTGTTGTAACCATCGCTGTAATCCGAATTATCAATGTCAAACCAGTTGTTCCTGAGGTATTCTTCATACATTGCTTCATGCTCCCTCCGAGCAGCTTCCTCCTTGTGGTCCTCAGTTAAAATCCTGGATTATATTGGCGTATCACACCCAGTGGAGTGTTCAACACGTGCACATACGGTGGGGGATTTCACGTCACAGATGGTGGAGTATTCACCACGTTCTTAGTCGGTGGGAATAACGGAACGATATCTACCGGTGGGGTGTTCACCAAGTACTCAGTCGGTGAAAATACCGGAACGATATCTACCGGTGGGGTGTTCACCAAGTTCTCCGAAAATTGTTGTTAAAAGTCTCTGACATCAGGAAATTGTTGTGAGAAATCTTTTTGTTGAGCCATTGAAGAGATTTTCTGTGTGTGATATGTGTGTCTATACAAGTTTCTAGGTCTATATATATACACTTGAAAAAATCTCGGTTGTCTTTTACCATTTCATTTTGAGATTAAAAAACCCTAAACCCGAAATACATACACGACATTATCTAGGGCTACATTTCACATCTAAAAACATTTTATGTGATTATACACAACATAGGCTTGGTCTCATACTAAATTAAAAAAAAAAATCATGTCGTGTATAGGGTATTAAATTACCCGACATTGTCTAGGGCTAGAATTTGTGCAAATATCATATTAATGTCGAGTATATAGTTAATATAAATACACGACATGACCCAATGCTAGTACTAGGTGGCAATAAAATATTGATGTCGGGTATATAGTGAAAATGCATACACGACATGGGTCTTGGGAGGCGTGGGGATACATTAAAAAACTATGTCGTGTATATAGTTAAATTTCATACCCGACATTGTTAAAGATTTAATTTGGAAACTCAATCTTAGTCATACACCTCAATATCGTGTATATAATGTAATTTCATACCCGACATTGATGGGTATTTTTGAATATGAGTAAAAATTTGGGTAGGTGCAAACACAACCCAATGAATATGGGTAGCACAGTAATTTGACGACTGCAAGTTAATTAGTTAGTCGTTTGAAAAAAATAAAAAATAAAAAATGTTAACCGAATCGTAACAAAAAAACCGATAACCGTAACGTGTCAACACCGGTTTTGACCAAACCAGTTTCGGTTTGTGGCCAAACCGCGGGTTAGTAACCGGTTTGGATTTTTTGAATTTCAACCGGTTTGGCAGAAAAAAATTTAAAATTTGAATTTCGAATTTCAAACCGGTGGGGAGCCGGAAAGAGCGTATTTTTGAATTTTTTTTATAGATTTTACTATTTTGCCATTGTATGCTTAGTATAAATAGAAAGGTTATGTGTTTGTTCATTTACAACTTTCACATAAGGAAAAAACACTCTAAAAATAAAAATCGAAACAATTTCACTAATGACAACTAAATCTAGTTCAACTAACACCGGCGTTGGTTCTTCAAGTGCACCGACGGTTGTTGAAACTTTACCTTGCACCCGTTCAGCCGATATTTAGCAACATTTCAACCTCGTCAAGATGTCGGATAACACGCCAAAGGCTCAATGTAAGCATTGCTTTCATTTATTGTCTTCTAGCTCCAACTCGACGTTAAACGCTCATATCAATCACAAGCATTGCTCTTCACTCCAAAAGGTTCCGGAAGCAAGTCAATCGTCTATGGTTTGAGACGGGGGTATTTTTGTATACAATTTGGATACTGTTCGTGAACAACTCGCCAGTTTGGTGATTCAATAAGCTTTGCCGTTCAACCACTTCAACAACCCTCGAATGACGAGGGTGTTTCAAAATCATCTTCAACCAAAGTATAATCATGTAAGTCGTATGACTCTTAAACCCAACGCTATAAAACAATGGAAAACGGATAAACAACAATTAAAAGATGTTTCTTTCTTTTTTTTAATTTAAATGCTAGTGTAAACTTAACAACGGATGTTTGGTCCGCTCCTCCTAATTTTCCCGGTTCGTATCTTTGTGTTACCGCACAATGGATTGATCCCGAAACTTGACAAATGATGAAGCGTATCATTACATATAAAGACGTTCTGGTTCCTCACATCGGACTTGCTTTATTCAAGATGTTGAAAAAAGTGTTCATCAAATTTCACTTCGAAGAAAACAAATTTTCAATTACGTTGGATAATGCAAGTAATAACACAAACGCAATGGGTAGAAAAAAAATAAGAGCCACCTTTGGATGGCGTATTTTATCATTGTCGATGTGTTGCACACATCATTAACTTGGTTGTGCAAGCAGGATTAGTGGAGCCCCCAATAGATTACATGAAAGAATGTTTTAAAAGAATGTTAAAAGATATATTTAAATTGGGTACTAAAATATATGTTGATTATATTCGGTTGTGTAAACAATCGGATAAAACTTTTTTAGCACCTAATTGGGATGTTCAGACAAGATAGAATTCCACTTATCATATGTTCCTATATGGTATAAAACAAAAAGTGACTTTATAATATTTTCATGACCGTTTGTTGGAATCAAATAAGTGTAGTCCATTTTCAGTCCAATATTGGGATACTATTGAAAAACTAACCAGATTACTTGAAGTTTTTAACAATGCCACAAAAAGATTATCGAGAGTTTATTATCCAACGTCTCATTTGGTACTCCATCAAATATTATGTATGTGTTCAAAACTAAGTGAATTTGAATTAAATGGTGATATATATGCAAGTATGGTTTCACCAATGAAAATTTACCAATGAAATTAAATCTTATGAAATATTTTGAAGAAATGCCACTGATAACTAGTTGTGCAGCCGCATTAAATCCATGTTTTAATGTAAGCGGGGTAGAGTTACTTATCGACTTGATTACAATTAATTTGGAGGGTTTTGACAATAACTCGGACTTTGCAAAAGACTCTTTGAACAAATCTCTTGAAGGTTTATGGGATATTTATTTTGCAAAATATGGTAACCTAACTCCTTCATTGAGTTCGGCTTCTTCCTCGAGATCGCATAGAGGGAATCCGACGCTTGGCTTGCTACAACGGTTAAGAAAAAATTCCAACAAATGGGCAAAGAATGATCGTATTTCGAACAATGAATATGATAGATATGTCACAACCAATTTTATCTCACATATTTCGACCGATGAAGTTGAAAATTTTGATGTTTTGGGTTTTGGAAAGCAAATGAATCAATGTTTCTCGTTCTATCCCGCATGACCCGAGATGTACTTAATGTACAAGCTACTTCGGTAGCTTCTGAATTGCTTTTTCAACAAGTGGAAGGGTATTATCAAATCGAAGATCAAGGCTCACACCGACGTCTTTGGAGATGTGTATGTGTTTGAAGGATCACTTGGACGCAACCGAGCGAATACAACACACATCAAATCTTGAAAACACCCTAGACTACGAAGAAGGGATCTACGATGAAGAGGTGCCAGCGGGTAAAATTGAATTACTTTCCGATGAAGAAATAAGAGAAGATGAAGTTGTTAGGTCCAACGGATCCGAAGAAGAAATCAATTTCGATTAGCTTTCCGATGTATTATATTTATATATTATGTTTTAATTTTATGTATTATGTTTTATTTATTTCCTTTATGATGTATTTCCGATGTATTATGTGTTGTATTAGATAAAGTTGAAGTTTATTCAGTTTTATTTTGTATAAATCGATGAAAAAGGGGAAAACCGGCTATTCGACAAAAATCAGTTACTAACCGGTCCCAAACCGGTTTCTTACCTGGCACATTATGAGCCCGTGCTTCTTACCTGGCATACTTTTGTGATCACAACATGTGTATTTTAATATATTTGTGTCTCGGGTGTTGTAAAACCATTTTTACCATAGTCAAAGTCTGGAGATTGTTTGCAACTTTTATCAAGTGTATATAAGTTTTTATATTCATGTAATGAAATTTTATGGCTTGCTAAATTATGATATAATTTTTTACAACAAGCTTGATTGGCCTTGGGACTTAATGAAGTAATTTAATGACAACATTCCTAATTTTAATTTTGATCATTTGCCAAAAATGTACATTATGCAGATTCTTAAAAGTTTTTGATATTTTAAAATACATGCCCGTATCTGCTATTTGATGTTTTTTCCCCTTATTCTTATTACCTGTTGTATTACTTTCTTTTAAACGGACTATAGAAATGTTGGGGGTATGGGCTTGACTTATTTGTGAAGATGAAAAGTTTGATAAGCATAGTTGTTATTCTATTTTGCAATTAACTATATGTAGTTTTTTACGGTATTAAAAAACATCAGCTTATTGCGTTTTTTATTTTTTTAACGTTAGTGTATCAAATCTTTACATTCATCAAAGAGGTGGATTGTGTAACGGAACCAGATTACAACTTTTAAGAATGGGAACCAATAATATCGAGACATCGGCAATTATTGCGCTATTTCTCAGATAATAATATCCCCGTCCGATAAGAAAATGTCTTCTCGTTCCCAATTTTTGTTTGTTTTTCGATGACAATAAACAAAAGTCAAGGTCAAACATTGGCAAAGGTTGGACTCTATTTGGAACGTCTGGTTTTCTCACATGGACAACTTTATGTGCCGTTTCAAGAGTAAAGAGCAAAAAAGGTCTTAAATTGTTGTGTTGTGATAAAGATGGTAATTACACCAATGCTACAATAAACATTGTATATAAAGAGGTTCTTCACAAATTATTAGTATCTTTGTTCGTTTTTATTATGCCCAACTATAATAGATACGTATCTTTTTCTTATACGATTATAACTTACAGAAATTTATTTATATTGTGAACATTATATTAAGTTTAGCGATATCTTAAAAAATATGTTAATAATTTAATTTTTGAAGCTAGTCGCCCAACGAGCAGTCTTGTAGCTAGTATATATATAAAATGAGAGTTAACATAAGAGTAAAACATAAGAAATGAATGAGAAATGTTAGCGGTCTCAATCCATAAAACGTTTGTGTTTTGTATTGTATGGTTATCATATAGTCTTTTGGTTTTCTTCCACATTTATATCATTGGTCACTTTCAATAAATACACATACGTATCACTATCCCTATTTTGTGAAATAATTGATTTGAGACTAGACATTTTTTTCTTTTCTTTTTGGTTTATAAAGTAATTTTACAAAAAAACAGGTTTGTAGATTATAATATGTGAGAAGAAAAGCAATATCTTTTGAGAATTACAAACAATACCTTTTTTGGATTACAAAAAAATTGTTTTCTAAAGACACATCTTTTAATTGATTTTCTTAACACTTCTTGATTAAAAAACAATCATATAATGTGTTATAATTAGCGAGGCATATGACAAAATTAAGGATGTGTGTTTTTCTTGAATTCCTCCTATCTACTTGCATCTACATGACTAAGTCTCACCGCGGCCTTGTAAAACTATTGATCTCTTACTCACCATAGCATTGTCACAAAAATGCATCATAAAAGCATTGCTTGCTGAAACTTGTACTTAGTAAAAATTGAAATACGATTTAAAGCAAAGGAGGACCACAAATAGAAAAAAACAAGAAGAAGTTAGCATTCAATTCTGGCTGGTTTATAAATATTGTTATAGCTATCACAAGCGAATTGTAAAAGCCGTTCGCATAAATTTTTCCACAAATTTGGCGGTCACAAAGATGAGAGCGAGTTGGCATCGTCTATCAACTTCATTATTATCACAACTCACATGGATGTGGTCAACTTTCTCTAACATGGATTGCTTGTGAGTTGTGACCATGTTTTACAACCATAAGTTTGTCAACAAAATTAATATGAATATAGTATGATGTTTCATGTTTTCCACATTGGGCTGCTAATATATCAACTACTACAGGAGTGTCGGTCCAAAAAAATGTTTAGAAATAAAAAAAGGTTTTGCTAACGTTCATTTGATGATTATGGTTAAAACACAACCATTTATGCCCGTTATAACATATTAAAATACAATAATTTAAAACCAATTAAGCCAACTAAGCTAGCTCACTTGGCCACCACAGTGTTAGATAGGTTAGTTGGCCCAAACCCAATAGTGGTTTGGGTTCATTAGGCTTAGGGTTTAGCTGCTTATTATCAAAGCTATTTATTTAATATAAATACATATGATGTCTCAAATATAATTCATTCAATCAATAAAATATTTGGTTATCTTACATGGTATCCGAGCTTTAAGTAAGATCTACATACAAAATTTGTTATCCTCCGGTCATCGGCTACTCACCGGTGATTCGGAGGGATCCTAGTTATTTTTGTTTTATTTTAATCTTTTATTTTGATTTTGTTTTTCATATTCAATGCATAAACTATAAACCCTAGCCGTCAAAACACACAAAAATATATGTTGAGTTGCCTTCAACCAACCATATTTTTTCTCTTCTTCATCAACTTGTTTTCGTAGTCGAAAACCATTGTCGTTTTTCGCACATAGTTGGTCGCAAAATTGTCGCTCCTACCTAAAGGCAAAGCAAGCCATGACGTAAAAAAAGTCACGCAGGAGGAAGTCAAGCAATAAACAACTATGTCGCCAAATATAATTATGCTTTCGCTCAACCAACAAAGAAGATGATAGAAGAAAAGAAGAAGTGGCTTTCAACATATGATCCAGTTTGTCGGTTCGAAAGTCTCCCGTTAAAACTGCGGGGGAGTGTTAGATATGTTAGTTGACCCAAACCCAATAGTGGTTTGGGTCCATTAGGTTTAGGGTTTAGCTGCTTATTATCAAAGCTATGTATTTAGTATAAATACATATGATGTCTCAAATGTAATCTATTCAATCAATAAAATATTTGGTTATCTTACGCACGTGAAAATAAATAGAACCGACCATGACCCTGACACTAAGACGAAATCCTCTGAAACGTTATAGCAAGCAATTTCGACCACACGTTCAAACCGGGTGATGACACAGCGAGAAATGCGTATGGTTGAAACAATACCCATAATTGTAAGATCACCGCATAAAATACATGACTTTCACCGATTCTTTTCTTCCTTGCACAACCTTTTCTGATCAAAACGACTCCTCATGACCCATGCTCAAAACCACTATTAATTTATATACCATTAATGACTTTGAAATTAAATGTATCTGATATATTCAACAAACTATAAAGTATTATACCTATCAAATAAATGCCACTTTAGGTGATGATTAAAGTTTACTCATGTACTTGAATTAAGAGAAGTGATTTGCATTTAGTGTGCATTAAACAGTTGTATTGTAAATATAATCTGCTTTAACTGTTTTTACATTTAGAGTATGTTTGGCAAAACTAGCTGTAAGCTGTAAACTGTAAGCTATAAAGCTGTTAACATGAGCTACAAGCTGTATCTTTTTTTTTTAATAAAAGTGTTTGGTAAATTAGCTGTTAAATGTAATTATAAGATGCAAAATAACATAAAAGGACAAATCTATAATTGTAAATAAATGTTTGGAGGGTATATTAGTAATTTAAAGTTTTAACATAGACATTTAAAAGCTTTCACGAATTTTTCATTTTGTTTATTTGTTTAAAATAAAAGCTTGTAGCTAATGCATTCAAACAAATCTACTTAGTTTATAGGAGATTATTTTATAACAAAAAGCTAATAACTCTTCCAAAAAACTCCTGCCAAACAGGCCCTTAGTGGCACAAAAAGGCATTAAAGTTAGGGTCCATTTCCAATTAAGGTATTATGCTTTTTTTCTTGCATAAAAAGGTACTCAACAAAAAAATTTGGCGGATTTGGGTTTTTTTACTAACGTTCGTTAACTCTCTTCGTTAGTATATTACATGTTTAGTCCTTGTGGTTAGGACCAAATTGCAATGAAGGTCCTTACATTCAAATAAAATTATTTGCACAAATCGTCCTCGGTCCTTGATTGGTCAACGCATGCGTGTCACCACCGAACAGTGGTGCCACGTGGCATAGGGTCGAAGCATTAAATCGGGTTGCCACGTGGAGCGTGCCACGTGGCATTGGTATAATATTACAATTTTTGGCTTGCCTAAGATTGAACTCTGGTCCTTTGTGTGGGAAGCCAAGCCTTGCCCGGGAAGCCTTCAATAATATTTCCAAAATGAAATAAATAACCCTTTCTAAGCGTTATGGCGGTTCATAAATAATAAAATGTTGATTTAGTTTTGGCTATCAATTTAAGGGGTTATATGGGCGTCAAAAATAAATAAATATACCGTCGGACTCGTTTTTAGTTCTCTTTTCAATGGTATGCGGAATTTTTCGACAGTGGGACCTCGAAAAATGCAAAAACAAAGGAAAAACGGTGATTTTTGCATTTTTCGAGGTTCAAACAAAGTCGAAAAAATTCCTCGAGCATACCATTGGAAAGAGCACGAAAAAACGAGTCCGACGGTATATTTATTTATTTTTTGACAGCCCATATAACCCCTTAAATTGATAGGCCAAAAACTAAATTGAACCTTTTATTATTTATGAATTGGGCCATAACTTTTAGAAGCATGTATTTCGATGCAGGAAATATTATTGTATCGCTTAGCAAGGCTTGGCTTCCCACACAAAGGACCCGAAGTTCGAGTCTTAGGCAAGCCAAAAATTGTAATATTATACCAACGCCACGTGCCCACCTCATTGGCCCACGCGGCAACCCGACCCGCTTACGACGTACTTAAAATCCCCCGACCGACCCTATGCCACGTGGAACCACTCAGTGGTGACGCGCATGCTGACCATCGTTGACCGAGGACGGTTTGTGCAAATAATTTTATTTGAAAGTAAGGACCTTCATTGCAATTTGGTCCTAACCACAAGGACTAAACATGTAATATACTAACGCGAGTTAACGAACGCGTAAAACCCAAACCGGCCAAAAATTTTGAGCATTTTATGCAAGAAAAAAAGCATAATACCTTAATTGAAAATGGACCCTAACTTTAATGCTTTTTTGTGCCATTTGCCCTTTATTCAATTATGGAAAGAAGAAGATAAAACTGTTTGTGGTATGATTTGATATTTGATTCGATATATACTTGTGCGAATATAATGTAACTTTGTGTATCCGGTTTTTTGTTAGTTTAATTATTTATAACATTATTTGCTTGGAAGAAAACGAATAGAGTATCCAATTAAAACTTGCCTACGTACGTTTATCACTAATTGGCAACTACTTGAGCTAACTCTTTGTCGTTTAGACTTATTCAACTCCCTGTTCAAGTATGCGAGAGCGACATAGTCGCTTAAGTGGCTTGTTCACGGCATTACCGTGGTCCCCGGGAGCTACCTCGAGAGATTGAGAAACATGTTTTTTTTTTTTTTTTTTTTTAGTTTCATCCACCTTTGCAAAACTTTAAATTCTTAGAGCGAATGGTATGATAACGCCCCACTCGGCGTTATGCTAATGTGGACGACGTTATCCTCGCGTTACCACACCATCGATTGCGTTAACGGACGGCGTTATAACGCAAGTTACCATGGTAACTTGCGTTAAGGTTGATTTTTTTTTTGCTTTCTGAATGGGTTTGGGTGTGTGCGTGTGTGTGTTTTCAGTGTGTGTTTGTAACGATTTGTGTGTGTGTTGCAAATGTGTGTGTGCAAAAGGAGGAACGAGAGAGAGGAAGGAGGCTACGTTAAAACTTTTTTTTTTAACCAAAAAAAAAAAAAAAAAAAAAGAACTTGCTTTTAAATTTATAAATGTTATTTGTATTTTTTAAAGTGTCATATTGTTTATTAAAATAAGTAGTATTAGTTTAGACTTTAGAGGTTTAATTTGTAAATTTTATTTTTTAAATAAAAGTGGGGCTCAAAATAGCTGAGTTATGGTAAGTTATGATAGTGAGTGTTTTTTGGGTGAGTTAAGATGAAATGTTAAAGTTTATGTGACGCTGACGTGGCAGGAGGTTAAAGTTTAAAATATTTGTGTTTAAGGGGCCCAATTTTTTGTAACCGAACAGGACACCCAAATTTCATGGGACGGCCCTGGTTATGGTAAGTTATGATAGTGGGTGTTTTTTGAGTGAGTTAAGATGAAATGTTAAAGCTTGTGTGACGCTGACGTGGCAGGAAGTTAAAGTTTAACCACTACTACAAAAAAGGGCATAGAGCCCGGTTGAAAAGGTGCAAAGTGTCACACCCCCAAATTACCTGTTTTGCAGCGGAATGGAATTCCTGGGGATTGACTGTCATAGCATCATAGTTACAGATATATTGAACGACCTAAAGTGTCGTTTGGAAAACACATCGTTTGATTTAATAAAACAATCAGAGTTTACAAAGATAGGTCCCAAATGAAAGTTACTATGCACGGAAAATAAGTTTAGTACAAGTCAAACGATGTTTTTAAAGTTCATAAAACCCAAGTGAGACGCGTCGTCACCGCGACTCCATGATGTGTCCAAATGCATGCCATAAATTGAATGCCTTAGATACCTGAGATAAAACATGCTTAAAAAGGTCAACACAAAGGTTGAGTGAAATCCATAGGTTTAAGTAATTCGTTTGAACACAATCATCGTAGTGTGAGTTAAATCGTTTCACACTCATCGTTAAAAACAAAATCGTATTTATTTCACTAAGTTCATGACACCAAAGCGTAAACATCGCACCAATAAAAATTGGTAATCATCGTTTCATCGCCGCCCTAATAGGTAACTTGCCAAATTACCTTACTTGGTTCAAATATAGTGCCGATTTCCCTAACTGGGTCAATCAGAACGGGAGTGTTAATTCCAATAGGCCTATTCACAATATTCGCGCTCACCCGCAAGTGACTAATGGTTCATGATGTAGGGACTTCGAACATGGCAAATACTTAGTGACAATAAAACATTCGGATATAGCATACAGTTCAAAGCATTTGTGTTCGGTTAAAAATGTAGCATGTATCTCCCCCAAGAGTTTGTAAAACAGTTAAAAGAGTAAAAGTGGGGCTATGAACTCACCTGTTGCAATGATTACGATGACAAAAGTGGGTACACTGAAATATAGCGTGAATCTCGAAAAATGACCTATTATGGATGATATGATATGTAATGAGTTGCAATGTAATGTTATGCATGCATTTCGTATGTTATTTATACCATTTGCGAGTTTTTGGAAAAATAATAATTTTCGTCGAAAAATACTCTTTTGACGTCTTGACCAATCTTAAATCACTTTACAAGTATTTACGTCAAATTGTCATCCTACAATTGTTTCGTAATGATTTATAGTGAAATATTAACTTTTCGTCGTAAAATAATGTCGTCGGAAATTTCATGAAAGTGACAAAATGGCTTCGAAAAACTAGTCGTAAAATGGTGTACGTCGCACATTAGGAAACGAACTCGACGGTTTTGGAAAGTTTGTATCGAAATCTAGAAGTTTTAGTTCATGAGTTTTCGTCATAAAGGTCTCGAACATAAAGATAATAGAGGTTAAATATGGTGATTTTAGTTACCGTAACACTTATCTCGTAAAAATAATATAGTTTTTCTAAAATAATAGTTACGGCAAGTTTATGAAAACGTGTATATCTTAGTCGTTTCAAATCCGTTTTCTACGTATTATACGTCCTTAGCCTCGTATCAAAGTATACTAATATATTTTTGATAAGTCGAAATAATTTGTAAAGCTTAGGACTCGTTTTTGACTCGAATAAGGTAAAAATAGTATGCTGAAATTTCAGAAAAATATATATTTCGTCGTCAAACTTTAAAAATTCATAACTTCTTCGTTATAACTCCGTTTTAATCCGTTCAAGCGGCCACCGATTCGTTTTAAAGTATATTTTCTAAATATCAAGGCCAAAATTTCGTGCCTACTGTCGGATTTTCCAGAAAAATAAAACAAGGACAGAACACTTTTTATACTTATCGAAAATAGTTTTTCTCGCACTAAACCTATTCCAATCCCTTCAAATCAACTCCAAAGCTAATCTAATCCTACCATACACCTTCTTAGGGTGTCATGGGTTCCTAGACATCATCAATACCAATATATAACAAGGGATAATTATAGGATGACTTTATATATATATAACTCTAAAAATCATGTAAAAATGGTATAAATAAACACAAGTCTTGCATGCTTGCTATGAAAATGATAAAATACTTATGAAATGAAAAGGAAAGATGTAAAATAAAATGATATGCTTACAAGTTAATATGATGAGGTGCAAAGAACCAAGGTTTAACCTAAACACTCTAGGTTTTTATTTCAAAACCTTAATAAGAGTGTAATTCTAGATTGTTAATGCTTGAACTTGAGAAAAATTTTGATGATTTCCTTGATGCACCTATGTAGAACCGGTTTGAAGAAGGAGGACAAAGAGAGAAAAACACTATCTTGATTTGAATTATTGTGGTGAATAATGAAATGAATGAAGTTGCTTACATATCTATACAAGTAAGAAAGTTTTTCAACAACCATTTAATGCTACCCCATTTGGGCCAAAGGGGATGTATTCACAATGCACATATATTTTTTTTTCCCATTATTAATGTAAGTACTTGTTGTAATAAATGTAGGAAATGTATAAGTAAAATGTAACTTGTAGGATTTTATATATTAGTGTATTTAAGGAAATTTTAGGTGAAGAAAATTTTTAATAGATCAAAGTAGAGTATAATAAGATCATAAAAATTGTAAAAATACATTCCTTGTGAAATTTGAGTGATATAATAATTATCGTGTAATTTTTAAGAAAAACGTCGTAATAATATAACTTTAACGATTTATATACAAAATAAATTTAAAACACTAGGTAAACCCAAAATATAGTTTTTATCAACTAAATGTAAGTATAAAATATCTCGATCATTTTGGAAGTAACGGATTAAATTTTTAAAATAATAACTCAGCGATAACGTTATTTAATATAAAATTCACGCGATTAATGTGAAATGCAATGTCATGAATGAACTAATATGATGCAAATGATGTTAATGAAATGTAGACTAAACTTAGTCCATATGAAATGTTCGTGATGATATGATCATGAATTTGTCGCTAAACCTTTAAGGTTACACGAATTTGGAACACGTAAACCTAGTTTACGATAAATGTTGAAATGATGAAACATGAATTGTTTTGAGAAATGACCTGAAATTGCGAGTTGTCACATTCGCCCATCAAAAGGAATTCATCCACTGAATTCAGTTCGGTTGGTCTCTCGGTTTAGGTTTGATGTGGCAAACTTTCCCATTCTCGAGCAAAACCCTCAAAAGACTTCTTAGGTAACCGATTTTAACTTAATCTCACAACTCATCAAACAAGAACTGTCATGAGATTAGGCTAAATCGGTTTGAGTAACGGGTCTTTTGAAAATTTGGCTCGGTCATAGAATTGTTTACACATATAAGCCTACTACTCCCTTCATTGCATGATTCTTTCTGAATTAAACATAGGTGATCAGGCTATGTATAATTTAGGAGTAACTATGCAATGCTTGGACTAATCGACTCATATGATGTTTGGTATTAAGTCATAAACCCGCATGTACAATGAGTATGCACTTATGATGAAATGATGAGATGCTATGATGATGTAGTTATAGTCTAGGGTCAATGATGCAACCTAGTTCTCTATAATGAAGCTCTGATGCCAATCTGTCACACCCCAAATTACCTGTTTTGGTGGAATGGAATTCTGGGATTGACCGTCATAGCATCATAGTTACAGATATATTGAACGACCTAAAGTGTCGTTTGGAAAACACATCGCTTGATTTAATAAAACAATCAGAGTTTACAAAGATAGGTCCCAAATGAAAGTTACTATGCACGGAAAATAAGTTTAGTACAAGTCAAACGATGTTTTTAAAGTTCATAAAACCTAAGTGAGACGCGTCGTCACCGCGACTCCATGATGTGTCCAAATGCATGCCATAAATTGAATGCCTTAGATACCTGAGATAAAACATGCTTAAAAAGGTCAACACAAAGGTTGAGTGAAATCCATAGGTTTAAGTAATTCGTTTGAACACAATCATCGTAGTGTGAGTTAAATCGTTTCACACTCATCGTTAAAAACAAAATCGTATTTATTTCACTAAGTTCATGACACCAAAGCGTAAACATCGCACCAATAAAAATTGGTAATCATCGCTTCATCGCCGCCCTAATAGGTAACTTGCCAAATTACCTTACTGGTTCCAATATAGTGCGCTCGATTTCCCCTAACTGGGTCAATAAGAGCGGGAGTGTTAATTCCAATAGGCCTATTCACAATATTCGGCCACCGCAAGTGACTAATTGTTCATGATGTAGGGACTTCGAACATGGCAAATACTTAGTGACAATAAAACATTCGGATATAGCATACAGTTCAAAGCATTTGTGTTCGGTTAAAAATGTAGCATGTATCTCCCCCAAGAGTTTGTAAAACAGTTAAAAGAGTAAAAGTGGGGCTATGAACTCACCTTTGCAATGATTACGATGATAAAAGTGGGTACACTGAAATATAGCGTGAATCTCGAAAATGACCTATTATGGATGATATGATATGTAATGAGTTGCAATGTAATGTTATGCATGCATTTCGTATGTTATTTATACCATTTGCGAGTTTTTGGAAAAATAATAATTTTCGTCGAAAAATACTCTTTTGACGTCTTGACCAATCTTAAATCACTTTACAAGTATTTACGTCAAATTGTCATCCTACAATTGTTTCGTAATGATTTATAGTGAAATATTAACTTTTCGTCGTAAAATAATGTCGTCGGAAATTTCATGAAAGTGACAAAAATGGCTTCGAAAAACTAGTCGTAAAATGGTGTACGTCGCACATTAGGAAACGAACTCGACGGTTTTGGAAAGTTTGTATCGAAATCTAGAAGTTTTAGTTCATGAGTTTTCGTCATAAAGGTCTCGAACATAAAGATAATAGAGGTTAAATATGGTGATTTTAGTTACCGTAACACTTATCTCGTAAAAATAATATAGTTTTTCTAAAAATAATAGTTACGGCAAGTTTATGAAAACGTGTATATCTTAGTCGTTTCAAATCCGTTTTCTACGTATTATACGCCCTTAGCTTCGTATCAAAGTATACTAATATATTTTTGATAAGTCGAAATAATTTGTAAAGCTTAGGACTCGTTTTTGACTCGAATAAGGTAAAAATAGTATGCTGAAATTTCAGAAAAATATATATTTCGTCGTCAAACTTTAAAAATTCATAACTTCTTCGTTATAACTCCGTTTTAATCCGTTCAAGCGGCCACGGATTCGTTTTAAAGTATATTTTCTAAATATCAAGGCCAAAATTTCGTGCCTACTGTCGGATTTTCCAGAAAAATAAAACAAGGACAGAACACTTTTTATACTTATCGAAAATAGTTTTTCTCGTACTAAACCTATTCCAATCCCTTCAAATCAACTCCAAAGCTAATCTAATCCTACCATACACCTTCTTAGGGTGTCATGGGTTCCTAGACATCATCAATACCAATATATAACAAGGGGATAATTATAGGATGACTATATATATATAACTCTAAAAATCATGTAAAAATGGTATAAATAAACACAAGTCTTGCATGCTTGCTATGAAAATGATAAAATACTTATGAAATGAAAAGGAAAGATGTAAAATGAAATGATATGCTTACAAGTTAATATGATGAGGTGCAAAGAACCAAGGTTTAACCTAAACACTCTAGGTTTTTATTTCAAAACCTTAATAAGAGTGTAATTCTAGATTGTTAATGCTTGAACTTGAGAAAAATTTTGATGATTTCCTTGATGCACCTATGTAGAACCGGTTTGAAGAAGGAGGACAAAGAGAGAAAAACACTATCTTGATTTGAATTATTGTGGTGAATAATGAAATGAATGAAGTTGCTTACATATCTATACAAGTAAGAAAGTTTTTCAACAACCATTTAATGCTACCCCCATTTGGACGCCAAAGGGGATGTATTCACAATGCACATATATTTTTTTTTCCCATTATTAATGTAAGTACTTGTTGTAATAAATGTAGGAAATGTATAAGTAAAATGTAACTTGTAGGATTTTATATATTAGTGTATTTAAGGAAATTTTAGGTGAAGGAAATTTTTAATAGATCAAAGTAGAGTATAATAAGATCATAAAAATTGTAAAAATACATTCCTTGTGAAATTTGAGTGATATAATAATTATCGTGTAATTTTTAAGAAAAACGTCGTAATAATATAACTTTAACGATTTATATACAAAATAAATTTAAAACACTAGGTAAACCCAAAATATAGTTTTTATCAACTAAATGTAAGTATAAAAATATCTCGGGATCATTTTTGGAAGTAACGGATTAAATTTTTAAAATAATAACTCACGCGATAACGTTTATTTAATATAAAATTCACGCGATTAATGTGAAATGCAATGTCATGAATGAACTAATATGATGCAAATGATGTTAATGAAATGTAGACTAAACTTAGTCCATATGAAATGTTCGTGATGATATGATCATGAATTTGTCGCTAAACCTTTAAGGTTACACGAATTTGGAACACGTAAACCTAGTTTACGATAAATGTTGAAATGATGAAACATGAATTGTTTTGAGAAATGACCTGAAATTGCGAGTTGTCACACAAAGAGCCCGGTTTTGCATGAGGGCACAAAGGGGGAGGGACTCTATTCGAATGGCAAATAGAGCCCGGTTTTAAAAACGGGCTCTATTACCTGTTATAGAGACCGGTTTTATATCAAAGAACATGGCTCTATGTGAACAAAAATAATTAAAAAAAAAATCCTTCCGGACATGAAATCAAATTACTTTTGGCAAAATGAACATTGAAAACAATGATACATGTAAATTCGTAAAGCGTTTAATTTATTATGAATATTAATGTAGTTACAATCAGCTTGCCACGAGCTAATTTTTTTGCCTCTTAGAGCTGTATCAACCACTTTGATGGCAATGGTCATCAAAGGCCAGCAGTTTAAGCAAACATCTGCTCCAGAGCAGCAATATCGGGCATCATCAAAATCCGAAATATCCTGGAAAACACATTCGTAAACAATCGTTAAATGAACAAAGGTATTCCTTTAGACTATTGAATGTACTACAGAAACAAACTTACTATATCAAACAATCGTTAAATGAACAAAGGTATTCCTTTAGACTATTGAATGTACTACAGAAACTTACTATATCAAACTTACTATCTAATTTATTGTCTGCTGTTCTAAAAAAAAATGCCTAAGATTTATCTAACTTATTGTAAAAGGACCTAAATTCGGATCGATCTTCTTACTTCTTTGAAGTCGTAAAAGCAAAATGGAAACCATGAAATAATAGTACCAAACACTTTATTCTCTTATGAGACTGAGACTTGAACCAGCCAAAATTTGTACTATAGCCTAATGCCAGTAAACACGATGATAACTACACAGGAGTGCACATATTGGATTAAACATGCAAATATAATATGAAAAGATATTTCTACATGTATAAATAAAGGTACTAAAGAGGATTTCAGCTAACCTGAGCTTTATTAAGAAACATGCCAGAGCTTGTTCGAACCTCACTTTCTATACTCTTACCAGATTCATTGTCTGCAACCATTGATTTTTCCAATTTATCCTTTGCCTGATCACCTAAAGTCATATCGAATAGCAAACTCATCAAAACATTAATACATTTAAATTTCATAAACCCTTTATGTTCTTCAAACATTAATTAAAAATGAGCTACTAACAACACATAAACCATTGGACCTGCACAAAACAAACATATGACTGCAGACAAGTCTTGAACCACTGAACCAAACACCCATGACAGTCTTATAGCTTACCCACTGACCCAAACACCCCTGTAACTAGGGGTGTCAGTAAGGGTCGGGTTGACCCGACCAGAACCCAAACCCGACAAGTAACATTTTAGTCTATACTGTGTAAAACCCAAACACCCCTGTAACTGTGTAAAAGATGCTAGTCATTTTTAATACTACTAGTAACATTTTAGTCTATACCGTGTAAAACCTTTTAGTGACTAAACCTATTCTTCATGCAAGTTGTATACAAAAAGATGCTAGTCATAGGTGATTGTTAGTGCGTAAGTGCTAACTGTTGTAAAACTTTATTTGTGAGACTCATATTTGATTATTAATGCTAACTGTTGTAACTTTGGTATATGGTATTTTTAGTCTATTTGATTCAAATACAGTTGACTGCTAACTTTTGTAAAACTCATATTTGACTTGCAAGAAATGATTTTAAAAAATTAAAGATCTTGTCGTAAAACATTTAAGGTTTATAATGAATTTGTAAATGAAGGTGTAGATTCCTCTCTTTCTCCTTTGAGGTTGTGGTTCGGGTTGCTCATTCGTATCATGTTCAACCATATTTTGCCCAGCGATATCATGCTCATCCATAAGCTCGTCCATATTAACCTAACATTAACAAAACATGCAACAATTGCAACTTGAGTAATGGTGAATGTATTACGACATAAGCAGAAGCATGAACGCTCATTTGGAAAGCAAATAACAGGTTCAAATGAAACACGCTATTTATGACAGCAAAAACAGGTCCTGAAACACATATTTTGGACAGCAAATAACAGGTTCAAATGCCTAATTTGTGACAGCAAGCAAGTCTTTCCGAACACCCAATTTATTACAGCAAATAGAACAAGTAACACACTAGTTATTACAGCAATACTATGTCCTGAAACACATATTTTGGACAAAAAATAGAAGGTTCACATGCCCAACTTATGACAGCAAAAAAGTCTTATTAAACACCCCACCAGAAATTAGCAGGTTTATGGAGTAACAGGAACAAATGAATTAGCAAGTTATTATCGGTAAAACAACACATTACGAAACAAATTACAACGAATAAGTATCGTTATAAACTACTACATCGACTTTAACAATAACAATATAACACTTAAAATAATCAACTAAATTTCAGAATCACATCAACAAGTAATCAAACTAATTAGCAACTTAATTAGTATCACTAAAACAGCACATTCCGAAACAGATTAAAAAAGAATGAGTATCAATATAAGTTACGCACATCATCTTCAACAATAAGAAAAACGTATTCATAAAGTAGCCAGTACAAGTCACATATAACTATACGATCAACAAGTAACAACTACCTAATTAATAGCTTAACTTATATAACTAAAACAACGCATTATGAAAAAACTAATTACAACTAGTAATCGAACAAACAAATTAGTAAAAACAGTACGGAATGAATACGTACAGTTAACCAACAAATAATCATTTAGAGCCACCACATCAACAATTCGATCAACAAGTAATCAAACTAATTAACAACGTAATTCGTATCACTAGAACAACACATTCTGAAACAAATTAATATCTATATAAGTTACGCACATCATCTTCAACAATAACAAAAACGTATCCATAAACAAACCAGTTCAAGTCACATATAATTAAATTTCACAACAATAATATGAATATACAATCAACAAGTAAACAATTAATATAACTAAAACAACACATTCCGAAACAAATTACAACGAACGAGAATCGTCATAAGCTACTACATCAACTAAATCAACTCATACGAAAATAAATATTTGTTTTGGTGTCATATTATTTAAATTCCCACATGGAGCTAAAAAAAACAATAAATTTCAACCATTTTATTCAAGAATCAATACCTTATAACCAACAATATAAAAAAACATATAACCAACAGAACTAAATTCAGAATCAAAATTCACAACTTCATTTATGAGATACTATAATGATTAATTGAACAATAACATCAATTGTGCCTCTTTCGAATCAAATCTCTTGCTGGATTGGTTGTGTGACGGCAATGGTGTGCGGCGCTGGTGGTGGTGGTGTGTGTGACAGTCGTTAAGTGGTGTGTGATGAAGGTTGGTTAAGTGGTGTGTGATGAAGGTTGTGAAAAGGGGGAAAAGAGATTAGGGTTTTGTACTTCTGTGTGTAATGAAATATTTGGGGAGGGAAATAAAGCGCCTTTGGTTTTTTGATTTTATTTTGAGAACCGCCTAGTTGGGCAGAGGATTAGAGCCCGGTTTCGTAGAGGAAACATGGCATTAAGGGTTTAGTATATAGAGCCGGTTTTGTATCGGAGAACATGGCTCTTATAAGAGGAATAGAGTTTTTAAAATAAAACTGGGCTCTATCGGTTTTTAACATAAAGCCCTGTTTTTTCCGAGGAAACATGGCTCTATGCCCTTTTTTTTAGACACAATTCATATAGAGCCCGTTTTTCACTAAAAAGGGGCTCTATGAAGGGGGCTCTATTATCAAATCTCTAGTAGTGAACTTGTGTCGTGGTTGCAAATGCTCTTAGATTCAAATTAATACGCTATACCAGAACTTGTATATATATTCCTACATATTGTCGCAACTCGATCTCTTTAATTAGTTGTACATTTTATAAAAGAATTAAATAAATCTTTTGAAACTTCAAAGCGATGAGTGATGTTTTGTAACGTTTGTTTGATTCGATCTTCGTTTAATCTAATTTGATGTTTTCTTGGCATGATTCAACAATATTCAAGCCTAGCTAGCTAGCTATCAATTGTACGTTCGACACATAGACCATGCATTACCATTCACTCGTAATAGGCTTTATTATATTTTGTCATATAGTAAAGGCATGCTCAATATTTGAGCCCAACAATGACTTTATGCTCTCACATTAATTTATAGCGTCGAAAATATATAGAAGCTGTAAAATCGAGAAAAGCTAGGTGTATTTTCTTTTTTAAATATAATATGATCTTGAAGCTAGCCAATGAACGATATATATACCCTTCCTAGCACATACACATGCATTGCATGTATATATCTAATTAGTTATATCTCATTATCATATCATATATACATTTCAACAAAACATTATTGCACCGCTGCATTAAATTTCGTTTAGTTTTCCACTTAATATCTTTACTATTCAATACTATTTCAATCATATCAAATCAATTTCATACCAAAACTTGCTCGTTTTAAGTCAAATTTCTATATCGCAAGTCATAGTGACATGCTACCTTTGTCTATTTAAAATTGGCACTATTTCATATATATGACTGTTTGGTACGTCTATATCTATATCTGTATGTATATTATATCTTGAACACTTTATAAGTTTTCACACGACACGGTGTGGCAGTGGAAGCTATGGAAGGCAGTGGTGGTGGTTCATCCACACTTGGTGATCTTTTGGGTTATCATGGTTGGTGGAAAAATGAAGGTGATGATGAAAAAGTCAGCAGCAATGGTGATGGTGTGCATGATAAGATGTTAGTGAATCGTCCAGTACTTGACGTTGTTGATGAAGATCATCTCATGCTCTTAAGGAAATTACGAGAAAAAATTGACAGGTGAACTATGGCTGATCATGTTTATGTTTCTTATGTCACAAATTAATTATTTTCCCTTTGTATAGATAAATATATACATCATGAGTTTAAGTTCTTTCTTTTTAGAAAATGGAAGTAGATATCACTATATAGTGGCCGATAGATAAAAAGTATCAAAGAGCTTCATCTAAATAGTTCAAAACTATAAGAAACAAACTTGCTTTCCTTTTAGGCAACTATATATATCGAACCTATACCGTATAAGTATATTGTTAGGACAATTACGACAATAAATCCGAAGTTTGATTGTGAAACGCTAGATCGCGAGTTGTATCGAGCATAAGTAGCAAACACGAGAGACTACAAAGAACCGACAAAAATATGCACACAATTTTTTCCCCTGATCCCAGTCATCATAACCCGACAACTTTTGATCACTTTGACTCTACCCATCTACATCTTCATAGTATAACCCTCTTTTTCAAGAGTATCCAGTGAAATCAAGCTCCTTTTTAAGCCTGAAACATACGTGACATCTTCTAGTATAAAACTTGAACCATTATGCAATGATATCTTTACCAATTCGGTCATCCAATCAATCATGACTACAACCAAGGCTATTCCAAAATAGGCGCTACCGTCCTCATCAGAAGAATCTGATCATGCTTACAATTCTTGACGAATCTACTTGAATTCTTCATTGGACGGTCTCTCTTCAAATGACCCTCTGAATGACATATGAAGCACTTGAGTTTATCAGTTCCACCCATTGACTTAAACCTGCGAACTTTCACCAGAATGAGCTTTCCTTGAATGATCTGACCCTCCCCTTACATATAACCCGTCACCAGTTTCTTTCTTTGTTCCTTCAGTTCTTTTCTTCAACTCCCTTGAATTCAAAGTCGCCAGAACATCCTCCATTGTCAACGATTCCCTCCCATACAACAATGTCTCCAAAAAGTTTGCGTAAGACGATGGCAACGACATAAGTAACATAAGTGCCTGATCCTCATCCTCAATCTCAATATCAATATTCGCCAAATAAAGTATCAACTTATTAAACTCATCTATATCGTCACTCAGTTTCGTACCTGGACTCATATAGTTCGTGTACAACTTCTTCTTCAGATACAATCTGTTTGCTAAGGACTTAGTCATAGAAAGACTAGTCAACTTCATCCAAATTCCTACAGCAGTTGATTCCTTGGTAACTTCCCATAAAACCGGATCTCCCAAGCATATAATCAAGGTACTATATGCCTTCTTTTTTATAGAAGCCTTTTCACCTGCTTCCATATCCGCGGATAATATCTATAATGCAACATCACATCCCTGTTATACCATTAAAGCATGCATCTTTATTTCCATAACCCAAAGTCATTCTTCCCATCAAATTTCTCTATGTCAAACCTAGTTATAGAACTAAGCATTCTTCTTACTCGAATTGTAAGCTTTATTGGTTCTAATAAAGGGGTGTTCGAGGGTAATATCGTGTGCTTATCGTTTATACTTTAGTTGATATCTTTGTAGTCTTTTTGTTCTTCTTTGTTCGTTTATCCAATGCGGGTTTCGCTTTTGGTGTTGCAGCTTGGTACTCGACGTGGAAGCTCTAGATTATGTTTTTTGATATTCGGGTTGTTGTCGAATCTTCCAACATATATGACCCTGTTTTTCGAAATACCTTGAATTTGAGCATGTTAATTGTTACTTTTGAACGTGTGTATATCACCTTTTATGTAATAAGGAGTTGATAGTGAGTCATAATAGTAGATTAGTGAAAGATAGTTCGTTCATTTTCTTTGATGATACTAAAAAATCTGATATCTACCAAAGGCTTTTTAGCTTAGTAGTATGTGAGTGACTCATCAACTTAAATGTTGTGGGTTCAAGTCTCATTAGAGATATGTGAAATAGGTGGTGTAGGTTGTAATAAATTTGCCGTTCAAAAAATAAAAAAAATAAAGAATAAAAAATCCGATACCTATAGAATAGTGGTGAGCCTTTTTATTAACGCTCAGTTCTCGAGTTTTGAGTGAAGAGAAATGGAAAAGAATATGAAAGGGAAAAAGGAAATTAAGTGTTAGTTGTTATGTTTTTAAGATAGAAGAGTGAAAAGGAAAGTAATCATAATCATGTTTTTTAGTGAGAGGAAAAGTAAAATAACTTGATCAAATTATATATATGCCTTTTAGTTGTTAATGTCAAATATTTTAAAAAATAGTATATTAGTCTTTACACAACATAATGTTTCCTTTCCTTTCTCTTTCCTCTCAAAAGTGAGAGGAAGATTTACTTAATAAAACTTCATCCTTATTTATTTTCCATTTCTTTTTTCTCCTTTAAAAAAGCTCAAAACACAAAAAACTTTTAATTTCATTTTCTTTCCTCTTCCATTTTAACCCAAGACCTGAGCGTAAGAAAATGAATATAGCACAATCTTACAAGTATTATTCTCATATAAATAAACTTTTAGGTAGAAAAGACGTGTGGCGTGGCTCTTAATTTATTGAAATTAAAAAGTCTATTAATGGTCTTTATTACTAGTAACAAGTTTTCTTGTATTCTCGAACAAAAGCAAACGTAAAATATTTATGTGGGTAGGTACATTTGGATGTTTTAGGATACAGAGTCATGGATATCTATGTACATATGAATACGTTGTTTAATTAATAGAAGAACTGTCGTTCAGTTAGTTCATGATATAAATTGTACGTTTCCTTCAACTAATTTGATTTATGATACATTTATTATGATGTTTGATTGCAAAGGCCAAAGGGGACCTCTCATATGTTTATTACTGGTATATCAATAAGTATAGCGAAAACGATGCATGATTAAAATACTTGTGGCTCTGGCACATTTTGGCCATGCATAATCGACTTGCCGGCCGTTTTACTTTTTTCGAGTTGAAAATCAAAGATTAACGGCTACTAAGAATGTCTAAGATCTAAAGTTGTGCCACGTATCGTTAAGATTGACGAAACGAGATAACAATGATTAGGTTGGCCCAAAAGGTTTAGGTCCATTAGGGTTAGGGATTGTATCGCTTGTTTATTAAGTTATGTATTTATGGCAATCTTAATTTTAATTATGTAGTCACACAAAAACACAATTCTAACATTTATTATGAATAGCAATATAGTTTTACATATGTTATCAATTTGCCGTTAAACAAAGAAATTATATATGTTATCAACACTATAAATTTTGAGTGACAAAACCCTTTAACCATCACCCACCTGACCTAGTGGGCCGGCCAGACTCTGTTAATGTTTTCACAAGAAATATCAAGTTCAAAACCTACTAAATTCAAATCTGGATAAGGATTGGTTATTGGTACATCCTCCCAAAGGTTTCCTAAAACTGTCCATTTACATGTCTTTTAGCAAAACGTTGTGACAGTTAACAAAATGATATTGGATTTACATGGAATGGAATGGAGATAAAATTGATGAAGTCATTAAATGGTCGAGAGACATGAAAATTAACTTCATCTCCTCAACTACTTTATAACAGGCATGTACATCTATCCATTTATTGTGGATGTGTATAGGTGGCCAATCCTGGTTCCAATCAAATGTTTACACTAGAACTATCTAATATCTTGATTTTGATTGAGTCGACAACGTAAGAAAGTTGTAATGGCTCATCAATTTGTCCTGTATGTATGTGTTGATTTAAAGTAAGTGTTTCCTGCAAACGATTCCTCAACACCACTCCGGGTTCACCTTTCGATTAATTATCCTTCCTGGATGAGGCTTTCATGCAGCCAACACTCATGAGCCATGCGCGTTATTCTTTTGAAAATATAGGGTGTCCATTTAGTGTTAAAACCTAAAACTGGAAAAAATATTTCCAAACATCTTTTCTACATTACCGACAATTTCCAAAAGGGAATTGATACGTACACACGGATCTTATTGATCCGCACACATGCAATTAATATACATTGATTGTTATGTCCTTATACAACATTTAAGACTTTTTCTCAACCAATCTACCGTGCTCTGTTTAATCATTCATCATGTGTTTTTTACTTTCAGTCAAACATCCTCTCGACTTGCACAAATTCTGATGATGTTCTTAATACATGTCTATAGTTAATTCAATAAAGGGTGACAAGAAGCAAAACAGATTACAAACTAATGAGTATGAGCATGTACTAACTGTTCTTAATACATATATCTGTGTTAATTTATTAATTACTTATATATATAACTTCAATTCTAGCTGCCATGCATGGTCGAATATATATTTATTTATTTTTTAAATTCAAGAAAGTCTAGTTAGGCGTTTGTTACACTAATTAAGTGCATCAAGAAAAAGATTCAGTTTGTTCAAAAAAAGAAAAAGATTCAGTATATCAAAATTATGATGGGCTTATTTTATTGAGCTAATAACCTTTTAAAACACTATATGGCAGTTCTGCGTAGCGAACTAAAAAAATAACTTTTTTAGATATTAAAGTTGACATTTTTGTCTTTCTTTAAGTTTTATGACCAAATTGTGACCATTTTACCCTTCGAAAAATATTTCAAAAAAAAAAAAAGAAACTCGAAAAAAAAATTCAAAAATTTCAAAAAAAAAGTATTTTGAAAAAAAAAATCAAAAAAAAAATTTGGAAAAAAAATTTCGAAAAAAAAGTATTTTAAAAAAAATTTAGAAAGGGTAAAATGGTCATAATATGGTCATAATACTTAAATAAAGACAAAAATGTCAACTTTAATGTCTAAAAGATTCATTTTTTAGTTCGCTACGCAGAACTGTCATTATTGACAAATATAATGCTTTAAAAGGTTATTAACCCTATTTTATTTTGCATGACTGTGTAAAATCTTGATTCAACTTAAATGTAAGATTTAGCCTAAAATAAATGTTTATGAATGTTTTTACCTTAAAATTTTGTTTTTAAAACTATATTGAATACAAAGCGACGGTGTATAGCTATTAATAATTATATTTGCGAATGTGTATTTTGGTGTGACCTTTGATGCACACTTACGAGTTTAATTTGTAAGCATTGCGAAAAAAAATTTATGATTTATAAACGAAAAAAGAAAAAAGTTTGAAGATCCATATTTAAACTATTGAGTTATGCTATTTAGACCTACAACACAAGCCTAAATATATACCTAATGCATAAATCACTTGTACAATTGCATTAACTATTTTCTCTCTCTAAATTCTCACAAATCAATTTTTTAAATCAACTAATCAAATCATTAAGTTCATTTGTAGGCATGATTAGTAGGTCCAACAATCATTTTTCTAAACTATTAGGAGTAATTTAGTTGTGGATGTTTTTACCATTTTAATTAAGGCTATTTTAAAAACTTGCAATTTAAATCGAATTAATTACAATAATTAAAACTTCTCATTTGAACTTGTTTTGGAAGAAGTATTATAGGCAATTAATATTACTTAAGTTTTAACCATTTTAAGTTTAAGAAATGCATATGCACGCATTATAAGTTACTAGCAGTACCCGCGCGATGCGGCGGTGGGTACCTTGTGACTAACTTTTTCAGCGAACAAATGTTATTTTATTTTGAGCTGCTTGATTTCAGATTTATGTTTTGAAAGCTTAATTAGATTGTAAATTGTGGTTAAAGAGTTGTATATTTTGGTGAATGAGTGAATTAAATTGTGATATTAATTGTATGTATTGAATAGTGTGTTTTTAGTTTTATTTGTATTTGTACATTGTGCTTAGGTAGTTGTATATATTTGTGATGGGGTGTATTGTATGTATGTAAGAAATAATATTTGCTTAAAATCAATTGTGTTTTACATAGTTGTACATTATGTTTTATAAGTAGTATTTGCTTAAATTATAATTTAGAAAATTTTAAATTCATAATAAGAGAGAGGGTCATCCCTCCATTATAAGTAGTATAGATGGAGATAAGTTGGTAACATGTATCCGATGTATACAATAAGCCTATAATTAAGGGGAATTGATTTGCATACATTGACTATTGATTGAGACACTCTAATTCATGTATGAGAGACTTCTACAATATTAACATCGCACATTAACTGCTTAGCAAATATAAAGTTAGAGTGTGCGCATATCTCCCATAATTAAGGGTCTGATTAGTACTTTCAATAAAACTGTTTCAAATGATTTTTGCAACGTTTATCAACTGTATTTGATTAGAGATATATACCAGAAATTGGATGGTTGTATTAATACTAGCAAGGTATTTGTGCGTTGTGGAAGCAGGTACCTTGAAATAAAAATTTTCGGTGAATCACGTATTTTAGTTTATTATGTTATTTTTGACAATAAATTTACAGATATTAAGAATTTCGTTTAGTCCGTGCCCGTTCGGGCTCGAGCCCGTTGGCCCGTGCCTACTTGGCCCATACCTGTTCGGGCTCGAGCCCGTTTGGCCCGTTCGGGCTTAAGCCCATTTTGCCCACCGACCGCTCGGCTTGAATATCTGTATAATGTGCTTTATTATTTGTATTAGTGACATTTAATGCAGGGTTCCGGCGTTGCGTCGACGGATACCCGAAATAAAATTTCCGTGAATCATGTATTTTAGTTTATTATGCTCTTTTTGATAATAAATTTACGGATTTCAAGAATTTCGTTTACCGTTCTTTGCCGAGCCCGTTTGGCACTGCTTCTACCATTGGACCGCTTCGCTTGAATATTTGTATATCGTTCTTTATTATTTGTATTAGTGACATTTTAATGCAGGAATTATGTTTAAGTTGGTTGTACAATATGCTTGATAATTTGTATTTCTTGTGTAATGGGTGTTTTAATAATTGCATTAATTGTATTTATTGACCTGTTAATTAATTAACTACATTAAATATCTTGACCACATTAATAGTGTTTTGTATTTTGTACATTAAGCTTTAAGGACTTGTAAGTCTTAAAATTAATATTGATGAGAAAGATCATTAATAGTGCATTATGTATTGTACAATAGGCTTTGTATTTTGTAAGTTTTAATTTTAAGACTATGAAGAGAGATATTCATTCCTCTATTATAAGTAGTATAGATTGCTTCGAATGTACTAGTTATAATACCCGTGCACGTATGGGGTTTTGATAAAAAAAAGTTATTCTATATTAATATTGAATATTGTGTATTTAAAGGTAATTGCATATAATTATATAGTTACAAATTTCGTGCACGCACGAAGTTTACATATAAATCAAATTTATTTTAACATTTTAGTTAAGTATATACACATATAAGAATTTGCCCATGAAAATTGTGATATAAGTAGTACTAATACTTATGCACGAGTTTTTCATTATGCATTAATATCCATTAAAATTTGGTAAAATATTTGTAAAAATTTATGTTAGGTAATTCAAGATTTAATTTTATTTAGCTGACAAATATGTTGATGTTGTTATTTAAATTTCACTACCGATATTATGCTGTACACATGATGCAAGTTTAATAGCACATAACGTTGATAAAGTTAAAGTATACTCATTTAAGTTTTTTTAAAAATATTTTTCTTGATATCCTTATATAAATAAATAAGAATTACATGAGTCATTCTTATAAGTACAATCTTGTATATTTATTTTTATATTAAAGTAATCCGTGCTTACAATTTGATAATTATATTCCCGTTTTCAGTAATTTAGCCGTATTTAAAATGTAAACTCGTGTTCACATATGTTAAACTTTTAAAAGTGAAATAAATGAGTTCTTATTTAAGGTATAAATATAAGATCATTTGAGGATAAAAGATATTTTACATATCAATGGATCAATCTCTATCATCTATCTTCCTTCAATTTTTATTTGATCTAATTGATGAGATTAATCATAACAATTTAAAAAACACACTTTCATTTTTTTTTCCTTCAAATATTAATATATTTCAAACCGTTAATCGTTAAGCGAAAAAAATATATACCAATACGACAATCATTTAATTATCTTTCTATAGATAGGCACTTTGATACACTTTCGATTAAAAAAAATTCATTTTTTTCATGTTTTTTTTTATTAATTTTTTTCGTTACTGAAATTTGCATGAAAAAAATCAAATATGATTAAACTCTAATTTGAATATCGCATGTGATATTAGTGTTAAATCACATATGCTAAATTTGAATATCATATGTGATATTAGTGTTAAATCACATATGATACATTTGAATATCACATGTGATATTAGTGTTAAATCAAATATGATAATATATTATATATGACTTAACACTAATATCACATGTGATATTAAATATCATATGTGATTTAACACTAAATATCACATGTGATATTCAAATTATTGTTTAATCACATGCGATTTTTTCATGCAAATCGCAGATTTGAAAGATAAAAAAACGAAAAAAAAGACGAAAAAACGTGAAAAAAACGATTTCTTTTATTTTTACCGAAAGTATATCAAAGTGCCCGTCTATAGAAAGATAATTAAATGCTCGTCGCGATGGTGTAATTATTTTCGCTATGATTTTAATCTCAACCATTGATTTCTTTTTAGATGGAGGGTGGGGATGAGCCCCTTGATATGTGAGAAAAGTTTTGTATGTAAAATAACTCTCATATGAACGTATATAGTAAAAAAAATTGATACTTATAATCATGCACATTTATATGTTGTATTTTAAAACAACATATAACAAGTAGGGTTGGATCAGTTGAAAAACCCCTTGCCTCTCAACCGAGAGGTCAGGGGTTCGATCCTCACTCCCTACAAAAGGCCGGAGGTCCTTTCCACCTTTGGTAGAACTGGAAGCAGCCTCTCTACCTTAGGTAGGGGTAAGGCTGTCTACATCTTAACCTCCCCCATACACCGGAAACGGTATTGGGTACCCATAACCCGTGGAAGACGGCATTGGGCGTTACTTTACTTTACTTTTTTTTATTTTAAAACAACATATACATTTTATATTTTAAGATTTAAAGTATAAAGGGTATATTTGTTTATAAACAATGTATAAAAGGTATAAAGTATAACAGTTTAAAAGATGGTGTCATATTGTTAGCATGAGATTTGATTGATTATATTGTTTTATTTTTGGATGGGTTGGGCACCTTGTAAGTGATGGGCCCGGAACACATAAGCTGGGCTAGACTAATATATAATGGACCATATCATTCTTTGTCTTTACTACTGTATTAGATTAATTAATGACTTCTTGAAATAGTTGACAATTTAAGATAATTTTCTTTTATCAACTTTTCAAGTTTAGATAAAAAATAATATTTATATTACATACTAATGCATTTAGGACTTTTAAAAGAAGAAGTCTTAAAAAATTAAGACAAAAAACATTTCTTGAATTGGAAGTATTTCAAACTAACACATACATATGAATATGAGTTACATTACATTATGGATTTTAGTCTTTTCAGTTGGAACTGCTTCTAATATTTATAAACCTCATTAATTTGTAATAGCCCATTTATGCTGTGTTCTTCAGTTTGAGCGTAGAGAAACAGAAAAAGAACACGAAAAGGAAGAGAAACAGAAAAGAAAAAGAAAGTTGAGTTTGATCACTGTGATGTGTTCTTGAGTTATGCTCTCAAACCACATGAAAAGGAAAATAGCTAGGCCAAATTACAATCTTGCCCATTGTTTCCTGGGCCATCTTTTAAAAAAAGGGGGCATTTTAGTCTTTTCACCAACTACAATAATGCTTACCTCTCTTTCCGCCCAAATTTGGCCGGAAGATTACACCACAAAAAGAACACAAAATGTAGTGAGAATCCTTTCCTTTCTCTCCAAATTATAACTCAAGAAAACAGCGTTAATCAATGTGATTTAATAGCCCAACTAAAAAGAAAAAAAAAATGAAATGCGATTTTAATAATAATAAAAAAAAAAAATATGTACTATAACTACCATTTTAATGCATATTTCGTATATAAAAAGCCTACAAGCTAACACACTTTCATCTCAGCTTCTAAAAACACACATGACCATCACCGGCTAAATAACTGCTGCCACCAGATCTTCGGGCATGGTGGTTTGAATGGTTTCCGGGTTTTATCTTTATTGTGGTTTTAGTGAACAACAGACCTTCGAGCATGGTGGTTTCGGCTAAAGTTCCATTCCGACCATTAAAATCGGTCGTCCCGGCTGTTAATAATCGCCGACAAGAGGCGGTGATGGTTGAAAAGTTATTTTAATATAAATCATCATTCATTTGTACGTTATTTTTAAAGAAAACGTGTAACCAAATAACATTTGTTCGCCGCAAAATATAGTCACAGAGTATCCATCGCCGTATTGCGCGGGTACCGTGTAGTACCTAGTAAATTTACTCAAAAAGTGAACCGCATGGATGGTTTTTTCAATTTACTCAAAAATGTATTCGGGACAAACGAATGCACTCCCTCCACGGTATGTTTGACATATAACCCAAAATGATATGTGTAGTGTTGGGACTGAGGTATCAAAGATTGAAGTAAGATACGAGAATTTATCAGTTGAAGGAAATGCATTTGTTGGTCATAGAGCTCTTCCCTCTCTTTATAACGCTACTTTTAACTCAATTCAGGTACATTGTTTTTTCGCCATACAGTATTACTTACTACTACAGTATATATCAACTTGTAACATTCCAAATTTTCATCATAGAGCACACTGCAATTATTTGGGCTCACTCCTTCAAAAAAGCAAAATGTGAACATCCTTGACTCTATTTCTGGGATTATTAAACCATCAAGGTATTTCTTCTTTTAGATTTTTTCAGTCATCTTGCAAGTATACAAGTTTGTTCTAAGTATTTGCATTCAAACCTTATGGTTCAACACAGGATGACATTGCTTTTAGGTCCGCCGGGTGCAGGGAAAACTACATTGCTTCTTGCACTTGCCGGGAAACTTAATCATGATCTCAATGTAATACACACTTGGTTCCAAACATTTTACCGATTTTTATAAAGTTAAAAGTGTTTATAATTGTTGCTCAACAATGCAATGCAGATGTCTGGAAACATTACCTATTGTGGCCACCAACTTTCGGATTTTATTCCTCAAAGAACATGTGCTTATATAAGTCCAAATAATCTTCACACTGGTGAGATGACGGTGAGAGAGACGTTGGATTTTTCAGGACGGTGCTTGGGTGTTGGGCCAAGACATAAACTACTTTTGGAAATCTTAAAGATGGAAAAAGAAGGAAATGGGTTCATGAATGCCACAACACTCCAAGGCAGAGAAACCAACTTGATCACTGATTATGTTCTAAAGGTTTTTTTTAATCAAGTCCATATTTTACTTCGTTTCTACGCTAGTAACAATACTTGCATAGGAATTATATCATTACTTGAAGCATAAAAGCCTTAACATGCTGACAGTTTTTGAAAGTTAAATAGTTTATCTAAAAAAAGATTTAAGATTTTGGTGATCGACCTCCTTTTGAATGAAGTGAAAGTAAATGTTTTCTATTGCATTTTGCGCTTGTTACCTGCATTGAAAACTTATATTGTTGTCTAATAGATACTCGGGCTGGAGGCATGTGCTGATACTATGGTTGGTGATCAAATGAGAAGAGGTATCTCTGGTGGAGAAAAGAAACGCGTGACCACAGGTAGGTTATGCGGTTTTTAATGATACCTATGGCTCTTTAGTTTACAATGTATTTTTGTAGAATTGGTTGGCCTTTGAGATCGATTTACCTAGAGGCGACATTCTATTAATATAATTATATATACGACGATTTTGGAATGTATGTATTATCTTTATCAGATCAAATAGTTTTGTTAAATGAATAAAAAAAAATGCAAAGACGTTAGATGCATAAAGAAACCTCATAAATAACTTCATTAGTTTCAGTGATTATGTTTGCAATAGTATTGTTTATATAATAATATATTTGGGAAAAGTGAATATGTGCACATCAATACTTTCTTAAGAAAAATGTTTACAGAATTACCCATTTTGACCCGTTACTCAAGCCGTACATTAGTTGCCTACTTTCACATCTTAAAAGTATCACAGATCAACGTAACTTACTTGAAAGTTCAAAAGAGTACACTTGATAATATTATACTAACACCAATGTTTTGTTGCTACATTTTGTAAAAAAAATGATACAGGAGAGATGCTAGTTGGACCTGCAAATGTGTTCTTTATGGACGAAATATCGACTGGACTAGACAGCTCCACTACCTATCGTATCATAAAATTCTTGAGACAAATGGTTCATGTAATGGATTTAACAATGGTCATCTCCCTTTTACAACCTGACCCTGAGACATACAAACTTTTTGATGATGTCATATTAATGTCCGAAGGTCAGATTGTGTATCAAGGTCCTTGTGAAAACGTTCTAGAATTTTTTGAGTTGATGGGATTTAAGTGCCCAGAAAGGAAGGGTGTAGCTGACTTCCTTCAAGAGGTAACCTCAAGAAAAGACCAAGGACAATACTGGTTCAAGGAAGATCAACCTTACTCATACGTTACGATCCCTGAATTTTCAAGGGCATTTAAGTCATTTCACATCGGAGTGAAACTCGAAAATGATATCCGTATTCCTTATGATAAATCCAAAATACATCCAGATACACTAGTGAAACAAAAGTATGGAATATCTAACCTTCAACTGCTGAAAGCATGCTTCGAAAGGGAATGGTTGTTATCAAAGCGTAACTCTTTGCTTTACATATTTAAGACATTTCAGCTGACATTTATGTCATTGGTAGGCATGGCTATGTTTTTCAGAACTGAAATGCATACGGGAACTTTGGAAGATGGAGGAAAGTTTTTTGGTGCACTTTTTTTTGGTCTCCTTATTGTCATGTTCAATGGGATGGCCGAGCTTGCACTCACAGTTATAAGGCTTCCGGTTTTTTATAAACAAAGAGATTCATTGTTGTATCCTGCGTGGGCTTTTGCTCTTCCCATTTGGATACTTAGAATCCCATTATCACTAATGGAATCGGGAATTTGGGTGGTTCTTACATATTACACTATTGGGTTTGCTCCTGATGCTACTAGGTAATATAACAAGAACTTATGCTAATTTATATTCTCATAATCTAACTTCAGGAGCTTTCAAGTTGTTCAATATTCAAATACTAATAATTTTAATTATTCAGATGTGGTCAACAGCTATTGACGTTCTTTGCCATACATCAAATGGCTCTCGCTCTTTTTCGATTGCTTGCTGCTGTTGCCAGAACAGAAGTACTAGCAAACACTTTGGGTGCCTTCACCTTGTTGATGATAGTCACACTTGGAGGCTTCATAGTAGCCAAGGGTACAACTTCCGTTCTGTTGATATATTTAGTAAAATGGGCGGGTCGGTTAATTAGTCAAAACAGGTAATTTTTTTGGTCGGGTCAAAATGGTCTCGTCTAGGTTGAAAACACTAGGGTGCGCTGTTTGTGACTTTTAAACTGTTAATGAGTAAAGTTTTGCATACAAATGTTGCAAGTGACCTGACCCCTCTAATGTCTTAGATATATGAGATTACAGTATTAATCGCCTTCTGACACAGTTTGTGATGCATAGAAGTATCATTGTGACAAATGTAATGATGTGATTTCAGATGATAGTGAGGCATGGATATCATGGGGATTCTATGTTTCTCCTATGATGTATGCACAAAATGCCTTGGTCTTAAACGAGTTTCTTGACAAAAGATGGAGCACCGTAAGTTCTCGTAATTAATTTGTCCTTCCATATAGATGTACTGCAGAAGTGTCCTATTTACAAGGTTCATTGTGTATGCAGCCTAATATAGATCCGCGAATTAATGCATCAACTGTGGGGGAAGCCCTTCTCAAATCACGAAGCTTTTTCACAGAGGACTATTGGTTTTGGATATGTGTTGGAGCCCTCCTTGGATTTTCTATTATCTTCAACTTATTATTTATCGTCGCACTTGCTTATCTTAATCGTATGTAAACCTTAATTAAGTTTTCTTTCTGGGTTTCGTAGTTTACATCTTGACATTATGAGCTGCTTTTCTTTCAGCTCTTGGTGATGGTAAACGCGTGATCAGTGAGGAAAATGGTATTAAGAATTCAAGCAATGCTAGTAAAAAAGAGGTCTACGAAGGTGGGCCTTGATAAAATGTTATATGTGCTTGAACGAAAATAATTATGGTAAAGAACTCTCCTCACACGCTGTAACTGATTTTGAAGGTATTGACATGGCAGTGAGAAGCACTTCAAGAAGAAAAACTTCAACTGATGTTGCTCATCGTATGGAAGGAAGAGGAATGGTTTTGCCTTTTAAGCCTCTTTCACTTGCCTTTAACCATGTCAACTACTACATCGATACACCTTCTGTTAGTCACTTTCTTAAAAGCCTTCAGTTAGTGTATTTTGTCCAATCTATGTATTCGAGTAAATCTGATCATATATTATTGTTTCGCCAGGAAATGAAGCATAGAGGGTTTAAAAATAATCGGCTGCAGTTGCTCAAGGATGTTAGTGGTGCTTTTAGACCGGGAATACTAACTGCACTTATAGGTGTTACTGGTGCTGGAAAGACTACCTTGATGGATGTCTTAGCTGGTCGGAAAACAGGCGGATACACCGAAGGAGATATATTCATTTCGGGATACCCAAAGAATCAATCAACATTTGCTCGTGTTAGTGGCTATTGTGAACAAAATGATGTCCATTCACCAAATGTCACTGTGTATGAATCTCTTCTGTACTCTGCATGGCTACGTCTATCTTCAGATGTCAATACAAAAACACGCAAGGTATTAACTTATGACCTAGTGTCTTTTTTGGTATTTAATTCTCACTCAGTATTTTTAATTATATTTCACTTGTTATTGATGATTAACATGTATAACAGATATTCGTTGACGAATTGATGGAATTAGTGGAGCTTCATCCTTTAAGGAATGCTATGGTTGGGCTTCCAGGAGTAGATGGTCTTACAATAGAACAACGGAAGAGGCTGACAATAGCTGTGGAGTTGGTGGCAAATCCATCAATCATATTCATGGATGAACCGACATCTGGTCTTGATGCTAGAGCTGCAGCCATAGTCATGCGTACTGTAAGAAACACTGTTGACACTGGCAGGACTGTTGTATGCACAATTCACCAACCAAGCATAGACATATTTGAATCCTTTGACGAGGTTTGTGTTTATAATAAAGATTTTTCTTTAAAAAAAAAAAGACAAGCTTATAACCAAAAATCACTAAAACTTTTTTGTAGTTGCTAATTGACCGTGATCCTTAATTTTGCAGTTGCTTTTAATGAAGATGGGTGGGCAAATTATCTATGCAGGACCATTAGGCCAACAATCTCATAAGCTTGTGGAGTATTTTCAAGTAAGCCTATTATCACGATTCAATTTTTGTACTAGACTACGCTGATCTGGCCTGCAGATATTAGCCATAATTTTTGAGAATTCTTTTTGAAATTTTCCCTAATAACATTATCTTGTATAGGGCATTTCAGGAGTGCCAAAGATAAGGAATGGTTATAATCCTGCTACATGGGTTTTGGAAGTAACTTCTTCTTCAGCTGAAATTCAACTTAATGTTGACTACGCTCAGATTTATGCCAACTCTTCCCTTTATCGGTATATTATAACTCGTGGATTTATGGTTCTTTTTTAACATATCCGTGATATGTTTTTTTTTTATGGATGTTCTATGGCATTTCAGGGATAATCAAGAACTAATTAGGGAGCTTAGTTCCCCTTCAAGTGGTTCCAAGGATCTCTTATTTCGAACCAAGTACACACAACCATTTATCATACAGTGCAAAGCTTGTTTATGGAAACAACACTGGTCGTACTGGAGGAACCCACAATATAATGTCATTCGCTTCGTCACCACCATCGTCATTGCTGCTCTATTTGGTGCTATTTTCTTTAAGAAGGGTGAAAAAATGTAAGTACACCATTTAAATTTAGCCCCCACCTAAAATAGACCGAAGATAACATAAATACAGCAACATAAACAATATAGGATGAAATAACATTATAGTCTTTCTAGCATTCCTTCCCCTCATTTTGTAATGAAAACGAACTTGAAAATTAATGAAAACATAAAACTTTCTTTTTTGTTTTTGAATTAGTGAACTTGAAGATTAATGAAAACATAAAACTTACTTGTCTCATGACTTGCACCGTTGTTTTTGATATCTTCCATTCATATGGAAACTTAACTGTGAGTATGTGTATACAGACAACAACTACAAGATCTCTTAGATGTGTCGGGAGCTTTGTATTCTGTTGTTCTTTTCCTAGGAGCTATTAACACCAATTCTGTGCAACCTATTGTTGCTATTGAGAGAACAGCTTTCTATCGTGAAAGAGCTGCAGGGATGTACTCATCTTTACCTTATGCACTGTCTCAGGTAATTATAGAATTATAGTTCAAATTACTAAAAATAAATGCAGTTCTAAGAAATGACTCAAGTGCTAACATTGTGCAGGTGATCATAGAGTCCATATATATAGCGATTCAGACAACTATATATGCTTTTTTCCTATACCCAATGATAGGGTTCGAGTGGACTGCTGCCAAGTTTTTGTGGTTCTACTACTTTCTGTTCATGAGTTTTATCTACTTCACTTTGTTTGGCATGATGACCATGTCATTAACACCAACCCCTCAAATTTCTTCTGTTTTGATATACTTTTTCACCTGCCTGTGGAACTTGTTCTCTGGTTTCATTACCCCAAGACCGGTATGTCATTCTTTAAGTTGTTCTTTCTTAACGAGTTACCATACTAGTTAAAATTATATAAAAGAATTTCATGTTATTTCCTACTCCCCCACACCCAATGTCACCCTACATAAGAAGTGAATTGATGGCTTAAGCTATTCGTACTTGTGAACGTGTAAAAGATGAGCAAATTAATAGTTATTAGTGACCATATTATTTTGGTAAACACCCTTTAGTAGGTTCACCAACATGTACTTTCTATTAATATTCTAATCATGGAGTTTGTGTGGATATTGCAGCAAATACCAATATGGTGCAGGTGGTATTACTGGGCAAACCCTCTCAGCTGGACAATGTACGGTCTCATAACTGGCGAAATTGGCGAGGATAATTACACGTTTGCAGTGCCTGGAGCTGGTAACATGACAGTCAAAGGATTCCTTAAAGAGAGTTTTGGGTACGATTACGACTTCCTTCCAGTGGCGGCAATAGCACATGTTGGTTGGATCCTTTTATTTTTCTTTGCTTTTGTGTTTGCAATCAAGTTTCTTAATTTCCAGCATAGATAATCTTTGGTCATTCCTTTATTTCCATGTAATCCATTTGTTTTTCTCATTTAAACTGTCCAAATAATGGTTAAAATGCAGTCAACAATTGTAAATTTAAAGATCTAAAGGAAGTGCTTTAACACAGACCCATAACAAAGTCCATGTCTAAACAATAGTATGTGTATAAAAATTGAGGATTCAGATACTCTCTGGACAACCCAGTTAACAGAACTAGTTAACCAAATAACCACCTCATCTTAATGAAATAAAGGGTGAGCAAACGGACTGGCCGGACCGGACCGACCGAAGGACCGACCGGACCGACACGGACCGAGACCGGACCGACCACATTCGGTCCGGTCCGCGGTCTCGGCTTTTGGGCAAATCGGTCCTCGGTCCGGTCCGGTCCGGTCCGGTCCGGACCAAAACCGACGAAAAACCGACGAATTGGGCCGTTTTGGACCGGACCGACCGAAGACCGAGACCGGACCGACCGGACCGAGACCGGACCGACCAAATTCGGTCCGGTCTCGGTCTTGGCTTTTGGCCGAACTCGGTTTTCGGTCCGGTCCGGTCCTGGCCGGTCCGGTCCGGTTTTCAGCATATGCACACCCCTAAATGAAATATGTTTAAGTTCTATAACCAAACCTCGTCGACACCAAATTCGTATGTGTTGTGACACATAAGAATAATCCATCAACTATAAATGTGAGTTGCACAAAATCAAAGAACACTTTAGAGATTTTAAAGAATAAAAATTAGCATAAAAACCAAAACAAACCTCTTTTTACACAGGTACTTTTCCAATCCTACCATCACCAAAATACAACTATTCAAACCACTAAACACACAAATTCCAACCAAACAAATAAACAAATCACCAGATATCCAGTATATAGTATATAACAACCACATCACACATACCTAATTACCACATTAAAACCCCACTGTAAACCATAAACCTTCAGTTTTTGTTATTGTTTCTATTATCATTATTAACTTATTGTACCGTTTCAATGCTCTTGCTCAGCTCATCCAGCTTATTCATCCTCGTCTTCTCACTTTCGCTCACCAGCTGCTTAACCAACATAAAAATAAACCATAAGTCAGTCATTTTTATTATAATACATTAATACAAAGTACCCGTTTATGATCCTGAATATAACACCAACCTCCATCAATCTCGTAACTAGCTGTACTTTTTCCTTGTTCTTATTATTAAAATCGTCCAGTGCTTCCTTATACTCCCTCTCCTGCATAAATCACCAACGGGGATTAGTTAAGGAAAACAACTAAGTCAAACTTCATTACAATCAAGGGTAAAACATTTTTTGAAACCATATGCCCATTGGCATGCTGTGTATACAATGAAGAGATTAAAGACTATAAGATAGAAATTTGACAAATTAGAGAATTAAATTATAATGAAAAAAAACGGTTTCACCTTTTAAAATTTGAAGTATTGCTGTGTCAAATTATCTCTAACGTAGACAATAAAGACGATAAGAGGGCAATAAAGACAGTTTTACCCTTAAAAATTAAGAATGGTATGACAGTTTGTGATGCACCTACCTTCTTTTGGCACGTCTGTCCTAGTGGCTTCAACTCTTTGTTGACGGAATCAATCTTCTTACGAACTACTGAAACTTCTTTCTTCATTGGATCTGTTAGTGCTTCAAGTTCCTGACGGATTGCCAATGTTTAGATTTAGAAAAACCAATGACAAGTTATGTACACAAAAAACTAGCAACAACTTCACAATATTAACTGCCCACAATACCTAACACACTATCTAAGAGAAACTATCATCACGATATTTGACCAGGATTCAAACTCCAACAGCAGCAATAGCAATTGCATTTGAAAGCATATTTTCCGCAGTAATTCGAATTCTTAATTTTTTTTTTATCACGATTAAGCGTTCCGTTATATGTCATTAGGGTCACCACATGTTCTGATTAACCCACACTTGTCAGTCTTCAGAATTCAACTCACAACAAGGGTTGTGTAAAACTTGAACAAAACCAGTAAAATTAGAAGCTGAACTGTCTCAGACCGGTTATGTACGGTCTCAGAATATGATATGAAAAAAGATTCAGTTCTCAGTTCCATTCTAGTTCAGTTTTGATATGGTTAAGAATTACGCTTGAAAGAGATCGTGTCCGGTTCAGGTCCCAGTTCGGGACCGAGCTTGACACTATATCATCACTATAAAGTTTGGTTTCAATATTTTTAGATTTTGGTTTGGTTCCGGTCTCAATTCTTTCTGCTCCAGTCTGGACCTTTGCACACACCTACCCACAACATTTTAGTTGGTGGTCCACATTGATACAACCAGGCCAAAGGCATGTCGGTAATAGTTATAGGTGTGGGATTGGTTAAGGCATGTCCCAACAAGGGCTGTATATAATTCATTTAACAACTTTTTGTCTTTGAAAATCAAAGTTGCAAAAGACTTGATCAAATTTTCTAGTTTAAAGTTTAAAACAAAGTCCCTCCATCATAAAAAAAGACACCAATTTAGACTTTTTTGGTGGCAATTGTCAAAAAGACTCTCATTTTAAATTATGAAATCCATATACTAAGCATTAAAATACAAAGCGTGTTTAAATTAAAAACTAATAACATCTATTTCATGAATCAAAGTAGATTCTTATGGGGGGCAAAGGTAGCACGATTCAAGGGCAAAAAGGGTATAAAGATGGAGATATTTTATTACTGGGATCAAAATATAAATCATATAGAGTAATTTATAAACATAAAAATTTAAACTTAATTTTTTTTTTTTTTTTTGTAATACCTAGTTTCCGACTAGACTAGACATTGCGAGCCGACTAATCTCCGGGGCGATCAATTTTCTTAATTCTTGTAGCTAAGAGCAATTCCGGCATAGATCTACTTAAACAAAAAGTAAAATATCTATTTTTTAAAAAAGAGGAAGAAAAAAAAATAGATCTTAACTTAAAAGAAAAGGTAAATGAAAAATCAAAGCATTAGATTTACACAATGTAACTAACAAATTACTTACACACATAAACAATTAAATTTCCAATTTCTAGAAAAACAAATATTCATTAACCCTAAAAACAACAAGAAACCCTAAAACATGCAAAAGCAAGAACAACCCACATACCAAAACAAAAAACCCATATGACAGAATTTGAAAAAGAAAAAGTCAAACCTCTTGAATAGAAGCTAAACGTTTAGTTTGTTGCTCAATAAGACCCAACTGAGCTTCAATTCTTTCTTTAACTTCCAGTTTCTTCTTTTCAATTTCTTCTTCTTTTTCTTTGAAAGTTGAAAGAGCAGATTTAGACATTTCTTCATCTTCTTTTGAGATTAAGCCACTGAAACTGTTACTACTAGTGTAACTTTGTTCAGCCATTTTTTGTTTTTCTGGATTACTCTTTTTCTTCAACTAGAAAAAGCAAAAAACCCTCCTTCTTACTCTTTTAATTCCTCTAATTTTTTCTTGCTTTTTTCTTCCGCCACTTGTTTTTTTTTTTTTTTTTGAGAGGTTGAAGATGCTTAAAGTTACAAGCTTTTAGTTGCCCCACAAATGAAAAAAGAGACAAGAAAATGGTGTGTGGTGCTAGCTAGCCTGTTATGTATAGGTTTTACTAGATGTAATTACGAAATTGCCCATGGATCTCCAACGGAAATATTTTCAGGAGTAAAATGCATAAATGGTCCATGTGGTTTGCCCAGATTGCAGATTTCGTCCCTACATTTTCGAAAGTGCAGGCGGCCTCCCTGAGAGGAAACCTTTTTGATCATTTTAGTCCCTGCCCAAAATGAAATGACTGAAATACCCTCGTTTTCATCCCCTTTAAATTTCCAGGGACGAAATTTGCAATTTGAACAAACCACAGGGACCATTTATTTTTTTTCGAAAATAATTTTTTTTCGAAATTTTTTTTATCGGTTTTCATCCGTTTTTATCCGTTTTTCGTACGTTTTGTCTATTTTTATTCGTTTTTGCCCGTTTTTATCATTTTTTTTTTATTTTTGTCCGTGTTTCTTACATTTTGTCTATTTTTCTTACGTTTTTGTTTGTTTTGTAATATTTCATCATTTTGAAAAAAAAAATTTCAAAAAGAAAAAAATTTTGAAAAAATTTGAAAAAGAATTTCCAAAAAATTAGAATTTTTTAAGCAAATTTGGAATTTCTTTTTTCAAATTTGTGAAAAAATTTATTTTTTTCCATTTTTGTCCGTGTTTCTTACATTTTGTCTATTTTTCTTACGTTTTTATTTGTTTTTGTAATATTTCATCATTTTGAAAAAAAAAATTCAAAAAGAAAAAAAATTTGAAAAAATTTCCAAAAAAATAATTAGAATTTTTTCGCACTAATTATTTTTTTCCATTTTTGTCAGTGTTTCTTACATTTTGTCTATTTTTCTTACGTTTTTGTTTGTTTTTGTAATATTTCATTATTTTGAAAAAAAAAATTCAAAAAGAAAAAATTTTTGAAAAAATTTGAAAAAAAAATTTCCAAAAAAAAATTATAATTTTTTGGCAAATTTGAAATTTCTTTTTCAAATTTGCGAAAAAAAAAACGGATAAAAACGGGCAAAAAGGAATGAAAATAGACAAAACGTAAGAAAAATGAATAAAAAACGGACAATAATCTAAAAAAATGTACGAAAAACGGATGAAAACTGATAAAATTATTTTCGAAAAAAAATTTCGAAAAAAAATTTCGAAAAAAAATTATTTTCGAAAAAAAAAATGGTCCCTGTGGTTTGTTCAAACTGCAGATTTCGTCCCTGGAAATTTAAAGGGGATGAAGACGAGGGTATTTCAGTCATTTCACTTTGGGCAGGGACTAAAATGATCAAAAGGTTTCCTCTCAGGGAGGCCGCCTGCACTTTCAAAAATGTAGGGACGAAATCTGCAATCTGGGCAAACCACAGTGACGATTTCTGCATTTTACTCTATTTTCAGTGTTTCTTTTATGTTGTTTTATTATGTGGGAGATGTGGACCTTGTTTATTTGTCAATGGTTTGAAAAAAAAAAAATAAAAAATACTACTACCTCCGTCCTAAATTTTAAGTCCATTTAAACTTTTTGAATGCAACTTTGACTTTAAATATTTTTGTTTGTATTACATAATACTTGATGCAAAATAGATGAATGAACTGTGTTTTAAATGTATTTTTCATTGGTATAACTTTCATCAAAGATTATATAATACAAAAAAATATATTTAGGGTCAAAGTTTTATTCAAAAAGTCAAAAAGGACTTAAATTATGGGACGGATGGAGTACTCTACAAGGCATGGTTTGGAAATAGGTTAGTACTCCCTCCGTCCCATTTTTATTGTCCACTTTGACTTTGACCAGTATTTCTTGTTCAACTTTGACCATTAATATATTTATTTGTGTTATATAGTACTTGATGAAAATTATACCAAATGAAAATACATTTAAAGCCCAATACATTCATTTATTTTTCATCAAATATTATATAACACAAACAAAAATAATTACGGTCAAAGTTGAAGAAGAAAGACTAAAAAAGTCCATATGAGACAATAATTTTGGGACGGATGGAGTAATAAATAATACGGAAAAATACACCGTTCGTCCTCAAACTTGTCCTAAAATAGGATCTTTGAGTCTAAATAATATTTTTTTTAATTATCAGATGTCCCTTTTGTGGAAAACTAGAAGGGGGGTTGAATAGTTTTACCAATTTAAAACTTCCTTTTAAATATTTATATCGACTTATGTAAATCTATTTAGATGTGTATGTTGGACGTTGATATATAGATATATAAAAGTGTAATGAAAGCTAAAGAGCAAGAAGCACATAACCACGACACGAGTATTTATAGTGGTTCGGCTACAAGGACACCTTCCTTGCCCTACTCCACTCCCCGAGTCACCTACTTGAGAGTTCGTAATCACTACACGACACCAACTCCTTATGGCGGAGAAGCCTTCACAACGTCGCCTACTCATTTTCCGGTACTAGGCTAACCACCGGGTTCTTTCACACCAAGGTGAACCACACCTACCACAACGTCGCCTACCCTTTATCCGGTACTAGGCTAAGTACCGAGTTCCATTACAATGGAGGAACTACTACCCAACACTACACAACACCTAATCCCAAAGGAGACCTACTCCTTATTACAACACTATCAAGGATATCAACATCCTTGAAAATAAACAATCACTATATGTATAACAATGCACCTCATCGATTATACGACCTAGGCATTCTTCACTAATGCCACTTGATTTGTTTTCTAGGCATCCTTCACCAATGCCCTTGACACAACGCTTGGCACCTTTCACTAATGCCTTCGTCTTGACACCTTTAGCATTCTTTACTAATGCTCTTGACACGGACGTTAAGCATCTTTCACTAATGCTTTCGTCTTGACTCTTTCGGCATCCTTCACTGATGCCTTCTACACAACACTTTAATGGAGAAAGAAAGAACTATCAACAAGAGAACCTCAGTAGTCTTGATGATGACGAAGCATGGCAACTCATGGACTTGAGCTTGCTTGACTTCAAGAAGTGGTGATCTCGCCTTTAAGAGGAACCTAGAGAATCACACAAAAACAAAAGATAAACTACATAGAAAGATCCCTTAGGATCAGTGGTTAGAGAGTTACAATACTTGGGGAAAGTATGTATGAGAGTGGCAACCCAAAAGGAAGAAATGACTCACTATTTATAGAGGAGAAAAGCTTACTGTTCCCCGAATCCCACGGATCCCTCCCACAAGGGATCCGTCTAGTGTATAACTAGGGATCCGTGGGACTCTCCTCTTTGCCCATGGGTATTTTGGTTATGGGTCATGGGTCATGGGTCATGGGTTATGGGTTGATCCATGGTTCTTTTATTAGATACAATGTATCTTATGAGTGCAATGCACCTAGTCAAATGGGTATGGGTCAATATCATGGGTTATGGATATGTTCCATGGGTTGTAGTTTTTACCCATTTATAATACATACTAGTTATGTATATATATTTGCTCAATATGTAAACACTAGTTGTTGTACATATGTATTACTAAATCATAAAATCACTTATGCTTGTTTAAGTGTTTTATGTGAAAACGTTAGTGTGTTAGAAAACTATTGGCTCAAACTAATTACGTATTTTATTTGTTTCGTTAAAATGATTTTACGTTTGTTATCGACAAAACATTAGAAGATCGTAAAATATAAATAAACGTTTTTACGACTTATTTGTATTAACAATCCCCCCCTTTTTGTTGATGACAAAACATAAAATTATTTTAAGGAAAAACTAAAAATTCGTAAAAGTTCGAATTGGAGTTTTTACTCTCTTCTCACCCTTTTTGTCGAAACAAAAATAGCGTCGAAAAGAAACTAACACATTGTTCTTAAGAAAAACATGTAAAAAGAAAAAATGTAGAGAGAGCAAGTGACGGGAATGGTTCTCGTCTTAAATCCCCCTTGACGAGTCCATCCCTTTGTGAGGGCGTCAAATAAATATAAACTAACAAGCTAACGAATTGTAATTTTGTTTGCAAATGGTTTCGTCCTTGTGACGAAAATGCTCCCCCTTGAAGATTGCATCTTTGCAATGGGGTGTCATGAAGTGTAATCCAAATGAGGATTAAGTTGCAAATGGTTTTTCAATGTATGGTTCGACACAAAGCTCCCCTAGCTTAGGGTGTCAAGTTCTTCATATTTATTTTGAAAATCTACAAAATAGAGGTTAGAAAACAAGAGTATAGTGCATAATTTCCTGCAAATAAGACTCAAGTTAGTAGAAAATAGTTCTTCTGTACCACGGATCCTACGGTTCCCTCTTTTGTAGGATCCGTCTAGGCAATTTCCAGGGATCAGTCTGTCTAGTGACAGATTTTCAGCAATGGTGGTATATCAAACAATGCTAAATATGGAAGTGAGATATGTATACAAACAACAAACATATACTTAAAGCAATATGGCAAATAAGTTATCATTCAATAAACAAAGAGATAATCAAGAAATCTCTAAAACTAAGAGAATGATTTAGCCATGCAATACATATTCCACTTAATACTAATGAGTGACCTAAACTCAAGAAGCAACAACGTGCTTAAGGATGATCAATCATGAAATGTGATTCCTAAACGTTCTAGGTTGAGCTTGAGACTAGGACACCGTTTTAGGCTCATGGTTGTTTAGGTTTGTTGACCTCTTCGAAACGTTCGAGGAGGTGATAAAACATGAAACGTTGCTCTTCACGTAGTTCATGTATCAACCTTTCAACATGTTGATAATGATAGCAATCCTTGTCATGGTTTTGAGCTTCTTGAAGCGGAGGTTCAAGTGAAGTGGGTTGAGGATCCTCAAATAAAGGAGGAATTGGTGGAGGCTCATTAAGTGGTGGCTCAACAATGTTTGAGGGTGGAGGTAGAGAAGTGTCAACTTCCATGTGGTCGGGTGGTTGACTTTGATGTCTCCTCATAATCCAAAACGGACTATTGGGGGGAAATGGAGAAATTGACATTGGTGCAAGTGTTGATTCAACACTTTGGTTTTGTTGTACAACCTTTTCTAGTGAATTTGTTGGTAATGGTGGAGGATGAGATGGCCAAGGGGGTAAGTCCTCTAAGTTGTGAGAGTGTGGAGATGATTGTGAAGTGTTAAATGATGTGGCTCTAGGCACCAATGATGTTGGTTGGGTTGAAAAGGGTGTGTTTGGTTTAATAGAGTTTGGTGATGATATCCTTGTGGGAACAATACTCTTGGGAATTAGTTTGATTATTTTATTTGGTGTAGGGGAAATCCTAGCATTTGTGGACTTAACTGGAGATGATTCGGTTGAGGAAACTTCATGTATGACCCTAGCAAGTTTCTTGGGTGGTTCTTGGGTAGATGAGTTAGCACTAGGAGCTTTTCTCATGATGAAATGAACAAGGAAGATGTTTCTAATTGCTGAGAATTATGTTGTGTTTGATGACTAAGGAGTTCTAGCAAGATGACTTATAAAGGGAAGAATTTGGCAAGTGCATTTAAGACTTAAGCCATTAAGATTCATGGAAATGTGATGATTAACATGCACAAGATTCAAGTTTAGAGTTTCACTGATCTAGGGACTTAATAAAGATGAGGTGGAGTGTTCAAGTTAGCAAGATGACCTTGAAATGATTGTTTTGGCTAGAATTGACATAATCTGTCACCCGGATCCCACGGTTCCCTCCTTTGAGGGATCCGGCTCTCAGCAGCTATGAAAGGATAAAAATGATGTTTCTAAGGTCTAAATCTATACCATCTTGAGTGTTTCAGTCCTCCTAAGTATCTTAAATGAGGGTGTGCTTGAATGATCAAGAGCAATGAGTGATATAGCTAATGATTGCCTTTTATGGAAGGAAAATGAGACTAAATGACTACCAATGGATGTTCAAGGATGACACTAAGATTTTTGATGGTGTCAAGTCATAATAAATGATCCTAGAGATCAGATGTTAGCTTGAGATGAAGTTTGAAAAATCCTCAAAAATCAAAATAATTGAAAAACTAATTTTTGACCCGTTTTGAGATAAAGATGACTAGAAACAATTTCCTAAAATTGTTCAATATGTCCATCTAAGTGTTTTGAAAAATGAAAGCCAATTTGTGAGTATTGAAGCGGAAATATGGTGAGTTTTGATAAGTTGATAAATCAAAAGGCACTTAATGTAAGCAATGAGTGGGTTTAGGGCTTTCTCATTCTTGAAGAAGACTTAGTTGAGTTCTAAAATCTTATGTTTAGCTAGTGTGAAGTGATCTAGTGAACTATTTTGATGTATGGGATACTGTACTGCTGATCTGTTGTCACGGATCCCACGGTTCCCTCAAGGGAGGATCCGTCTAGGCTAATCCTAGGGATCCTGCATCAGCAGATCAGAACCATCACAGAATCAAGTGCAGATTTTGCATCTAGCAATATACACTAATAACCATTAAACCAAACAAAGATATAAACATGTCATCACATAAAACATCTCATAGATAATGGTAGAATATAACAATATCCAAGTTAACACAAACAAGAGTGCTAAAACATAGTCATTCACATATTAATCAAATGTCTCAAATTAAACATAGTCCTATAGTCTCTTTCGTCAATCATTTCTTTTCCTCTTTCCAGACTTTGTGAAGTGATAAGCTAGGTTTTGAATCATACCCCTCAATTGTTTGAATTTCGCGGTCTCGTTTGGAATAGTTGGAAGTTGTCGATAGTAATCAAAGGGTTCCAATTCGATGTTAGCTATGGGGTCGACATCTTTTTCTTCTTCATCTTCTTCTACTTCACCATCCGAGGAATCTGAGAGAGCTTTAGGTTTTCTTCCATTGACCGTGAACCGTTTAGGGGGTTGTTTGGTAAGAGGTACCATGACGTGATCGGAAAGGAAATGATCATTGTTGATAGGAGATGGTTGCAATGCACTAACATACTTACAAAGTCGTGTTAGGAGCATACCATATGGAAGTACCATGTTGGAAACTTTGAATACCCCGACCATTCTCTTCACCATGTAATGGGCGAGATTAAATGGCTTTTGGTGGATAAGACAATAGATCATTTGCACGAGACACGCATTTGGATGATCCTTGTTACCAACTAGGCTAATGACGTTTTCCCTAATAATTTCTTCCCATTTTCTAAACATGGGGTGCATTTCGAAAAGTTCCATTTGAAAGGGATCACGGTAAATGAGCTTCTTGTTTCGGTTGAGACAGGATTGGTCGGCTCTAACTTTGAAAATGGTGTCTCAGACGGTTTCGGGTTCATCAAGAGGAGTATGGTATATTGGGTTGGGATCAAGAGCAAAGGATTGACAAGATATCGCCCAATCTTGAGAGTACATACAAATTCCTTCACAAGGAATGTGAAGAATTTGAGCGAATGTGTTGAGAGGTAGCGTGAAGTTTTGTTTGTTGATGATGAAGGCGATTGAAATGCTTTCATCGGTGTTTCGAATGATCCTAATGCTTTTGTAAAATTCAAAAATGAAAACCTGACAAATTTGTTCATCTATGTCAAGAAGACAATCAAAGTTGATTGCCGAGAAGACTTGACGAATGTCGGTATTTTCAAGGAAACATTCCTTGACTACACGACCTTCGTGGATAAGTCGTTTTTCGAGTCTTTTGAAGACTTTTCGGTCGGTTTTTGATAATCCATCTTTTCGATAGTAATGGGTGAGGTAATGGACGGTATCATGATGGTCTTGTTGAGTGGCTTTAGGCATGGTTGGTCCTAGAAACACAAATATTTCAATTAGGTAAAATTAGTTGAGATGGGTTTATGGTTTTGATTTGTATTAACAATGTTGTGAACACAATGTAATCCTAATTGTGTTAAAAGCCCCTTTTAATGATTAATTTTGAAAACCCTAATTGAATTAATTGATTAGAAATTGTGAAACCATAAACCCTAGGATGAGGATGATGAAAATTAGAACAAATTAGTGTAATTACTTACAATGGTGTTCTAGAGAAGAATACTTGAGGGTATGGAGTCTTATGAGGATGAAATCAGTTCTTGAGTCGTTTTTGTGTTATGTGGGGAGAGGAAAATGATCGGTGATGGTTTTCAAATGCGTATAGTGTGTTCGTCCCACGGTTCCCCCGGATCCCTTGTATTTAGGATCCGGCTAGTACAACTAGAGGGATCCGGCTACCGTGGACAGAAAAAGGGTTGTTTGGCATTATTTTTGTAGTAGGCTATAAACTAGCTTACGGAACAAAAATAGTTTAAAGGTTTCAAATAAAAAGATGTTTTGGTCAACGAGATTTGATAAATTAATTATCAAGGATCCATTTGTGACGACGGCGTTAGTTTGACAAAATCAAGAGGAATACTATTCCCGATGATGAGTAAGTCGGGAAAGTGACGAAAGAGAGACTTTTAAGAGACTAGCAATTTTTAAACAAACAAGAACTATGATATCAACATAATCATGTAAGCTAGCTAATGAAAGAGTAAACATACCTTTATGCTTCTTGGTTTGGCTTGTGAAGACATAATACTAAAAATACTTCATGAGCTCTTAAAGTAATCCTTTGTACTTAGAGTAAGTAGGTTGTGATTACTTTTAGATCCTTTCTTGAAGGTTGACTTCATTATTATTTGAATAGAAGTGAAGGTTTTGAGGAGATCCTAGCATGAAGATTTCTTGAAACAAATATGTTAGAATGATCTATCAATGTCCAACATGAAAGAGAAAAAAAATGTTTTGAAATATTTCCTTCTTTGTAGTTTTCAAACATACACGGATCGTATCAAGTTTTTAAAGTACAACATACTCTAAGAAACTTGGTAACGAAGCTCTGATGCCAATTGTGGAAAACTAGAAGGGGGGTTGAATAGTTTTACCAATTAAAACTTTGTTTTAAAATATTTAGATCGACTTATGTCAATATATTTAGATGTGTATTTTGGACGTTGATAGATAGATATATAAAAGTGTAATGAAAGATAAAGAGTAAGAAGCACATAACCACGACACGAGTATTTATAGTGATTCGGCTACAAGGACACCTTCCTTGCCCTACTCCACTCCCCGAGTCACCTACTCGAGAGTTCGTAATCACTACACGACACCAACTCCTTATGGCGGAGAAGCCTTCACAACATCGCCTACTCTTTTTCCGGTACTAGGCTAACCACCGGGTTCTTTCACACCAAGGTGAACCACACCTACCACAACGTCGCTAGGCTAAGTACCGAGTTCCATTACAATGGAGGAACTACTACCCAACACTACACAACACCTAATCCCAAAGGAGACCTACTCCTTATTACAACACCATCTAGGATATCAACATCCTTGAAAATAAACAATCATTATATGTATAACGATGCACCTCATCGATTATACGACCTAGGCATTCTTCACTAATTCCACTTGATTTATTTTCTAGGCATCCTTCACCAATGCCCTTGACACAACGCTTGGCACGTTTCACTAATGCCTTCGTCTTGACACCTTTAGCATTCTTTACTAATGCTCTTGACACAGACGTTAAGCATCTTTCACTAATGCTTTCGTCTTGACTCTTTCGGCATCCTTCACTAATGCCTTATACACACCACTTCTATGGAGAAAGAAAGAACTATCAACAAGAGAACCTCAGTAGTCTTGATGATGACGAAGCATGGCAACTCATGGACTTGAGCTTGCTTGACTTCAAGAAGTGGTGATCTCGCCTTTAAGAGGAACCTAGAGAATCACACAAAAACAAAAGACAAACTACATAGAAAGATCCCTTAGGATCAGTGGTTAGAGAGTTACAATACTTGGGGAAAGTATGTATGAAAGTGGCAACCCAAAAGAAAGAAATGGCGCACTATTTATAGAGGAGAAATGCTGACTGTTCCCCGGATCCCACGGATCCCTCCCACAAGGGATCTGTCTAGTGTAAAACTAGGGATCCGTGGGACGCTCCTCTTTGCCCATGGGTATTTTGGTTATGGGTCATGTAACACCCCCAAAAGTACCACAGCGGAAGATTGTATCACTGGGGTGCTACTTCATAATACAAAGTACAAGTTATAGAAAACGACCTCTAAATGACACGTTTTGAAAAGTTACCATTCGATTGATAAATTCAGAGTTACAAACATGAGGTCCCAAAGTATAATATATAAATGTTTACAAAATGTTTCGAATGGTAAATGATAAAAGCATAAGTCTTAAAAATATGTCGTGCGACTCTATGCTTCAAACTCTAGCTATCGCCTTATGACTTGAGATAAACATGCTAAAAGTGTCAACACAATGGTTGGTGAGTTCATAGAGTTTGTTTAACATGTAAAGCCTTTAAAGAATGTTCAAACATCAAAGGCATTGTAAATCCACTCAGTTTCAAGTTCCGCCCATACAAAACTTGCAACCTGTGTGTTTACAACCCACTGCTAAAATATAGTACATTTTATAGTCAAGCACACATACAGTCATAATAGTTCACATTATTGCACTTAGTGTTGCTCCGTCGATAAGGGAGACTTTCAAATTGGACTGCTCCATTTATATTGGGAGACTTTCAAATTGGACTGCTCCGTTTATGTTGGGAGACTTTCGAATTGCACTGCTCCGTTTATGTTGGGAGACTTTAGAATTGGACTGCTCCGTGTATGTTGGGAGACTTTCAAGTTTAGTATAACACAATCAAGTAAACGCAATCAAGTATAAGGCAATCAAGTATAATGCAATCATGTATAATGCAATCAAGTATAATGTTATGAGTATTTGTAAAAGTAAAAGCAAGTAGTTGAGCATGTATCTCCCCCAAAAGTTTCAAACGTGTATAAAAACGGGATTTCCAATATATAACGAACCGATGGATAAGCCGAGAAACCTCTACGCGCAACCTAGAATATGATGTTGTATCTTAGGTTCTAAAATAACGATGTGAATGCACAAAAATGTCTTATATAGTTATTACATCAATTATGCTTGGATACTTAACATTTGTGAAGTCGTATAAGTGTTTACGTTTCGTTTATTTAAGTTTTCCCCGTCTAAATCTACTCGTTACTTCTAAACCGTAAATGATCACGACTCGATTTTTGTGTCCTCGGAAAGGTGATTGATAGTACTAAACAGATTAGTGGGCCCTACTGCCCCAGAAATTATTTAACTAATGTGAAATTACCAACTTACCCTTGGATGTACTAGTTATTTCAATCAGCAGCAAACTGTTTCACGGTTTTGGTCATAAGTCGAGTTCTACCACTCCGTTTAATGCACGGCCAGCGGCCACGTTCAAGTTAGGGTGTTAGCTACAACTTTTATTCTTTGACCAACAGTTGGTTATATGCAAGTTTTATGAGTTTTACCTGTTTGAAATCTATTACTTAGATTTGGACACGTTTTGCCATTTTGGCTCTAGTTTATTCATCGGGATGAGTTACGGCACGAGCCACCCGGCGAAACGACCACAAGACATAGATCTATAATCCTATGTAATTACCTAAGTTTCTCAGTCCACGAATTGTACCCAGTAATTACGTTTACAGCCCCTGTTCAGTTTCAGTTTTGCAATATAAGTCCTTACGATGTTTCTAGTGTTTTAGTCCGATTATCCAAGCGTAATCAAGTATAATAAGCATATAGAACATATTAAATACATGTAATACTAATATTTACAGAAATCAAAGGTAAATATAGGAGTTTGCTTACAATCCTTGTGATGAAATTTAACTAGAACCATGAATCAAGATCACTAAACCTATGATTGTAACACAAAACCCTAGCTTCCAATTCCTTAATACACCTTGCTAACTCTTGCGTAAAATGCAATTTATCAGAAAAGAATGAGATTTCAGGGAAATGACCATGGATTTATTTAGAGTAGACTAAAATTAGTCTAAAAGTGATATGAGATGTCAAAATATGGTTTTCGTCGTACGTGGGATAACTAGTTATACGTGAAGTCTAAAAGTTACGCGATTTAATCAAAAATGTAGAACGTACAAGGTTAATTTCTTTATGGTCAAAGGAGGAGGGAAATATGTTTGACTTTTCCAAAAAAAATGTAAAAGTTTCAAAACATCTTAGAAAACACAGTGAAGGAATGGTTAAGTCTAGGTCTAAGTAGAATTGTTTAAAACGTAAGTTTAGTCTCGTACGGCTCAGGGTTTATTTGGTAACATTTAAAAGAAATCTTAAAAATTCTCAAATTAATTATGAGTGATCTAAAAATTAATCTGATGCGGGGAAAATTGTCAAAGTTGGTTTTCGTTATGCGCGGGATGTTGAAATGGTGTTCCGACCAAAATGAAACTTTAAGACGATGTTTTCTTAATAACTTTTGCGAAAATGATCTAACGATTGTCAAACTCTCAGGTCAGTACTAAAATAATTTATCTTACAAGAATGTGAAATAAAAATTTCGGGAGTGAATAGTAAAAAGTAAATAGTAACAGTGAATAGTGACCTGAAAATGCAAATTGTTACAGGTCATGGGTCATGGGTTATGGGTTGATCCATGGTTCTTTTATTAGATACAATGTATCTTATGAGTGCAATGCACCTAGTCAAATGGGTATGGGTCAATACCATGAGTTATGGATATGTTCCATGGGTTGTAGTTTTTACCCATTTATAATACATACTAGTTATGTATATATATTTGCTCAATATGTAAACACTAGTTGTTGTACATATGTATTACTAAATCATAAAATCACTTATGCTTGTTTAAGTGTTTTATGTGAAAACGTAAGTGTGTTAGAAAACTATTGGCTCAAACTAATTACGTATTTTATTTGTTTCGTTAAAATGATTTTACGTTTGTTATCGACAAAACATTAGAAGATCGTAAAATATAAATAAACGTTTTTACGGCTTATTTGTATTAACACCTTTTCCATTTTTATCGCTCAAGGTCTATTTGATCGTTATTTCTCAGTCAACTCCGTAATTTACTGTCGCGTTTTGTTTTTAGTCTTTGTTTTTAATCTGAGGGCATAACGGTCATTTCATAAATTAATTAACATCAAGTAAAGAGTAAATCGCGTCTATCTACCACCTAACAAGCTACAGTGATCTTCTCCCTTATTAATAGTCATTATTTCTTATCACCACTCATTCCTAAACTTTCATCTCTTCAAAAATCTTATCTTTATACTAGAGGTGGCAAAAGAGGCGGGCCGAGCGGGCACGACCACGGTTCAAACAGGATAGGGCCCAAACGGGCACGGGCCAAACGGTCGCATGTTATACGAATCGATTTAGAGAATACCTAAAACGAAAAAATAAACTCAAACGTAACACCTCATTTATATTTTAAAAATTAAATATATATTATATCTATGGCAAATTTCATAAAAGAGTACCGAACTTATGTTCAATATCAATTTAAGGTACCAATCTATTTTTTTTCTCAATTTAATGTACCCAACTTTTTTTGTGTTACAATGTTGGATAATTTACATGTTACCAGGTCACATATATACATTCAGCAGGTAACCTGCTTTTTCTGATAATTTGGCCTACTTTTTCCCTCAACCTTGATTTGCATTTCATGTGCATCAGGCTGCCCCCAGTAAGGAGGGTCAATCCCTCCTATTTTCCTTGCCACGTCAGCTTTCTCTCTCCAACGACCTTCAGGCGATTAGGTACCCCAGTAAGGCGACCTACACTACAAAAAACATACCCCACAAATATACCTTTTATATTTATTAAATACACACAAAAAAAAGAAAAAAAAGAAACCAAAAGTCGATCGTGTAAGCGATCACTTCTCTCCTGGAACCATGAATCGATCGAATGGCCACAGCAAGGACGGCCGAATCATGAATCGATCGACCCATGCTCGATCTATCTTACTGGAACCAACCTCAGAATGTCATCATATACAAAACTAGAATATGGTTCAAACTTCCAAATCCATGTAGGATTCGATTAGTGATAACGCTTTTGAAAATCAAGAAGCCAATAAGAAACATTACATGAGAATCAAAACCAACAAACGCTTCTTACAAGTTTCTTGATTTTGTTTATAATATAAAAGCTTTAACTTGGAGTTTCGTAGTGATGTTTGTTAGTGTGTTTGTAGGAAATAAAAAAAATACACGACAAGTTGTATATGGGTTCTAGAGAAACATGTTTTAATGCGAGAAGATAGATATCTATAATTTATTTTAATTTAGGTAAGAAATATGAGAGTATGTCAAAAGGAAACAAAACGAAAAAAAGTAAGTTTTTTGCTGGAAAGTTGGCCGGAAGTTGGTCGGAGAAAATGAAGCAAGTAGGTGGTGACCTGCAACCTTTTGTGTAGGTAAAAACTTTCCAACATTGCAACACAAAAAAACTTGGATACATTAAATTGAGAAAAAAATAGATTAGTACCTTAAATTAAAATTGAACATAAGTTCGGTACCTTTTTATGCGATTTGCCTTTATATCTATTATTTTTCTTTAAAAATAATTGTAATGTTCTCCAATGGAGATAAATATGTGCACGTTTGTGCACAATAAACTTTTAAATGGGCAATATATGCCCATTTCAAAACTAAAGGGGCTAAATGTGCCCAAATCTTTTACAAATTTGCCCAAATTAGCTCATTCTTTTGATTTTGAGCACATATTTACACCTCTAATTTATACCATTATTATCATCTGAAAATGGTACGTGGCAGTTGTTCGAGACCAGCTGTGGTTAAAACTTTCTAGAACAATGTTTATCCTGGACGACGATTCTATGCCTGTCCACGACAGGTTAAGACAGTTAATTTTTTTTATGTTTAAGTTGTAACTTTCATGTTCTTTAGTGGTTCTTTATAAATAGTAACAATAGTGGTTTAAACTTTAGTTTAAAGTTTAAGTGGTAAGTTTTATGTACAATAACAATGGTGGTTATCTTTAGCTGCTAACTTTTCATTTTTTACGTTTAGGGTTCTACCTGTACGTTCCTAGGGTGGTACTCCAACTATGTGTTCAAGATCCAGGGTTGTGATACCCTTTTTGCAGAGGAACTTCCACCAGCTAGAGTCGGCATTACAAAAATGCTAAGCCGACCTCATTGTTGAGACAGTCCGAGCGGTAAGCTCGGCTAACGAGCACGAGGCTACTCGCCAAGCCTGCCTAGCTGATCTTCTTCTTGAGATGGAGAAGTTTTCCTGTTGAAGACTTGTGTGTTTTCTCTTGGATTTTTATCATCTTTGTTTTTGTATGGTTTATCTAGTGGGTTTAGAAACTCATTTTTTTGCGGTTTGGTTGTAGATGGTAAGTATAATGGTAATTGGTATTGCTTGTGTAGGAAGACTTAGTTTGGGTTGAGTAGTAACACCTCTTTAGTTGACTTAGTTTGGTCCTTGTATAGTTTTTGATTATCTATTCCTTTTGTGGTTTTGTCCTTGTAGAATTATGCTATTATATATTCCTTTATAAGTTTGGTCCTTGAACATAACCCATTTTTTTTGGTGAAAGATGAAATATATTAGCTTAAATCTTCAACATATGTACATAAGCAGACAACAAGTATAACAATGATAGACCAAAGCTAATCAACTTATTGTTGAGGAAATAGAATCAACAATAAGTAACTAGCATACTATCAACTAACCAAACAATACAGAGCTAATACAAGAAACTGAGGAAACTTTCAACATTCACCAAAGAGGACTACATTTCCAACCAATGTGTGCACTTTACTGACAAGGGGTAGTTAGCATCCTCACTACCATGCGAAAAAGAACACACCTTTTGTAGCATCATCCCTCTTACACTAGCCAAACCCCCATGATCCTGCAAACTGAAACAACTACATTTCCCTCACTTACGAATCTACATAGGATTACATCAACCTATAAGTTGGTAAAGAATACCTCATTGTTTTAGCAGCATAATCACACCTCCACAAGTTAATTTTACTAAGCTTGACTACATTTCAAGTAAAACACAGATCCAAGTAATATACATATAAATTGCATGAGATGATTTCATAGATAATGCAAATGGACATATTTCCAAATGCATAAAATTTGTTAGTCTACACAGTACATAAACACACATTGTTTAAAGAGTGGAAATATTGTCTAGGAAATACATGTTAGATGAAAAACATTTTCTTTGAAATACTTCACACATATGACCTATGGTGGGGTCTTTCTTACAGCTAAAATTTTCTTCTTAGTCCACATAGGTTTTGAAGTCACACCTCAAGTAGAACCAACATTGAGACTGAACCACATTTGCTTGAACTTGACTATGACATTGAGAAGTAGATGGAACAAGATTTTCTTGAACATGGCTTTTAGATTGGCCACCAGTTTCTTGAACATGACTTTCAGATTGACTACCAGTTGGTTGCACATGACTTTGAGAATGAGCATAAGTTTGACCTTGAGCTTGTTTACTTGCTTCCACCTTTTTACTTAGTACCCGTGTCTTCTTCTTTGATGCAACAATTTGTTGGGAACATGAACCTGTTTGTTGAGACTGACATCTACTGCCTTGACTTCCAATTACACCTCCTTGCCCAAGAGATGTTTTCTTGTTGTGTCTGATATTGCCACAAACTACACTCCTACTAAACTGTGACAACTTACTATCTGTAGCATTATCATCATTTTCAGTAGTTGCCCTAGTTCTTTTCTTTCTTGGCATGCCCTTTAGTTTATGAAGTTTAGGTGGAAGAATGTTTGTGGGCACATTTGACTTTTCCTAATGCCGATAACCACTTATGGGTTGGATGGGGTATTTGTAAGTTTTCTTGCCAAGTCTTAAGCAAGTAACATGGATGAACCCATGATTTTACACATCCTACTTGCTTTCCATTCAATGTCATATACCAATTGGTAGCAACAACATGTTTACATGGCATACCTATAATCTCCCATCTTTTACAAGTACAATCCATAGCTACAACATCTGTAACACACTTATCTCCCCATCCACTAACATGATACTTATCTTCTTTAATCCCTAACACACTGTATTTATAAGCCTCTTTCTTAATCAAGTCTAATGTGTTTTTCCTTTGGTGTTAATGGTCCAACACTCTTGTCAATTACATTAACAACATTAACTATTCTATTCATACAATATTATCTAATGTATTCTAAAGAAGTAATGATGGGTTGGTGCCTACCTCTCACTAGTTTCCCATTAAACACTTAACACATGTTATTAAGTAATACATCATAATGAGGTCTCTCTATACAAGTATAAAAGATATTTTAGTAATACAAACAGCAATGTTAAAACATAAAAGGTATGCAGTTAGACAGAGATTTAGTACCTGAAAAATATGACCTTGACCAATGGGTTGGTGGTATCTTACATAACCAAGCATGGGCAGGTTTGCTAAAAATATTGAATGCAAGCATGGCTGCCTCAAATTTTTGGACGGTTGTTGCTTTTGCACATCTACACAAATGATCCTTGTAGGCTCTAACATTCCATTACAGTTTCATATTCTCATGGATGTGCCTCAAACATTTGTGTTCTGCACTAGGGAATACTGCTGCTAAAGGTGGAATGATACCCTTCACAAAGGAACATAAATTCATTACTAATAAAAGTATCATTTATCAATAATATAAGTGAATATAATCAACTATACATTGACATTACCTTTTGTCTGTCATTGATAAAGTATAATTTGGATTTGGCTGCAAGTCATGATCATCTGCTAGACATTGAAGAAACCAAGTCTATGAATCTTTATTTTTAGTATCTACAACAACATAGGCTAATGGGTATATTCCATTGCTGCTATTAATGCCAACAACTGTAAAAATCTGACCAAGAAAAGGACCCCTCGTAAAAGCATCATCAAATCCCAACAACTCTCTTTGATAAGCTTTATATCATGCCTTCAAAGCACCTAAGCATACATACATTCTCTTGAAAACTCTGGTTGGACTAGATGGCTCTGTTACAGTTTGTACACTTATCCTAACTGTTGTATTAAGGTTTATTTTCTAAAACTCTACAACATAGTCTCTCAAAATGGTGTATTGTACCTTATGATAACCCCTAATCTCAATTTCTCCCTTGTTTTTTTGCCCTTAATGCCTTTTTCATAGACACTTGAACTTCAAACTGTTTAGAGAGTTGATATGGAACAGCCATAATTGGAATGTATGGATTGACTTGAACTTGGTCTAGCATTTTCTTTGAGAGAAACTTGTAGTTACAAGCTTTGATCTCTCTTGATTGCAAATATTTGTATTCATCCCTGAAAGTTCTAACAGTCCATAAATCGTTAGCTTTATCTTTTGCTACATACAAAAACCATGGGAACTCTTTTGGTTTCATTGTATGCTCTCATAGATTCCTACCTTTTGTTGCTTCTAGTTAATGGACCATTTCTTTTCTTTGGGGCTGTACCCAGCCCAACACCTTTAGTTAGACCACAAACTGGTATTGTACCCACACACCTAGCCCTAACTCTTTATTTTTCATTCCTTATCAATTGCAATTTCCTCCTAGTTTGCATTGATTGCAAACATTTGTGTTCATCCCTGAAAGTTCTAACAGTCCATAAATCATTAGCTTTATCTTTTGCTACATACAACAATCATGGGCACTCTTTTGGTTTCATTGTATGCTCTCATAGATTCCTTCCTTTTGTTGCCTCTAGTAAATGAACCATTTCTTTTCTTTGAGGCTGTACCCAGCCCAACACCTTCAGTTAGACCACAAACTGGTATTGTACCTACACACCTAGCCCTAACTCTTTCTTTGTCATTCTTTATCAGTTGCAATTTCCTCCTAGTTTGTATTGAATGTAGGTTGACCTTATCTTTGCGTTGGGATCACATGTAACTATTATCAAGTGTCGGTCATTAAATATGTAATGGGTTGCTTTATAGGCTTATATGTTTGTAATAGAAGCAAGGCTTATGTAATAAGCCCATATGCCTTTGCATAGGCCTAAATGACATGTAGGAAGGGACTAGATGTGTTGCTCTAGCTCCTTTTCCTATAAATACATTGTAAACCTGTAACACCCCCAAAATGGCTCAGCGGAAGCACACAAGTCTTGGGGTTCTACTAAATTGATATCACAACAGAAGTATAGAACAGCTGATTTTTATTAAGAAATTTCATTCATTGTAGTAAAACAAGTTTACATCATTTGTTTAGTGCGGAATTACATGCCCATAATAAAGCGGTCCAATTTATGTTTATCATAGTAATCTATGACCATGTCATTCCTTTTGCCTTGCGCCTCCAAAGTTAAGCTATCATCTTATCACCTGAAAATACATGCTAAAGAATGTCAACACGAGGTTGGTGAGTTCATAGGTTTCAGTTTGTAAAAGCTGTGTAGACTACAAGACTTAGTATTTAATTCATTCAGTTATGTGACCAGTTCACTTGGTCATGTTACCAGTTCTCGGTTATGTGACCAGTTCATTCGGTCATGTATGTACATAGCAGATGCGACCAGTTCAATCGGTCATGTTACCAGTTCACTCGGTTATGGAGGCATAACAGTTTCAAGTACTTGTGTCCATATGTAAAAGCAATCAATAACTTTACAACTTGTATGCATTTGAGTAATCAAGTAACTTGCAAGTAAACACATAATACATTCGAATAAATAAATCAATTATATTAGTCAATCAGCATATTTGAGTAAACAATTCACTTGTTCAGGTAAAATGAGCATTGAGTTTAAGTAAAAACGAGCATGTATTCTCCCCCAAAACAGTTATGAAAACAAGTAAAAGTAGGGGCTATGAAACTCACCTCAGCAATTTGCAGTCTGAAGTGAACAATGTAAATAGTGGTAGTGAGTGGCTCCAACACGCAACCTAGATTAGTACAACAAGTTTAGTCTTTATTCATGTTTAAGACTCGATAAAGTTTAAGGAAAGTTTTCAAGTGCTTGTTGTTGTTGTTGTTGCTTGTGTGGCAGCATTTAAGTTTAAAATAGTTATCTAAATGTTTGCAAATATTGGCTCTTGGAAGTGTATAAAGTATCAAGAAGAATAAATCTCCAGTTGACAATAACCGAGAAACGATGCACGAGAGGTAATTTCGAATAAATACTAGACCCTGTCAAAATGGAAATATTATTGTTAAAGTATATCAATGGGTTATCCAAAAATTTTGTAGTTTTAAGAAGCTAGTCATGTATAGAATGTTTAGTTTTCTGATATTGATAAAGATAAATTGACAAGTTTATATATACATCTTGACAAAAATCGGGCATGACCCGAGTATATGTTCTAGTTGTCCGAGGTGACTAGATGTCATAATTTTTGGAAAGATAAGCCGTTATATTTTGTTTGTGAAGTTCAAATAAGTTTTGTAATCGAAAGAAAATTCATTAAATTTAAATAATCAATATACGAAATGTAAATCAACGACCTCAAAAGTTAAGCTATAACTTACATCCTCATTAGTTTGATTTAAACTTATAGATCTAATGGTGATAAAGTATTAAGTTTTGATTGTAAGTTTTATTTTAGAATCCGTTTATATATGACGAGTTATGTAGATTAGCATATGTCACTGATAAGGTACACTTTTGAAGGGTCATTTAAGCCCTTAATCGACCACTTTTATATCCGTTACTGCTTAATTTCGTCCCTTTTCACTTTTTAGGTCTCTTGAAGGCAAATTGCTGGAATGACACTTATTCGGATGAAAAGGCGCGAATATATGATGAAAATGGCTAAAGGTAAGATCAAGACACTCAAGCTGCTGGAATTGAAGGTGACGGCGTCACAACCAAATGGCGACGCCGTCGTAACACGCTTTGTGACGACTCAGTAGCCAAATTGCTATTTTGCACTTGACGGCATCAGGTTTTAAAGAGTAGGGCGTCACAACTCAGACGGCCTAGATTCAGATCCCGACGGCATCAGAAGATGAAGCCGACGGCCTCACAACCATAAGGTGACGCCGTCACAAAGTTGACGTGGCCAAGACGAAAACCTAATGGCGGCGATCCGACGGCGTCACAAATAAAGAGTGACGACATCGCATATTGTAACTCTATATATAGAATTCGAATTTTCAGATTTTTAGGGAGGTAGTTTTGTGGAGTAAAACCTAAACCGAACTTTGGCTGTCTTGGGAAGTATCTTAGGGTTCCATACCCTATTTTACAACAAGATAAGTGATTTACTTCATTAATCAATTATGTCTTCAATTATTTGTGTGTATGCTTGCATGTTTTCCATGTCCGGCTAATTTACTTGTGTGTTTGCTTAGATCTATGAAACCTAGGTATTGAATATTGATTGGTTGTCTCTTATCTTAATTGTGATTGACCTAGTATTGCGATAGGTCATTCGTTGTGTTTTTAATGCTTGAGTAATCTTCGTGAACATTAGTTTATAATCACCTAGAGTTATTATAGGCTAAACATCCAAAGGTAACCTTAGAGTTAGTTTATGAATCCTAGAGATTTCGTAGGCAATAACCTTAAGGTAGTCTCAAAGAGTTAGGGAAAAACGCATACCCTACGACATTAGAAGACACAACGCGTTAAGAATAAGGACGTGACAATTCAACCATCAATAGGAGATAACTAGGGAGTAATAGCATCTAGGTAAACACATCTTTAAATCATCATACGAGCACACAAATAGACATAGACTGCCCTCACCTTAGCTTATATTAGATAATTAGATAAGTAGAGTAATCGGTATAAATACCAACCCCCCAAATCCAATACCCCGAGATTCGTACCTTTCAATTTTCTAAAAAATATAAAAAAGAATAAAAAATAATCTTCCTCAACTCCAACCCTAGAGAACGATATCAATTCCCGAGGCTTACCCTAATACTACACTACAACGATTAGGTTCACTGCCTAGGGTGTTGAAAAACTTGCTCGACGAAAAGGAAGTTCCTTTGACCCCGAACGCGCGTTGTACGTGTATCAAGTTTTTGGCGCCGTTGCCGGGGAATAGAATAGCTAGTTAGATTTCCACCTCGTTTAGGTTCCCTTGCTTGATTCCTATCAAGTAAGCTTTTTTCTCAATTTTTAGCTTCCTCGTAGTCTATCCCCCTTCTTTGTGACCTTTGTTCGTAACCTCAAAACTTTTCATCATGGAAGGTGATAATCAACCACCACTCATCAACCCACCACCAAATGACCCGCCAAGATGCCGTACTCTTGGTGAATACTCAAGACCAAGCCACCTAGGCTATAGGAACATCATTGAGTTTCCCGACCAAGCCCAAACTACGACCCTTCGATCCGACACCATCCGGTTGGTGCAAAACGGATGTGCATTCCATGAACTTCGTTCCGAAGATCCTAATAAACATCTTAAGGATTTCCTTAAAATCTTCGATTCCATCGACCTCGATGCTACTACTCAGGAGACCACGCGTTTGCGTCTCTTCTACTTCTCTCTACGGGACCAGGCTAGTAATTGTCTTGAGGGACTTCCCGCCGGCTCCATCTCAAGTTGGGATGATCTCACCACTCGTTTCCTTGCCCAATTTTTCCCACCGGGGAGAACTACTAAGCTTAGGAATGAAATCTTGATGTTCCAACAACGTCAAGGTGAATCTCTCTACGAAGCATGGACTCGATTCAAGGACTTACTGCATAGAGTCCCTCATCACGGCATTGATCTTTGGCTTCAAGTCCAAATCTTTTATGATCATGTCAACTTCCCAACTAAGCGATCCATTGACCAAGCGGCCGATGGTAAACTTAGTGATCTCACCACGGAAGAATCATGGGGTATAATAGAGGACCTTGCTCTCTATGACAACGAAAGTTGGAATGACCACCGTGAGTTGCCCAAAACCGTAAAGGCAATCTCTTTGCCTCCCATTGACTCACAACCTTCCGATTGTAGAATGCTCGAGCTTGAAGATCAAGTTAAATTCCTAATGAGCTCCTACAAAAATCCTAAGTCTTCACATCAAGTGAACAAAATCACTCTACCTTGTGAGTTGTGTAGTGGTCCACACGACACTCGTGATTGCACAAGACTCACTGAACAAGCTTTTGTGGACTACGCCTCAACACGTACCGATGGAGTGGGAGAGAAGTGGTACACTTTCAAGCCCGAACAAAACAACTTAGGAAACTCCTATAACCCCTCATGGAGGAATCACCCTAACCTTAAGTGGAACCAAAATTCAAACCCACCCCAAAGCTCATCTAGTCCACCTAATAGGTTCAACCCTCCAAACACCGGGAACCCCACTAGTCTTGAGGCAATTGCGTCTAGATTCATGTCATTTCAAGAAACTTGATTGACTAAGCTTGAAGCCGATTTCAAGCAACGACAAGGCGAGATGACAAACAAGCTTGATGCCCTTTTAAAAGCCTTCAGTGACCGGGAAATTGGAGCACTCCCAAGTGATACTATAAAGAATCCAAAAGTGAATTCGATTTCATCGACTTCATGTTCTTGTTCACCATGGGAGAGTGCGCATCCATGCCCCTCATACACAAAGGTCCACTCGGTAAATGCTATCAACAAGGGTTCCAAGCGATCCCAAATGAGGTACCAAGGACCCGCACCATTGGTACAACCCACTCTTGAGAAACCCATCAACCAAGAACCGAAACCTAATCTAGAGGAGGAGAACAAGGAACTCCACCAAGAAAAACCGGTTCTTGAAGTCTTAGCTCATGCACCTTATTATAATGCTTTAAAAGAAAAAATATGAGCGAGAACTAAAACTTGGAAAACATGGGTCCGCGTTTGTGCAAAATAATTTACCTAAGAAGTTAGACGATCCTGGGCTATTCACTCTTCCATGTAGGCTTGGAACCTCCAAACCTCTCGATGCTCTAGCCGACTTAGGATCATGCATCAATCTTGTTCCGTTGTCCCTCCAAAGAAGCCTTAACTTAGGTAAGATAGAACCAACGGAAACCATCTTAGGTCTAGCGGAAGATAGTATTGCATATCCAGTTGGGATAATAAAAGACATGGTAGTACACGTAGGAGAATTGAATCTTTTGATGGATTTCCATGTGCTAGACATGAATAAGGACTTCCCATTATTAGTAGGAAGGGGATTCTTAGCTATCGCTAGTGCCATCATTGATTGTAAGATGTCTAAAATAGTAGTAGAAGAAGGAAGTGCTAGGTCAATTTACGATGTCAAAAATCATATTTACTACAAGGAAGAGGAAATCCCCCCATGAGATTAGGTTGGATAGAACGCCATCTAGATATGGACCTTGGATTAATAAAGACTTCATAGGTCCCCAGCGACCTTTCTATCTTGATGAAGCCTTTGCTAGTAAAGCAACTTTCCATGAAAAAGAATTGGCTAGGGACATGGAAGTGAACCCGTTCGAGGACGCCTTAGTGTTTAGGAAGATGACCGAGTTCCTAGGAAGCTTTCCCGTTAACCTTCTCATGAATAAGTGGAAAGTTGAGAGCGATAAGCCTTAGGATAAGTGGAATTGGGATAGACCTCCTAGTGATGGTAATGGAGAGTGGCACATTAGGATAACGAACTATGACCCCGATGGAGAGAAGTTTGAAAAGGCGTACCGAACTAAGCGTACCACTAGGAACTTAAATGATAAGTTTGATCCTTATGACATTCTTGAGGATAAGCTTACTTATATAGGTACGTAGGGGCACAACTTCGAGTCTAGCTACACGACTCATAAATAAAGAAAAGCGCTTCGTGGGAGGCAACCCATGCTTTAATTGTTTGCTTGTTTGTGTGTCGTATATCTTTTATTGATTGTTTATTCTCATGTTTGAATTTGTAAAAATGCTTTATTTTGTCTTTAACCTTGTCTTAATTACATATAAAGGTATTTTACAAAAGGGATAAGTGTAGGTAGGATTACACACGTTTTTAAAAGAACGTGAACATGAGAATTAAAAAGATATACATGTGTGTTTGTTAGAGTCAAATGCTTGTATCGATTCATAATCGATGTTTTGCAAGAAACTTTTCCAGATTCTAAAGATGTAAATTTTCTAGAATTTTTTCCAGAAAATCGCAACCAGGTTGTCAGATAACTGACGGCGTCAGGGATCGCGAACCTGACGACGTCAGGAGGAGTAGAAACAGCTTCTAACTTTTTCTCGTTTTCTATGCCACTTATAAATTTTTGGAATTTCTCAGGTCTTAATTTTCTAGAAAATCTGCAAACATCCATTCCATAAGCATTATATCCTAGTTTAGTAGAGTTATATATAGTGTTATCGCCGATTTTACGCAAAGGTTTCGTTTGTTTTCTTCAAGTGTGCAGGTTTTACTTATCAAGAAGAAGATACATAAGATTTGATGGAGCTTTTCACGCATACATTCTTCTTGGAGAAGAATTTAACCACTACTTCACACGGATCCTACCGAGCTAATGAGGGGAGTATTAGTTTCTTTTGTTTTTAATTACCTTCTATTATCATAACTTTTAGACTTTCGGGAAACATTGGGGACAATGTTCAGTTTAAGTGTAGGGAGGAAAAATAAAACGGGAACTTTGAAACTATGCTTATCTTTGACTCTTTGCCTTGTCCAATTTCATTTGTGTAATAAACCACGAGAAATATCGGTTAGGGTAATTTTGGCACCAAATTTAAAATTTTTCATGACATGTAGGAGTGGGCCATTAGTATTAATAAAGCGTCTCATGGATATGAAGTTATATGACTAGCACAAAACCCTTTACCACTTAAATTTCACCGAAAATGTGAGGATCACCCTTAGATTTGTAGGAATTAAAGCATTCCACTTTAATGCTTCGAGAGTGTACCGGTAGTATCATAGATTCTAGAACTTGTTTTGTGATGCATTCCGAGATCGCTAGTGAGACTACACTTGTGTAGTTAGGAATAACTAAATGATAAGAGGCACTAGGATAACCCTTGTTTGATACCCGTATTATAATTACTTCTTCCACATCGGTTGAGTAATTCCCCCACACCCTTGCGTTGTACTCATCTTTAGTACACGATACCCCTAGTTAACCCCTTAGAGCCTATCTTTTTTGCGGTTCTCATGACGTTTTGGTTTTCCGGAATATCAATGAAGAGCATTGTTTACAATCCACCCCCAAATGTACACCCAAATCGCCTTAGCCTACCTTGTATGCACTCACTTTTAGTGCATTATTGTTATCATACTAAACCCTTAATTCAATTATCTAGTTTCTTGCATAAGTTGCTAAGTCGAGTCATATCCTTTGTGCACAGTTTTGGGACGATTGGGACTCATGGGACAAGTTAAATTTTATGAAGTGACGGGAAGGAACGTTAAATTCAAATTCTCTTTATTTACGAAATAATGTACTCCAAGTGTTTTGATCTTTTCAATTCGGGTCAAATTAGTGTTAGAGTAATAAAAATTCATGTGTAGGGATGTACCTATAAATCCCTATTATTTTGATGTTATCGTAGAGGATGGTAGAGTAAAAGTGTATGAAAAAAAAATCAAAAAAAAAGAAAAAAGAAAAAAAGAGAAAAAGAAAAAAATAAAGTGTTCAAAAAAAAGGGGGGGGGGCTACCATCCTACATCTATCTTTAAATTTATGTTTGTTTATTTCAAAGTTATCTAGTGTTTAGAGTTTAGAGTGTCGAGTCTTGGCTTAGCAACGCCATTCTTCTCATGCTTGTAACATAAAGATTTTTGACTTGCCACCACTAAATCGCCTATCCCACCAAACCCTTTGTTTCCCTACCGTAAGCCTATCGTTACAACCCTTTAAAAGACCTCTTGGATAGTTTTTTCTAGGTCCTTACACCAAAGCTATGGAGGTTTGATCTATTCTCAAGCCTATGGTAATCTATGTACTAGGAGCGGTTAATAAGTGTTTATCTTCCATTTCCAACTTGATATATTTCATATACACTCGAGACATGAGAGTATCCAAACACCACTTGTGAGGTGCTAGTATGTAATTTCCGTGCTTGTTATGACTTTTGCGGGGCTTATACGTGTTGTGAATTGTTCTAAACTAATGTTTCATGACCCTTAACTTACAAATTAATTGGCTAAAAGCACATTTGCTTGAAGACAAGCATATACCAAGTGTAGGGATATTTGATAAGGATTTAAAAGGTACACTTTTGAGGGGTCATTTAAGCCCTTAATCGACCACTTTTATATCCGTTACTGCTTAATTTCGTTCCTTTTCACCTTTTAGGTCTCTTGAAGGCAAATTGCTGGAATGACACTTATTCGGACGAAAAGGCGCGAATATATGAAGAAAATGGCTAAAGTCAAGATCAAGACACTCAAGCTGTTGGAATTGAAGGTGATGGCGTCACAGCCAAATGGCGACGCCTTCGCAACACGCTTTGTGACGACTCAGTAGCCAAATTGCTATTTTGCACTTGACGACATCAGGTTTTAAAGAGTAGGGCGTCACAACTCAGACGGCCTAGATTCAGATCCCGACGGCATCAGAAGATGAAGCCGACGGCGTCACAACCATAAGGTGACGCCGTCACAAAGTTGACGTGGCCAAGACAAAAAACTAATGGCGGCGATCCGACGGCGTCATAAATAAAGAGTGACGTTGTCGCATATTGTAACTCTATATATAGAATTCGAATTTTCAGATTTTTTGGGAGGTAGTTTTTTTGGATTAAAACCTAAACCGAACTTTGGCTGTCTTAGGCAGTATCTTAGGGTTCCATACCCTATTTTACAACAAGATAACTGATTTACTTCATTAATTCAATTATGTCTTCAACTGTTTGTGTGTATGCTTGCATGTTTTCCATGTCCGGCTAATTTACTTGTGTGTTTGCTTAGATCTATGAAACCTAGGTATTGAATATTGATTGGTTGTCTCTTATCTTAATTTTGATTGACCTAGTATTACGATAGGTCATTCGTTATGTTTTAATTCTTGAGTAATCTTTGTAAACATTAGTTTATAATCACCTAGAGTTATTGTAGGCTAAATATCCAAAGGTAACCTTAGAGTTAGTTTATGAATCCTAGAGATTTCGTAGGCAATAACCTTAAGGTAGTCTCAAAGATTTAGGGAAAAACGCGTACCCTACGACCTTAGAAGACACAACGCGTTAAGAATAAGGACGTGACAATTCAACCATCAATAGGAGATAACTATGGAGTAATAGCATCTAGGTAAACACATATTTAAATTATCATACGAGCACACAACAATAGACATAGACTGCCCTCACCTTAGCTTAGATTAGATAATTAGATAAGTAGAGTAATCGATAGAAATACCAACCCCCCAAATCCAATACCCCAAGATTCGTACCTTTCAATTTTCTAAAAAATATAAAAAATAATAAAAATAATCTTCCTCAACCCCAACCTTAGCGTAGTAATTTCTCACTAGCATTCCTATTCCCCTAGAGAACGATATCAATTCCCGAGGCTTACCCTAATAATACACTAAAATGATTAGGTTCACTGCCTAGGGTGTTGAAAAAGTTGCTTGACGAAAAGGAAGTTCCTTTGACCCCGAACGCTCGTTGTGCGTGTATCAGTCACGATCATATAAGTCGGGAGTCAAAACAATGATTCGAATAAGCCAGGATTAAGTCATGGGGTAAGCCAAAGAAGTCAAATCATAAAACGCACCTCTCCGTTAGGCTCTGCCCCAACAATGGATTGACAAGGATTACAACTCAATTTCACATTTACATTGACCTATTAGGAAAAAGTAGAGTAGCCTAACCTTCTTTATACTTACAACAATTAAAAGCACCCCATGCTTTTAGTGGAGTGGGCCTTGGCCCAGAACTGAGCACACAAACACACTCTTGAGTTCTTATGGGCTGTGGCCCAAAAATATTAGCAGACCAATATCCTCTTTGTTTCAACCGGGCTGTGGCCCAAGGATTTGACAAACACACACAACCAGTTGTAAATTACTATGTGTACCATTTTGTTTCAAAAGTTTTGTCATAGAAAAAAAAGCAACACAAGGTTATCAAAATTGTGTTTTCAGTTTTCTGAGAATATATTTAGACGCAAGGACACAAGTAAATACTACCACTTCTCGGAACACACCCCCTCTTGGTGGTGTTTTGTTACTCACAACTCAACGCAAACCTAACACACCTTCTTTTGGTCAAGTGAAAAAAAGAGTATATGTACCCATTTGCATTCGAACATTGGGTTTGACCACAACAGAACAACTAATTCAAGTTTGACACAATTCAAGATTTCATCTCAAAACTATCGAGTTTACCATATGTTTGTGACCAAGGCGTAAGTACTCACAATAATCTAAACCGAACCTTCTCCCAATGTGGTTCCTTCACAGTAGGTTTCGACCCCTTAACCATTCCAAACACAACCCAAAATTTTAGCAAGGTCTAATCTCACCCAAATAAGCCAAATAGAGAAATAAGCAAGATTTATTAATAGGTACTTCCATAAGCCAATACTATGGTTTTTAGTTGTAGGTTTATTCATTTTTTTTCCACACATTACAGTTAGCAACAACAACTAAAAGAAATTATCATTCTCATAATATAAATTATACCGATCGATCCAAAATTAAATAAAATCTTGTGTTTATTAACAATAACAGATTTAATAACCACCAACATCATGAAATATAATAAAACATAGGATTCAAAGTGATCCTTACAAGGGGAGGTGTTTACGGATCGATGGAAAAAAGAGACCGAATCAAAGTGAAACTCGAATACCGATTGACCCGATCCGAACCAAGCATGAACCACCAATGTTTTTTTTCTTCTTTTGATTGTGTCATTTATGGTGTCACTCCTGTGGATCGGTGGGGGGTTTAAATAAGATTAGAAAATAGGTTTTGGTCTCCTTCTTTTCTTGAATCGATTTAGGTGCCCTCCATCTTAAGGATTAGTCACTATCCCTTCTCCATCTTTCGAGGAACCATGACTCCATGTGGGGAGAGGAAAGACGTCAGGAAAAGAGATATCAGTCTTCTATTTTCACTTTCTTGATTGACTTGTTTGATGATGGTGATGGTATTGGGTGATTATCACCAAAGAAGAACATGATAGTTTCAAGGGTGGGAGAGAGAAGAAGCGTATTCCCAAAGAAGAAGATATTACAAAGCTGCTATACCCTTTCTTGGGTTAGGGAACCGATTAAAAAAAATAAACGTAGGAATCCTAGGGGCGAGTTTAGGTGGGATAAGGATAGTAGGTTAAATATTATTATTAGGGTCAATTGCATATATACCCACTAAAACTTGCATATTTGCATATATACCCAAAACATGCTTAATTTGCATTGTACATCATACATTAAAAACTTGTATTTTGGGAAAATATGCAAGTTTTTAAGTTTTAATGGGTATATATGCAATTCTCCCTTATTATCAATACTTGTATTAATCGTTCCTCGTGTTTCGTTGAGTCTCCGCGTAAACGTATCCTCCGGGTATCTGAAAAATATAAAATTTATATTTTTATAAGCGTTTTCAAGACTGTTTTAATATGGTAACATTATTGTTTAGAATTTAGATAATATCGGTTTTGCCGTTATTGAGTTGGTGTCGGTATACGTGCGGTATCGTGCTTTTTCTGAAAACACGAGATAACCTCTCGTTTTTGTCTGTAAATCATTAGTAAGTGTTAAAAAGCGATCATTTAACTTATATCAATATAAAATACTAGTTTCGTGTGTTACTGCGTGTCGGAATGTGTGGGATAACTTCCCAAAGCAATAGTTTAAGCTCACGTATGCTCAACTTTATGAATTAGATAATAATAAATTCCTATTTCTTAGCAAGGAATTTTCGTGTGTGCGGTGTCGTGTTTTCAAATAAACGAGATAACCTCTCGTTTTTTATTTTTAAATGTCGTCAGCTATCAGAAAATAACTGATTTGCATTTCTAACGTACTTAATAATATTATAATAAACCGGAAATTTACGGGTTGTTACAGTCTACCCACCTCATAGGAGATCCATCCCGGATCTCAGTTTACGTTACCCGATAGGGTGTCGGGAAAGAGGTTATGGTATTTGCAACAGGTTTTGAGTTTCACTAGGTTGTTTAAGGGTTTCCCTTTGTGTATGGGTACCTAAGTTATCTGCCACTAGCACATCCTCTATCTGAGGTGCAATGATTTTCTGAGGTAAGTTCATTGGATGACGGTTCTAATGATTTTTCACTATTACGTTAGTGCGGGCACCTCTACTTTCTCATGGTCTTATCCAACATATGATCAAAATGCACTTGTGTTTGGGTGTTTAGTGATTCTAAAGTATGGTGGTTTATTCTTAAGATTTTGCTACGGGTTTGCGTGTTTTCTTCTCGAAGGAATGAAGAAACGTTTGTTTTCGAAACCTTCTTTTGAGCAAATGTTTACACAAGTTTGACCAAGAAAATATTTGAAGAAGTAGACATCTGTTTGTTTGAAATCAATAGTTGCGTAAAAACGACACGTTTTCAAAATATTTGAACTCTGTAAAACAGGTTCTTAATTATGGTGTGGATAAGAAAATTTTGCAAGACTTTTAGTGTTTAGTCATCTTTCTGTTTGCAAAACGTTATTATAGCCTGACCAGAGCATTTTGTCTCATCTTAATGAGAAATTCAGAAAATATTATTATAGGTTCTTAAAGAGGAATCCTTAAAGTAAAAACATTACAGAAGAGATGTGTAGTAGTATATAAACATCTATATATGTTTTAAGTGTCTAAGAGTAGAGTTTAGTTGTCTAGGTTGGGTAGGGTTAGAGGTTTAACATCTGGTGAACCTCATTGTTATCTATAATTATGGGATACACCCTAAGGTTTTCCTTAGTTATCAAATAAAATATTGATCATTTTGTGTATGAGGTATTAACCTAAAACAAATTTCAAAAGAGTAAATAGTGGTTCAGAGTGATTTCCTTAATAGTTTATAAAATGATTTGTAATATAATTTTTAAAGTCTTAAGAAAACACTTTATTTTTGTAAGGTAGTAGTAAATTTGTAGTTTACTTTGTGGTGTAGTGGTAAGGTGGCAACTTGGTTTAAAATAATTCGTGAAGTGATTCGTAAAACAATTTATAGGACTGACAACAACAACTCATTGTTTATAAAATAGTACGGTGGTTGAAGTGTTTCTATATCGTAGCAAAAAATTTCGTAGGATAACCACAATTGGTCCGTGAGATAATCGGAAACGGTTTGGCTCATTTATTTTGTTTGTAAGAGGGTAGCAAGGTAGGCACTATTATTCTTAAGAGGTAGGTGGAGAATCTAGGTATCTGATTTCAAGATAAAGGCGTAAAGTTTTCAATTTTCTCTTAGGTTAGAGGTCACTTATCATGCATCTCTAGATCTTGTCAAAAGTTTATTGTTCTTGTTGTTTCCTACTCCCACTAAGAGAATCTTTCCCATAGGTGTTATAGAAGGTTGTTCCTATGATTGCTAGTGATGTACTTCGATTCATCTGTTAAGTGTAAGTTTTGGGGTAGCGGTGACTATAACATAACCCGATTGTGATATGAAAATATTCCATATAAGAAAAATAAAGTTTATGATTAGGGAGTATTGTGACATCAGTGTGCGGCTTTTAAAAGGTTACATGCTCGTTTACTCACACCAACTGGACATAATGCTATTATAACTACTCCAAGTATCGAATAATTCACCTCTGAGTCGGACATAGGTGATCAGGCTATGTCCCACTGTCACTGGCTGAATATAGGTGATCAGTCTATATTTAGCTGATGTTCAATGAATTTTGAAATACTCAGCTTAGTTATGTTAGTAATATGTCCCAACGCTTTTAAAAGTTTTCTTGAAAGACTAGAACAACTATTTCATTTATGTGTGGAAAAGGTGTAGCACTGGGATACCTAAACATACGTATAGGAAAAACAATTATAACACATAGTGAAATTAGGTGAGTAGTAATAAAACACATATTTTTATCAAGTATGATCTCAACAGGATCATGAGTGAGGCATCAGCTTGGCAGGCAGGCATGTGTCGTTCATAGGGTTAAGTTTTTGAAAAAGTGGTTATAGTTTAGGTTTTAAAAATACCCAGTTCTCTATAACCTGGCTCTGATACCAATCTGTAACACCCCCAAAATGGCTCAGCCGAAGCGCACAAGTCTTGGTGCTACTAAATTGATATCACAACACAAGTATAGAACAACTAAATTTTATTAAGAAATTTCATTCATTAGAGTAAAACAAGTTTACATCATTTGTTTAGTGTGAAATTACAGGCCCATAATAAAGCGGTCTCCATTTATGTTTATCAGAGTAATCTATGACCATGCCATGCCTTTTGCCTTACGCCTCCAAAGTTAAGCTATCGTCTTATAACCTGAAAATACATGCTAAAGATTGTCAACACGAGGTTGATTCGCTCGGGAAACCAATAATAGAAGTTTGTAGTATGTGGGTAACTCAAACGTGTTAGGTTTGAGCACCGAGATCGTTCCGAACGAGGGTTGAATGGAATTTCCAACTCACGTCGTGATTATCGGGATTTGAATGGGAAAAGGGGATAATTTGAAGTTTTCTAAACTACGGGGCAAGGGAAGCATAAAAAGGAAATTACACTACGGGGAATCCTAAATACGCGAATAAAACTAAAATGAAACGTAAATAAAATGTAACTAAGTCTAATCTACATCCTAAATATGATCTAAAAATATTTTTAAACTAAAAATGATATTAGAAAATTAACTAAGAATTAAAACCATTTTTTAAGATTTTTCTGGAATTTATTTGAATTAAAAAAAAAACTAATTTTTAATTTTTAAAGCAAATCTAAAATACTAAAAGTTATGAAAATAAAGGGGAAAATTGTGAAACTATTTTTAAAAAATCTAAAATAACTAAATAGACTTTTCAAAACTGGAATTGTATTTTTCTGAACTATTTTCTATTTTCTATGAATTAAAAACTATTTAAAACTAATTTAAATGCTAAAAATTACAAATTAAACTAGGAAAAATCTAGAAAAATTATTTTTTTGATTTTTATATTTATCTTAATCTATGAAAAATGAAAATTTATTTTTTAGAAACTTTTCTGATTTATTTGTAATAAAAGCTATTTAAAAAGTCTTAAAAACTAATTTTAATCAAGAAAAATAGTAAACAGTAACTAAAAATTATGAAAGATTCAGGGAAAATCTAAAATATTACTCTAAATCTATAAAAAATGAGAAAACACATGCTGTTGTATGAGAAATAGAAGCTATAGTGAAAAGTACTATGAATAAGCTAAGCAAAATAAGCTATAAGCTAAAACAGTGGACCAAAGGATTCCAGAACCTATGATATACTAAAACTACCTAAAATCAACTAAAAGCAACTACTCTAAACCTAAGATTAACCAGCTACTGAGATTAAGGTGAATTAAGCACAAGATTCAAACAGTCCTAACCTATCACTTTTAAGCTAATGTACCAGCTGATTTAATAAGCCAAATTGAAAACTAAAAATTGAGAATTCTAGAAAACCTACCAAAGAACATGTAAACTAAAAATGAGCTCCTAATTAGCTAATATGAGACCTGTGCAAGGTCTGCAACAAGCCTGGTTCACACTCAGAGTATGCTGAGTGTGAACAGGGGAAATAACAGCTTATGTAGCGACTTATTAAGTGCTTAAAACAGCTTCCAAAAATTTCACAAAATTCACTTTTCAAAACTTGACCAATTGAACTAGTAAAATCTAAAATCTCACTTGAATTGATCCAATAATGAATTTATGAAAAATCCAGAAAGTTTTGTAAAAACCAGCTTTTCTACTTTTTGACTATTATGACAGAATTGAACCTTTGACCAAACTGACTTTTGATCTTCAAAAACAGATTTAAATTGTTGTTTTATGATGCAATATGAACTAATTAAGCTTAACTCTAACAATTTAACACCTAATATGCAAGTTGCAGCTTACTGATTCAACAATTATGGAATTTAGGACAAATTTTATGTGAATTTGACTTTAACTGTATGCAAGTGCAAAATGACTACTGATATGAGTTTATCTATACTAAATGAAGTTTTACCAACTGCTTTTAAACACAAACCAATCCTCAATCTTACTAAAGCTACCTAATCCAAACTCTAGTATAGCAACAGATTAACAAATAACTATCTCTAAAATCACTATTCTAAATCATGATTAAGCTAAAACAAATTCAGATAATGACAATAAGGGTAAATGATGCAACAATATCAACTACTTATCAAAAGAGTACTAATCTAAAATTGCATATATGACAGATATGTAAAAAGCACTTACAAAAGTCCTAGCCACAATGGCTTGCCATACAACACAAGTAACCACTAACCTAAACCATTATCAACCCATATTCAGATCAAATTCAACCCATATCATTCGATTCAAAGAATCCGAGCAATTCAACCATGAATCAGAACTTTGACTTTTGTTGACCAAATGTAAAGGAGAGTAGTATCTGAGTTAAGCAAACTAAAAATAGATTTGGAATAAGCTCAAGTAACCAGTAAAAAACATTAATAAGCTGAATTTAAACAATGAAACAGTGATTTGAATTTTGATGAAAAATAAAACTTGTATTAATAAAATTTGAGTACAAAGGAAATTATAATAACTGGAATTTAAAACTAAAACATTGAAAATAATTGAAAATCACTCAGAAACTATTCCTAATCTACTCCTACTCTACTTGAAATCCAACTGTGAAGAATGAAGGGTATATATAGCCACACTTTAGGTCTTGAGAAGGATCTGGAAGCTGAGTTGTGCTTTCTCTTGGACGTTTTAAGCCCTTGGATCAATCTCCACCTCATTCTTTTCATCTGGACCCTTGGATTATTACTTCCATATCTCTTTGTCCAATAGAAATCAAGCAAGACACACGGATCAGTGACCTGGCACTGGTCACGTGTCAGGTGTGTCATAAGGTGTCAGGCGAAAGGACAATATTACCCTTAATTTCAGTGAATTGGCCAATTGAGGTGAAGGGCGTTTTAGGGTTTATATGAATCTGGGTAACTCATGAATTGGGGAAAAGTTTAGGCGTCAAAGGTTTTTTAGTTTATTTTGGTTTGTTTTGACCAGTTGACCGGGTATAAGTAACGGGTATAAGGGTTGGGTGGACCGGGTATTATATATTTGGGCCGTGGGTTTAGCTTAGGTAAATACCGGGTAATGGATTGGACTTGGATATATTTGGGCCAAGGTTTAATGGACTTAGGATAAATATTGAATCCAATATGCATTTTAGGGACCATAAGTGTACATTCTGAAAATCCAGGGACCAAACATGTAATTCTGAAAATTATATTAAGGACTAACTTTGCCAATCTTCAAATAATCCAAGGGCTGAATTTGCAACTTCTGAAACTTGAGGGGTATTTTCTGCCATATGCTCAAAGTTCAGGGACTATTTTTGACAATTCTGTAAACTTGATTGTATCTTCAAAAATCATCCTCAGAGAGTAGAAATCTTCACAAATGCATGATTCTGACCTTCCGGCTCAGCTTTAGCTCTCTTAATCTCTCGTGCTCGGGTTTTCGTCTGATTTGGCTTCTTTTTTGTGTGTTTTGACATATCCGTACCTGCACAAGCAAAAACTCAAGAAACACGCAAATATTAGCAATAAACGGCTCTTTCTTGGTTATTTTGGGTCTGATTTGATAAAGAAATTATATGTGTTTAAGCACATATCAAAATACCCCAGACGAGACCATTGTCGTGTCCCCACGCAATGCAATCAACTCACGCTTCTAAAACCAAGGATTTCAATCTCTTTCTACTAAACCTATGAAGAAGTAGCAAAGATTCCTCAAAAGAGATTAAGAACCCTTAATTCTAAAAACGCCCCGTTTACCTTTATATTCACATATAGATATTACGATTAAGCACATTCTGGTAGGAAACACAACACAGCGTGAAGTGACCATACGGATAGAATACATCGTCCCTGATTTTTCACAAGTCCCCAAACTAAGCGTAAAATCGAAATCATTGTTAAATATGACTCTAAATGCTAACACTACCCATGGAAGTTACTTGTGTAATTACCTTTTGCTCCCATTTTCCTATTTGCCTCTAGATTTTTTTATTTTTGTGAGAAATGAATTTCTTCATATGTCTCGTTTCGATAACTTTTATTCCGATAAAGATATAAAGCTAAGTCGCTAATTAGTTATCCATCTTCCTTCGAAAACCGTTGCACACAAGAATGAGGTCCACATCAAGGTCCTAATTTCACACGATTTAGGAGAATATCCTTTTATGGCGGCCGAGACAACTCATCTACGAGTCCAGAGACGTAAGCTTTATTTAGACATCTCCGGATCCGAAGTTTGGCTTAACACTATTTCAAAGACAGCTTGCATTTTTGCAATTTAGGCCCTTGGTCTTTTAAACTACTAACTCAACGGGATTACCGCTTTTATCGTAAGTCTTATTATGACTTCGGATTTTTCCTCTGCTTTTATAGAAGTCTATGACAACTTTTATAGCTTTGGATTTTTTTAATTTTAAAACATTTGGGCTTTATTTCATGTTAATATTTGTGCCAAACTCCAAACCCTATGGCTTTTATAACAATAGAAACAATAGCAAAAACTATCAGAATCAGCTTGTCTATTACACCGTAACAACCGACAAGACTCGATGTGTACCCAACTATCATGGGCAAAGATTCTCTAAAGAAGACAAAGAACTAACTATCGCCAAAAACCTAACATCTTTAATTATTATTAGCAGATATGGGGTGAAACAATTTTGTGGGAACAAAAAGCCATAAGTACCTTCGATGGGCTCTAAAGAGAACCATCTACTCCACGCTTAGCATCTAAACTCATAAGTAACTCTATCATTTCTCGATCTCCGCAAATTTAAAATCCCAAATAATGAGATCCGCGGATGCTTAGCCGATAATTAAATTATCTATGGTTAAGGGAACAAGCTAGGGCTCAACACGCCCGGTCAAGTCAAAATTCTATTCCTACTCTCACCAATGGAAAGTCAACAAGGTGTCAAAACATATATTAACTTAGCAAATGCTTTGTCTAAATGAAATTAAGTAATGCATATTTAAAATCACTCAGGGAAACGTGCAAATTCTTGGCCTTGTGAGCTCGACCATTAGATTTTATAGCTTCTTGTATAAGAGACTAGCAAACTTTTCAATCAAAAAGACTTAACAAAAGCTTCAAAATTTTTTAAATTTTCTCATATATAGTACAATTTTTTCATTTTCTAAGGAAAAACGGGGTTGCGAGAGTATACGACAAAAATAAAGCAAGTGCGGTCAAATCAAATCGAAGATTACCCTACCCCAGACTAGAACGAAACATTGTCCTGAATGTTTAAAAGCAAGGGTATCAACGAAAATCTAAAAGCCGTTTATTAAGTATGCTCAAAGATAAACGTTAGTCGATAAGATTTTGGATATCGGATTTCCATCAAAGATCGATCATGAAACTCGAGTGGAGAAAAGACAAACTTCGAGCACTAGAGTCTTCATATCGGGAACATCCTAAACAACATCACAAACAACCAAACACGAGAAATTGAAGAGGCTAACCCCTTCACGCCACTTATTAGAAAATAGAAAGAAGATAGAGATAAGCATGGGGTGCCTCCCACTAAGCGCCATCGTTTTTGGTCACCGAAGTCGCTAGCCCGACTCGTCCCCAATTCATTTGTCCTTGGGGAAGAAAGTGGTAGAGATACCGTGGTCAAAACGGTGTCCTCATTCCCGAAAGAATAAGACTGGGTGGGTTGGGTGGAGAAGAAAATGGGTGGATAAGGCATATCATGTAAGAAGGATCCATCATCCGGTGGTTTTGCGGGCGGACGAAAGGATGAAGGATCGATAAGAGAATACTCCAAAGAAGTCGGGAGCTCATGGTATAGAAAGGTGTTACTCAAAGGCTCATCAACGAAGGCATCCAAGAGAGGATCCTTATATCCAGAAATGATTTTAACAAAAGGCTCATCAATGCATATCCCGGGTATAAAGATCTTGTCTTCACATGCGGGCTCAACGGGATAAAGGATGGTGGACTCGTCAGAGAAAGGGGAGTCAATAAAACCATCAAGAACAACCTTATCCCCCTCAGGATCATTCACAATATCCTCAATACCCGGTGGTATCAAGTCATCAATAGCATCCTCAATGATCGGGTCGTTAGCCAGAGTATCGGAAATCTCATTCAAAACCTTGCTCATATCAACCTTGAAGTAGAATTGCTCAAGAATAGGAGAATAAACATCGACAATAGTGGGACTGCCACTAATCTCTTCATCAAATCGGAAAGTCTCAAGCTCGGGTAAGAAATCACTATCTTTAACGGAGATAGGAGGCGAACTCGAATTATCATTTAAGGCTTCAATCTTTGAAATGAGAAGATGGACATTCGACAATGTTTCACGTAATGCTTCATCCTCGATCTCTATATCATTAGGCTCAATCTCTTCAACTTCTGGCTCAAAATCGTTTTCTTCTTCTATGTTGACGGGCTCAGAAGGTAAATTGTCGACAAAGTCGATGTCTCCATAAGAATCGTCATCGGAATCGGAGAACATCTCATCATGATCGCTCGAGATAACAAGAGAAGGCTTATTACAAATATCATCAACAACCCCAGACTCTCTTGGGCTTGGGATAAAGATCTCAGAACTAGTCTCTTCCGTTTCCGGAATAGTACTAATATGCTCATTGTAGGACCTAAGATATATCAACCTTATCACAAACCAATACCCACGTTATGCTTATAAACACGTTAAACCAAACACTTATATGTATAAGAAGATGAAATAAAGAAAGGAAGATGGTGACTTGAATGATATAAAAATCGTGTATGTGATGATAAGATATGCAAACAATAAGTTGTATATTCCTTGAGAGAGAAAATACACACACACACACACACTTTCAAGCACACCCCTCAAATGACCATTTGAGGGGTATTTATAGTCCAAGGGACTTGATGCCCTAAAGGCTTTGCTTGGGCTTTTCGTGGACTTGGATTGGGCTTGGGATGCTTAAGCTTATACACGGCTTAGCATACCTTAACATTTAACCAATTAGCTTAGCCCAATCCACGAGCCCGTTGACTATTCTATCACGATATCTAACACACGTTACAAAGTTCCTAATCGTGAATGACCATCACTTCTAATAAAACTATTAAGGCTAACAATCTCCCCCTAAGGGGTGGTCATTCAAATGATGCTCCACTTGATTAGGTCTCTACTTTTCTTGAGCTAGGACTTTGTGTGTAGATATTGAATAGTCTTGATTCTTTGTTCCTTCATGCTTTGTGATCAGATAATGTGGTTGTCTGCGGTTGTCAACTTCGTTGGTTAGGTGTCTCCACGTATTTCTCCACTTCTTTCTCCACCATGCTCACACTTCTATTTGTCTTTTGGTTACCAATGATGTAGTTCTCGAGTCTTTAAACTTTGTAGATTCTTTGACATTGACGAAGAATCATCTCCTTTGATTATGATGAGAACTTTCATGTGTTGTTGGTATGAGCATGTGGCGAGAGTCTCGAACGATCCATCCGCCCGGAGCTTCCATAAAAAGAAAACATAAAACAGTTAGTAATAAGCGGATTCCGGCACTTACAAGTTTGAATTTCGAGGGTGTTAACAAAGATAGTGTGAAAACACGTCTCTAATTCTCACAAAGGCCGTTCTTGAACTGGAGTCCCACAAGTGAGATAACACGATATACCAAGTACATCTACAGCTGATGAGTCGCTGGTACACAAGCATCACCCACGATCGTAGACCGCTTGAGACACACTAAGCGTAATCCACGGAGAATTACCGAAGTGACCTGCCGTCCGTGCGCTTGATGTTGACCCGGCAGAGTTTCCATTCAATCATCAAGATCACAGATGTGAAACTTCTCATAAATGTTCTCCGCAAATTGCTAAGATCTGAGTAGGACTCTATAATATATCACTTGTGTCCTTATTGATGAACAACAAGCGATGTCATGTCAAGTGTTCCTATGAGATCTTTTGATGAATCTCGTGGCTCTAGACTCAATTAGTGCATTTTGTTTTTCCTGAGCGGAGACTAGGGTGATGGTCTCCTTCTTCAATATCAACAATCTCTAAGAGAAAGTCGATAGATTATGTAGGGTTCCCAGTGAGAATGAAACAAATCCTTTTGAGAGGAATTGAGTGGCTAGAAGGTTAGTGCAAGTGCGCCACTGGGTCCATGACGCCTTTGTCTTCAATACCGTGTCATCTAGTGACAACCAAGAGCATATGTATTGAACCCGGCCGCCTAAGGTTGAATATGGAGGGCTATTTCTTTTCACCCTTTCTTTACATTTCTTTTAATTCTTCAACCCCTTCTTTCTCCTTTCTCACATTACTCCTTTTTCAATCATACCTAAGGACTTCTAATACTAACTATGGGTATTGTCCTTGGGTAGATCCCTCCGCTCTGGCGGATCATAGGACGGATTTCCTATCCTTAGTCACCTTATAACTCCATGATTGTCCCATGTTGCCATAAAACCATTTTTCTTGAAAATCTCTCAGAGTGTTTATGATAGAAAACATGTTTGGAACACTCTGAGAGTTTTATATTTTCAGAAACACTCCCCTTCACATGTGCTTATAAGTTTTAACAAAAATCTGCACATCGAGGGTAGAGTTCGCACTTTTGAATTGATCGGCTCATGATAGACAATTCCCCACGAGACACGTTACGCTTGCCTAGTTAAAGAGTTACATTGTCAGCTTTTAGGTGACAACTAGCTCTAATAACTAACTTGAAGATGTAAACACTCTTTGAAAAGAAGGTTAGACCAATGTAAGTTCATATCTATCACAAGTTTCTCGAGATGGTACATTTACTGACTTTGATTCCCGTCAATTCATTGGTTCCGTCGGAGTCGAGCTCATTTTGAGATTCAAACACCGATCATTAAAACCTTTTTGATCACATTTTAATCACGCTCTCCTCCCTCAAAAATAGCATATTCGTGATATTTTTGATATCAACGGATTAAAAACATTTTAGAATCTTTTGGGGAGACAAACGGATTTGATTTAAGCATGAATTTGGAACATTTTTTTTTATACTCCCCCTTAACGAAAGCATAATCAATTAAAGGGTTTTAGAGGGAGTTATCTTGGGCACAAACTATTTGAAAGATTTTGAAAATCTTTTTGAACAATCTTGAAAAGGTGCTCAAGATGATGATGATTTCTCACCATTTTTAAATGTACAATCTTTTAGAGTACACTACATTTTTCTTTGAAAACACGAGTTTTGATTTGAAAATAATCAAAAGTCATCATTTTAGTCCGGTTTCGCATCAAGTATACGAAAGCCATTATTGAAGAAATTTTGAGAAACGACATGTTTTAGAAAACAAAAAAGAACTCTCGCTCAAGCATCTGTACATACCCGTATCATTGTTGAATGACATTTCTAGAAACGCATGTAATATCGATTATAATGAGAGACATGTCGTAAGAAGAATATTTTTGGATTTTTGATTTTATATTGTTTTTGTATTTTTGAAAGTTTTATATTTTTATATTTTGCTTTTGTTGGTTTTTCAAATTTTGTATTTTGTTTTTCAAAAATATTTACAAATAAGCTTTTGGAAAATCATTTTCAAGAAGATTCGAGAAGACGCTCTAACTCCTCGGGGTTAGGCTTCAGATTCCAATTCGTCGAACTAGATACTCAAACCTTTCTTTTGGAAGGGCTTTAGTTAATAGATCGGCGAGTTGGTAATTAGTCTTCACGAAGAATAATTCAACAAGCACTATTTTCGACGCACTCTTTGATGAAGTGGTAGCGACACGGATATGCTTAGTCTTTGAGTGATGAACAGATTGCATGATATGGCTATGGCACTTTTCGAGTCACAATACATAGGTATTTTATCGAAAGTAAAGCCATAATCTGTGAGTTGTGTTCTCATCCATAGAACTTGAGCACAACACGCAGATAGAGACACATACTCAGCTTGGTTGATAGTGCAAAGGTAATCTTGTTTCTTTGAAGACCAGCTTACTAACTTTTCACCCAAAAATTGTGCTCCCCGGATGTACTTTTGTAACTTGATCACCGCGTGGTCCGTGATCCGAAAAGGCAATTAGATCAAATCCGATTCCTTCGATACCAAAGTCCCATGTGAATGGATGTCTTCGTGCACCGAAAGATCCGTTTAACCTCTTTGAGGTGCGCTCGTAGGCTTTGCCTCAAACCGTGCTAATAAGCAAACAAAAAATGAATATCCGGTCGACTAGCAAGAAGATACATGAGAGAAATAATCATGCTCCGATATTTCTTCGGATCAATAGGTTTCCCAAACAAATCGGCTCCAATTTTTGGTGAAGTTACCATTGGTGTTCGACCGAGTCACAATTGTCCATACCATGATTTTTCAAAATCTCAGTAGTGTATTTAGCTTGATTTATAAAAATTCCACGAGGGGATTGATGTATTTGTAAACCAAGAAAGAATTTTAGTTCCCCATCATGGACATTTCAAATTTACTTTTCATGAGATTTTCAAAATGTTTTGAAAGATTCGGATTAGTGGACCCAAAGATGATGTCGCCCATAAATCAACAATCAAAATGTCACTTTTGCATTTTTGTGTAAACAAGGTAGGATCAACTGTTCCTTTGGTGAAATTGTTTTGGATAAGGAAAGAGGACAGTCGTCATACCACGCCTCTGAGCTTGTTTCAAACCATAGATTGCCTTTTTGAGTTTGTAGACGTAGTCCGGATGTTCCATGTCTATGAAGCCTTCTCGGCCGACTCACGACACTTCTTCTTTAGAGTTCCATTCAAGAACGCGGTCTTAATGTCCATCTGATAAACCTTGATGTTTTTGTGAGCGCATAGGCTAAGAAAATCCCGACCGCTTCTAGTCTAGCTACCGCGAATGACTCTTCAAAGTCTATCCCTTCCCTTGTCAGATCCTTTGGCCACAAGACGAGCTTTGTTGCAATTACAGCATTTCTTCATCCCGCTTGTTCTTCCATAACCATTTAAGATCAATGACGAACGTCAATGGTCTTGGAACCATATCACAAGAGTCATGTAGACGGTATTAGAGAAGTTCCTCCTGCATCGCTTCTATCCATGCGGATCTCGCCATTGCCTCACCTAATGTTCTTTGGCTCAGTATTGCTAATTGAGCAAAGGTAAATGCATAAGTCGCAATCGGTGGCAAGTTGGCGCCTCGTCTGAATTGGCCTTGAAGGTTCACCAATAACTTGTTCAATTGGGTGGTCTTTGTCCACTTCAGAGTAGAAGGATACCGCTGGTTAAACGTATGCGAGTTAGATGGTTCTCGTAAGCTTGAAGATGATTCAGCCGATTCCGTAGCAAACGGGTTTTCAAATAAGTCTTCATCTAACGTTGCATCGCTTTGGTTTTGGTTTTGCTCATCAACCGCGGTAGAACGGGTGCAATAACTTGAGTAGGATGTAGATGATGTTGATGGAGTTGGTGCATTGGTTTCACCGCTTGTAGATGCATCTTCGTGGTGGTGGAGGATGATTTTGAGCGGGTGCGTGGAATGATGGTTTGATGCATTTGTCGAAGTTCCACCATAGTATTCATCGAACATTAACTCGATGAAATTTTCCCATTCTTGTTCTTTAGGATTGTCAACGGTTGATTGAGCTCTTTGAGGTAATGAGTCCTGAACCGATGTGTCCGTAAGTCTCCGGTTTAGTGCGGGTTCTAGAGCGAAGTCTCTCGTAAGCCATATGTGAAAGTTCAAACTTCACATTCATCGCCTCCATGATCCTCCTAGTTCTCCCCGTTATACACCCCTAATGCCCTCGAAGTTATCTGAATATCCAATGAAGATTCCAATATCACCTTTTGCTTTCAGCTTTCCAAGATCTTCTCTGTCATTCGTAGGATAGCACAAAGCGCCAAACACGTGAAAGTAAGAGATATCCGTTTTCTCGTTGTTCACAAGCTCATATGGGGTTTTATTGAATCTTGGATGGATAAGGGATCGGTTCGAGTGAAACAAGCAAAGGGCAACGATCGACCCATAGAAATAACGGTGCACTAGAATAGATTAGCATCGTGCAGCAGCCTTCCACAAGAGTTCTATTTCTTCTTTCAACTACCCCATTCTGCTGTGGAGTTCTAACAACCGATGTCTGATGAGTAATTCCAACATCTTCAAAATAAGTTCTTAACTCCGATTAGTGAATTCAAGGTCGTTGTCCGTTCTTACAACCCTTACTGGTGTTTGAAGAAGTACTTGAATTCGTTTCAGAAAGGTGATGATGATGCCTGGTGCTTCGCCTTTTGATCTCGTAAACTTAACCCATGTATATATTGAATAATCATCGACAATGACAAGAATATACTTTTTCCCATTAATGCTTTCAACTCTCATTGGGCCACATAAGTCCATGTGCAACATATGCAACCTTGCTTCCGAACTAGGTACGGTTTTGGGTTTATATGATGCTCTTTTGCTTTTTCCTTGTTCGCATGATGGACATAAGTGATCCTTGGTGTATTTGAACTTTGGAAGTCCGCTGACGATGTTGTCTTTGGCAATTTTGTTGATGGTGTCGAAATTGAGATGGGATAACCGTCTGCGCTACAACCGTGACTGTTCCGTGATGCTCGTGTCATAAGACATATTGGTGATGAAGAGGCCATTTTGATTGATGTCGATAGCATACAAGTTTGTATCACGATTCCCGCTAAGAGATCGCCATCCAAGTTTCTAACGGCAAGCATTTCTCCTAAAAGCAACCTCTAAATCTGCATCACGTAACCGCCCGACCGAAAACAAATTGTGTCCCAATCCTTCGACATAGTAAACTCAAGTGATCAAATAATTTCCAAAAGGTAGATCTCCATAACCCATGATAGCTGCTACATGATCATTTCCAAACGCACGGTTCCCATGAATTTCCGACGAAATTGATCACAGCCTTCAGATTCCTGGTTATGTGCTTGGAGCAACCCGAGTCGACGATCCAAAGACAAATTTCGATAACCCGCCAGATGTAAAAAGAATATTGTGGAAACCGCTTTGATTTTGGTTCCTTTGGGTTAGAGGTAAAATCCTGATCACACTCAGAGGTTTTCTACAGGGAAGTCCGGTTTATCACTCATTTTACCATTCTCGAGTGTGAAAGTTCTACCTGTGGGTTTCCAAATATCATCCCTAAAGTATACACGTTGGTTCCTCGTCAAGAGTGTAAAGCCTAAGTTTTGCAACTAGTCTTCCTACTCTTTTAGCATAATTACTTTTGGGACGCTCTTCTTAACAAAGCTTATCATTCACATTCTTAGAAACACAATCATCTTGAACATTTAAAGATTTCTTGCAAGTTAAACAAAGAGATTCAACACATTCATTAGACTTAGCAAGTTTCATAGGTTCAAGACATTCAGATGAAATGTCTTTCTTATTCAAAAGCGTAAATTCCTAGGGTGTTCTTCTACTTTCTTCTCTTTATTCAAGCTACTACTCCTAGAGGCATGCGAGACTCTATTGTTCCTTGTATTGCTCTTAGGCTTTAGTCTCCTGCTCCTAGAGGTGCTTTCTAGTCCTGTAGAAGGTGAGGCACACACATTAGGATTCACATTTTTATGAAGGGAGGTGGTTTCAAATATCCTAGTCTATTTAGATGTGGAGGCAAACGCATTAGTGGTACTTATCTTAAAAAGGCCAGGTGCTAAAACTTTTGGTTTCTCGATAACCGCTTTCCCTTTATCAACATTTTGTTTAGGTAGGCAGGTGGAGTGACTGGTTTTGATGAAACATTTTTCTCATTGACTTTTGGAGGAGGCATAGAAAGAGACATTTTTGGTTTGGAAACCGGTTTGGGAACATTTGCTTTCTCCTCGTCAATGGTTTTTAATCACAGATTCCACCGCCTTTCCTTTTTGACATTCCAACTGAGCCCTCAAAAGATCATTTTTCGCTTTCATGTCATTGTAGGCACGCCCATACGACAATTTGTCATATTTGCATTCCTCGGTTTTTCGATCAAGTTGTTTAAAATATGACACATTTTCTTTTCAAGTTTTTCAAGAGCTTTTTCATATTTTGAAACAATTTCGAGGTCTCATATCGAGTCTTTCATGATCTTCAACGTAATATGTTTGCAAAATGATGGACATAATATCAGAGTCGAAACATCTTCAAGAGAGAATCATTTAAATTTTCCAAAACATTGATGTGTTCAACACTTTCATTAGCTTGCTTTACCAGGGATTTATGGTCCTTGACAAAGTCACTGTTTTCAAAAAGTTTGTTCAAAATGAATTACCCTTGTGTTGATGTTATTCAAATTGAGGGCAATTTGAGTTTCAAAAACTTTTTCTGTTCAATATCAAAACTATTAAACCGGATGTTGGTTGTAATATGAGTTTTAGTTTTAACAGTCTCTTGAAGTCTCCCAATTCTAATTTTAATATCGTCTAAAATGCTTCTTGCATCACTTGTGTTAAAAGGATTGTTTGAAGACATTTGTTCAATGTTCGAAAAAGATTTTGAGACAACAACCGGTGTTTGAAACCGATTTTGAAATAGATGTTGACACTTTGTTTGAAACACTAGGTGTGGTGGAAAACGTTGATTGAGACACAAACAAAATACCATTAATTTTGTTCCATTTGTTATAATCAATAGGTTTGATTTCGGATGTTTTTGTTTCATTTTTGATCTACTCTCCTCAGATAGTTCCAACGCTTCAAGAGAATCATGCACAATTATGGGTTCATGCAATGGTTTTCCATTGTGCAACACATTCTCGAGATTTCGAGCTTTCTTGAGAAAGCAAGGAGGTGAGTTACCAAGAGCCATTTTGTGAGAAGTATGAAAAATCGGATTTACTTGATTAGAAAGCATCTTGTTTGTCTTAGCGGAATGACCCGTTGTAAGAAGTAAATTGTCCAATTTTTTGATCATTTCATTTTTATCCGAATCTTCATCAAGAAGAGAATCTTCTCGCTTTGCAAAATCAAGAATCAACTTCTTCTTCTCTTTTCAAGATCGTAATACATTGCTTTTTTTAGAAAGTTGGTCATTTAATTCATAAATTTCCTTGTTTAAAGATTTTATTTTCAAGTTCAGATTCACATCAAGTGTGTCATACTTGATTTGCAATTGTTGTTCTCTTTAAAACAGTAATCTCGATAACCAATTTCTAATTCGATATTTTGTTTGTATGAAATTCATAGGCTCATGCGTCTCTTTGTAACTCTCAAGCTCAGTGGTCAATTTAACATTCGCTGCCTTAACTTCGCGATTGACCTTACTAACTTTCTCAATTTCAATGCCACATTTATTGATTAATGATTCAAAATAAGCACGCTGTTTCCTCATCGCTCAAGATTTTGTGCCACACAGCCTCCATTAGGATCCACATCTCGAGTTTCAGAGTTAGTATTGCTACAACTCGGATTGTCCAGGTATGTATCATAAGTAGGTGCCGGCGCCACAATCGCTGTTCGTCATGAGTAAACAAATCAAATATGACATTGTTATAACATGGATCAATGATTGGTACCTCCGACATCAGATACGCCATAGACAGGAGGTGAGTCCGACTCTGTCATACTTAGCTTCCTGAAGATTTGCCATGAAGATGCAATTCGCATTGAGTTCCTCGAGGTCTTCCAAATCATCCACAATAGCTTAAAAATCATTTTCCTCAAGACTTAACCGTGAACCCCGATCTAGCTTATCTCAAGTAACAAAGCTTTCAAGAAAATCACCGCCTTCTTGTGCGGTTTAGTGGGACAATTTCTTGCCATGTGACCCACTCCTTGACAGCTTATAACACTTAACTGATTACCCGATTCACATTTCCATAATTCCCAACGACCGAGTCGCTACATACCCATTCGATTACCCACGCTCTATTCCCAACATTCGTCCAATCGATTTCCAACATTCTCGACCAACTGATACCCGATACGGAACCGCCTGATACCCATACGAAATCCAAGAGCATATCCTTGCTGATTCCCAATAACTCCAACAATTTGTCCTTGATTACCCATATTCACACCCGTGCAATTTGCCCGCTATGCAGTGTTTGATGATATCCTTTGGTTGTTGTTAGTAGGTGTGGAATAGCGACTTTTAGCTTTACCCAAGAAAGAGTATATCTGGTAAAGGTCGCTTCGGTCATTTTCGTGATTAGTGATTCCTTGTTCCCGTATTGTTGTTCGATAGAATTGTTGTTGTGGCTGTGGAATGTATTGCCGCAAGTTGTTGTTGTTGGAAGATGATGAAGCTTGTTGTTGTGTATTCACCGAAGTTTGAGTCTTTGCAATGAGTGCCAATGGATCATGATTCTTTGCTAATCTTTCTTGCCCGACTTCATTCGCTTCACTTTGGTTTTGTTTCGTAAAATCATTCAGTTGATCAAAGTTCACCAGATGTAAGTCTTTTGTTTGGTTGACAATAGTGACATATCGTCCCCATTCTTCTCGAAGATTGTTCAGGAACTTGATGTTTTGAACGATAGTTCTGGGTGTCAACTTGTTTCTGATTAGCTCATTCATCAAAGTGCAAAACCTTCCATAGTATGATTCAATGGATTCTCCCGAGTAGAAGTAAACTTTTTCCATTCAGTTAGCAGCTTGTTCTCCATGTCTTGTTGACCAATTTCTGTTCCATGACAAAGCCGCCTTACACGCTCCCACATATCGAAAGCAGCTTTCACAACCGCTCTACCGCAAAGAAAGATGTCTATTGGTAAACCCAGCTTGGACAATATGAATTGCCATGTCATCTCATCGACTTGCTTTTTGATCCTCTGCAGTGTATTCCGATTCAGCTTTGAGTATGAAAAGATGGTGGGATGTCGAGTTCCATGATCTTGATTTGTCGAGGCTTGAAGGGTCCATTCTGAATGGAGTTAATCATGAGTTTTCCATTAGGTTTAGTCTTGATGTAACGGAGCATACGACTTGTCCATTGAAGATAACCACCTTTTGCCAACATAGGAGGTCGGTTTTCAGACCGCTGCATGAATGTCTTGTGGAGTAGCCATTGATGAAGGTATGATCTGATAAAGTTGATGTAGGATCGATTCAACGATAAAGGAGTTGTGGTTGATGAAGATTAAGCTCAGTTGAGGTGTTTCCGAAAGTCGACTCGAACCTTGGTTCTAAAAATTTTCTACCAAAATTTGAAATTCTCTATAAAAATCAATTCTAAGGACGTATGAAAAATTTGAGTTATGACAATTTTGACGCCAAATTTGACCTAAAATTTGAATTTAGGCCAAAAATTTGAATTTTTGACCAAAATTTTCACAGTTAAACCAAAATTTGAATCTCAAGTAAAAATTGAACGTTTAGTCTCCTCAAAAATTTAAATTTTACTCAAGAGCTTAGGCGTAGAAACAGAAGTTACGAGTAGAAAGAGCTTAGGCGTAGAAACAGAAGTTACGAGTAGGATGGCTTAGGCGTAGGATCTGGTGCTTATGCGTAGGATCTTATGCGTAGGAAGCTTATGCGCGTAGAAACCTTATGCGCGTAGAAACCTTAGTTAAAAACCTTATGCGTAGGAACCTTGCGTAGAAAGTATCTTACGCCAGAACCTTAAGCTTATAAGCGAGACAAAAGTTACCGTAAACCTTACGCGTTATTTTGAAGTTATGCGTAGAGTTACTCGTAAGCTTTTAGCTTATGCGTAAACTATGGTTAAGAACCAAAAATCCTTTACACGGCCACAAACGTAAGGGATATCCACAAGTCGAAGTGTTCCACACACTTATCCAAGTGAGGGAAGCACCGAGTAAATGCTTATAACACGAAGATTCTTCATCAAAAAGTTACGAGTAGAAAACTAGGGTTTTGACTTTTTGACTTCTACTCATAAGAAATTTCCAACGATTCAAATGATTTCTTTTGCACAGAAAGCCTTAAAAACACTCGAATAACCCAAAAATGTTGACCTTTTTCACCCAAAGTGCTTAGAAAAGTTACGAGTAGAAATGACCAAAGAACCAAAAACGAGTTTAAAACTTAACCAAAACGCGTAAAGCTTCGAACTTTTTGCCAAAACTAGAATCTTTAACACTATATAAACCTTAGACCATAAGAATCTTGAAGATTTAAGTGCAAAAATAAAACCTTTAAGCGTGACAAATATGTAAAACGAAGCTACGCGTATCACTACTAAAAAACTTCAACCAAAACACTCCTAAACCATTGTTAGGCGATTGATACCAATTGTAGGACCTAAGATATATCAACCTTATCACAAACCAATACCCACGTTATGCTTATAAACACGTTAAACCAAACACTTATATGTATAAGAAGATGAAATAAAGAAAGGAAGATGGTGACTTGAATGATATAAAAATCGTGTATGTGATGATAAGATATGCAAACAATAAGTTGTATATTCCTTGAGAGAGAAAATACACACACACACACACACTTTCACGCACACCCCTCAAATGACCATTTGAGGGGTATTTATAGTCCAAGGGACTTGATGCCCTAAAGGCTTTGCTTGGGCTTTTCGTGGACTTGTATTGGGCTTGGGATGCTTAAGCTTATACACGGCTTAGCATACCTTAACATTTAACCAATTAGCTTCGCCCAGTCCACGAGCCCGTTGACTATTCTATCACGATATCTAACACACGTTACAAAGTTCCTAATCGTGAATGACCATCACTTCTAATAAAACTATTAAGGCTAACACTCATCCCCCATTATGAGAGAGTCAACGAGTTCAACGATTTTTGAAGAAATAGAATCATCGACCTCTTCCAAAAGGACGTCACTTCTCTCAACCGGCGTGAGTGAAGGGGAAGGGTCGGAAATGAAAGGCTCGGAAACGGGAGTGGGATTGCCACTGGAGGAGTATAATCGCCATCGAATCGTAATCGTAATAATAGGTAGTTGGACGATGTTGATCACTTTCGCGCTTCTTCAAATAATAATTCATGATATGTCTTCTGAGGAGGATCTTCTTTTCCGTGGGTAAATTTATCAAGAAGATTCTTAAGATCACTCATTATTTCCAAATATTGTGGATTAGACATTAGTGAAGGTTGTGGTTGAACTTCTTGGTATTGTGGAGGTGGGTTATAAGGATAATCGCGGATTGTTACAAGGAACTTGCTCTTAAACAATCGGATTTTGCATCCGACAATCGGAATTAACGCGGCGGACCTCCACAATACTCACAACAAAGATGATTGTTGTGACGAATACAGGTAAGGTTCATAACCAAAGGTTGAGTTGTTAATTTGAGCTTGACATTGAAAACCTTGGTGAGGACCACTACAAAGACTCACAAGAGTATGATTCCGGCTCATGGTACAGAGGTTGGTTAGGGAAATCAGTTGTCTCATAGTAAGGATTGTGGTGAAACCCGGTTCCAGATTTTCCATTGCTACAACCGACAATTCCCACCATATTCGGTCCTCTCGCACCATATGCACAAGAGTCATAAATCAAGAATTATCCGGATGAGAGTTAGCTATTTCCACCATTTCCGTGATAGGCTCGGGAGTCACTTCGGTCTCGTAAACATATTCCATTTCCTCACCGAGAAGGAGTAGGAATTGAGGGTTCTCCAATTATGTCATTATAAAGAGCACTCTTTTGTTCTAGCCGCGGGCATAAAGACGAAATAGATCCGGATTTGGATTGATAAAATTCTGGCATACATCACAAAATCCATTCCGACAATTATTTTCGCACGCCGCAAATACATTTCAAAAATCGATATTGATTTTCTTCCATACGGCTTTGGCAATGAAGGCAACGACGATAAGAACATATCTCGGGTTGTGGCGGATGGTCTAAAACTTTTAGAGTCATCGAGATTTTTGTCGGCTAAGTCGCACTCAATAGCAAGATTTTTAGAACCGGTGTCCACATCGCCACATACACATTCGATTCAAACAACAATATCGATCTTCTTCCATAACGGCTTTTGCAATGAAAACAATGACGATAATTGATTGTTTCCATGAGAATTAAACATATAGAGGGTTAAGGAGAAAGAATTATCGGGTTCAGAGGATAAAAGAAGAATATTTTTGGGTTTTTAAAACAAATTTTGAAAAAGGAAAATCTTTTTGGGTTTTTATATTTAAGAATTTTTGAAAACACAATCTTTTGTAACCTTCACGCCAACCGGTGCTCAGAGTTTCTCAAAAGTACGCCATGAGCGGAAACTAAGAGTGGATCGCTCTTCGCCTGCAATTTAATGTCAAGACTTTCCTTATACCCCGTGTATAGGTTGTACCTTCAAGATGAGCCGACGTAACAATTGACGTTCGGGTTTGTTTTGTTGGTTTTTTTTTTACTTTTTATGGTTTTGGAAACACTCTAGGAAGAATGTTTTGGTTTTTTAGATATTTTTGGGTTTTTGAAAAAGATATATATACAAAAACGACGGTAACTTCACTCGGGAAAGGATCTTCAAATGCACGCGATTCGAGACGGAATACGAAAACTCGCTACAAGCCCTCCCTGCACCAAAAATTGATTCGCTCGGAAACCAATAATAGAAGTTTGTAGTACTTGGGTAACTCAAACGTGTTAGGTTTGAGCACCGAGATCGTTCCGAACGAGGGTTGAATGGAATTTCCAACTCACGCCGCGATTATCGGGATTTGAATGGGAAAAGGGGATAATTTGAAGTTTTCTAAACTACGGGCAAGGGAAGCATAAAAGGGAAATTACACTACGGGAATCCTAAATACGCGAATAAAACTAAAATGAAACGTAAATAAAATGTAACTAAGTCTAATCTACATCCTAAATATGATCTAAAAATATTTTTAAACTAAAAATGATATTAGAAAATTAACTAAGAATTAAAACTATTTTTTAAGATTTTTCTGGAATTTATTTGAATTAAAAAAAAAACTAATTTTTAATTTTTAAAGCAAATCTAAAATACTAAAAATTATGAAAATAAAGGGGAAAATTGTGAAACTATTTTTAAAAAATCTAAAATAACTAAATAGACTTTTCAAAACTGGAATTGTATTTTTCTGAACTATTTTCTATTTTCTATGAATTAAAAACTATTTAAAACTAATTTAAATGCTAAAAATTACAAATTAAACTAGGAAAAATCTAGAAAAATTATTTTTTGCTTTTTATATTTATCTTAATCTATGAAAAATGAAAATTTATTTTTAGAAACTTTTCTCGATTTATTTGTAATAAAAGCTATTTAAAAAGTCTTAAAACTCCATTTTAATCAAGAAAAATAGTAAACAAGAACTAAAAATTATGAAAGATTCAGGGAAAATCTAAAATATTACTCTAAATCTATAAAAATGAGAAAACACATGTCGTTGTATGAGAAATAGAAGTCAGAGTGAAAAGTACTATGAATAAGCTAAGCAAAATAAGCTATAAGCTAAAACAGTGGACCAAAGGATTCCAGAACCTATGATATACTAAAACTACCTAAAATCAACTAAAAGCAACTACTCTACACCTAATATTAACCAGCTACTGAGATTAAGGTGGATTAAGCACAAGATTCAAACAGTCCTAACCTATCACTTTTAAGCTAATGTACCAGCTGATTTAATAAGCCAAATTGAAAACTAAAAATTGGGAATTCTAGACAACCTACCAAAGAACATGTAAACTGAAAATGAGCTCCTAATTAGCTAATATGAGACCTGTGCAAGTGTTCATGAATAGCCCGGGTTCACACTCGAGTATGCTAAGTGTGAACAGGGAAATAACAGACTTATGTAGCAACTTATTAAGTGCTTAAAACAAATTTCCAAAAATTTCACAAAATTCACTTTTCAAAACTTGACCAATTGAACTAGTAAAATCTAAAATCTCACTTGAATTGATCCAATAATGAATCTATGAAAAATCCAAAGTTTTGTAAAACCAAATTTTCTACTTTTTGACTATTATGACAGTAATTGAACCTTTGACCAAACCGACTTTTTGATCTTCAAAAATAGATTTAAATTGTTGTTTTATGATGCAATATGAACTAATTAAGCTTAACTCTAACAATTTAACACCTAATATGCAAGTTGCGACTTCATCGATTCAACAATTATGGAATTTAGGACGATTTTATGTGAATTTGACTTTAACATGCAAGTGCAAAATGACTACGATATGAGTTTATCTATACTAAATGAAGTTTTACCAACCGCTTTAAACACAAACCAATCCTCAATCTTACTAAAGCTACCTAATCCAAACTCTAGTATAGCAACAGATTAACAAATAACTATCTCTAAAATCACTATTCTAAATCATGATTAAGCTAAAACAAATTCAGATAATGACAATAAGGGTAAATGATGCAACAATATCAACTACTTATCAAAAGAGTACTAATCTAAAATTGCATATATGATGATATGTAAAAGCACTTACAAAAGTCCTAGCCACAATGGCTTGCCATACAACACAAGTAACCACTAACCTAAACCATTATCAACCCATATTCAGATCAAATTCAACCCATATCATTCTCGATTCAAAGAATCCGAGCAATTCAACCATGAATCAGAACTTTGACTTTTGTTGACCAAATGTAAAGGAGAGTAGTATCCGAAAGTTAAGCAAACTAAAATAGATTTGGAATAAGCTCAAGTAACCAAAAAAAACATTAATAAGCTCAATTTAAACAATGAAACAAAGTTGATTTGAATTTTGATGAAGAAATAAAACATGTATTAATAAAATTTGAGTACAAAGGAAATTATAATAACTGGAATTTAAAACTAAAACATTGAAAATAATTGAAAATCACTCAAAAACTATTCCTAATCTACTCCTACTCTACTTGAAATCCAACTGTGAAGAATGAAGGGTATATATAGCCACACTTTAGGTCTTGAGTAGGATCCGAAGCCGAAGTTGTGCTTTCTCTTGGACGCTTTAAGCCCTTGGATCAATCTCCACCTCATTCTTTTCTATCCGACCCTTGATTATTACTTCCATATCTCTTTGTCCAATAGAAATCAAGCAAGACACACGGATCAAATGACCGGGCAATCGGTCACGTGTCGTGTGTCATAAGGTGTCGAGAAAGGACAATATTACCCTTAATTTCAAAGTTGAATTGGCCAATTGAGGTGAAGGGCGCTTTTAGGGTTTATATGAATCTGGTAACTCATGAATTGGGGAAAAGGTTAGGCCAAAGGTTTTTAGTTTATTTTGGTTTGTTTTGACCAAATTAGACCGGTATAAGTAACGTATAGGTTGGGTGGACCCGTATTATATATTTGGGCCGTGGGTTTAGCTTGGGTAAATACCGGGTAATGGATTGGACTTGGATATATTTGGGCCAAGGTTTAATGGACTTAGGATAAATATTGAATCCAATATGCATTTTAGGGACCATAAGTGTACATTCTGAAAATCCAGGGACCAAACATGTAATTCTGAAAATTATATTAAGGACTAACTTTGCCAATCTTCAAATAATCCAAGGGCTGAATTTGCAACTTCTGAAACTTGAGGGGTATTTTCTGCCATATGCTCAAAGTTCAGGGACTATTTCTGACAATTATGCAAACTTGATTGTATCTTCAAAAATCATCCTCAAAGAGTAGAAATCTTCACAAATGCATGATTCTGACCTTCCGACCAAACTTTAGCTCTCTTAATCTCTCGTGCTTCGGTTTCGCCCCGATTTGGCTTCTTTTTTGTGTGTTTTGACATATCCGTACCTGCACAAGCAAAAACTCAAGAAACACGCAAATGTTAGCAATAAACGGCTCTTTCTTGGTTATTTTGGGTCTGATTTGATAAAGAAATTATATGTGTTTAAGCACATATCACGAGTTCATAGGTTTCAGTTTGTAAAAGCTGTGTGGACCACAAGATTTAGTATTTAATTCATTTGGTTATGTGACCAGTTCACTCGGTCATGTTACCAGTTCACTCGGTTATGTGACCAGTTTATTCGGTCATGTATGTACATAGCAGATACGACCAGTTCAATCGGTCATGTTACCAGTTCACTCGGTTATGCATGCATAACAGTTTCAAGTACTTGTGTCCATATGTAAAAGAAAGCAATAACTTTACACTTGTATGCATTTGAGTAATCAAGTAATTTGCAAGTAAATACATAATACATTCGAATAACTAAATCAATTATATTAGTTAATCAGCACAGTTTGAGTAAACAATTCACTTGTTCAGGTAAAATGAGCATTGAGCTTAAGTAAAAACGAGCATGTATTCTCCCCCAAAACAGTTATGAAAACAAGTAAAAGTAGGGGCTATGAAACTCACCTCAGTAATTCGCAGTCTGAAGTGAACAATGCAAATAGTAATAGTGAGTGGCTCCGACACGCAACCTACATTAGTACGGCAAGTTTAGTCTTTATTCATGTTTAAGACTGATGAGTGTCTAAATACTCATCATTTTTATACTGTTAGAATGCCAAAAACATCTGAAAACACTCAGAAACTCATCAAAATGATAAAAATATCACAAACAAGTGTTTTATATGTTTTAAATGCAAAACATCAAAATATGGTGAAAAACGTGATCAAGTTTGCATAATTGGCGCTTTAGTCCCCAAGTTACAAAAGTTGTCAAAATCAGTCCCCGTAATTCAAAACTTGTAAAAATCATTTTAGGTCCATAAGATTCAAAAGTTGTCAAAATAAACCCTTTAAAGTTTAAAAATCACAAATTGACAACTTTAGTCCTTCAACTTTGGAAAAATGTCAAAAATAGTCCTTGGTTAATTTAAAAAGTGAAAATTATCAAATATTAACCTTGTTCTATTTATAAATGACAAAAATGGTCCTTATGATAAACTTTGGAGAATTTACATGTTTGGTCCCTCAAGTTTCAAACTTGGCAGCTTTGGTCCCTGGATTTATAAAAAATGAAAATTATCAACAAAGGTCCTTGTACTAATCTTACTTGGCAGTTTTAGTCCTTGTGAGAGCTTTGGAAAATTTTCAAGACCTCAACTTTCAAAGAATTACATGAATGGTCCTTGTTGTTAACATTAACCAAACCGGACCCTATTATTACTAAGCCCAAATCCAACCCAAACCTTGACCCGGTCCAAATTTTAAAAACAGATAAAGCGCGCACACTGTTCATCCCCTTCCACCCTAACACCTGTATCCACTCCATATCCTCCACTCGCCACTTCCACCTTTACACACTACCTCCTAACACTTGATTACATCCCCCTCCACCTCCACATCAAACCAAACACAATTAATGAAGAAAACCTGCTCAATTGAATAATGGCGCCAAAAGTGACAAATGTCAAAACTGATTATCTGGCTCAATCCAATGGTCAAGATGTGGTGGGATTTACTCAAGAGTGTCGACATAGTTGGAAAAGATCAATAAATAGAAGGTTGAAGCAATGTAATTAAATAATCTAGTGTAATTTTAATTTTTAATGTCGTTTTAGTCTAACTTTTGAATTCCAGTGTAAGATTAAGCTTTAAAGTACTGTTTCTAGTGATTTCAGTGTACTGATAAACTTTTGCAAGTATCAATTTCAGTTTTAATTCAAGTTACCAGTTTATGTATTTTCCTTTCAAAAATCTCATGTTATGAAATGTTGTTATTAGTTGTTGGTTTGGACTGAGTAAACCCACATAAGCTCCTAGAAAGCTATTTCAAGCTTTTAGAAACTTTAAAAATCAGTTTAGAAGTAAAGAGAGAAAAATACCAAAAATACTAAAAATCGCTGAAATTCAAAAATCACAGGATTGATGATCAAGCTAATGCGCTTTGATTTTGGATGGAAATGGGTTAGTGGCTTTGTGGTAAGCCTATAGGATCTGTTCTTTGTGTCTTGTTCTCGGTTTTCCAGCTTGGAATCAGTTGTAAGCTCTTTTAAGCTATTTTGGTATTTTCTTGCTTGACTTGTTCACTAGCTTAAATCTCTGTGTGTTTATGACCTTTACTTATAATTAAGTATAATTAAGCCTTTAAAGCAGTCCTTTGTTCTTTTGAATTTGTAGTTTATAAAAATCTCATTTTAACAGTTAATATAGCATACTTTGTATTTCTTAGTTTTATACTATTAGTGTTGTTGTTTTATGCTTATATAGTCCCCTTATATGATAATCTAAGGTTTTTAATCAAGTGCATGTTCTTAATCTGACAAACTCTTTGAAAAAATTCAAATCAGTTCTATAAAGGCTTGTTTGGATTTGCTGCATTAACTGTGTTAGAGCTTGTTTGTGTTGTTGTTCTTGGTTGTTTTATATTCCACTAGGTCCTAATATCTCATTGCAACAAGAAAAACCAAAGGCTCGTTACATTAAAAGTCAAATTTTCTTTTAATCTCATCTTATCTGGATCAAGTAGGATTTAGAGTCTAAAATTCATCACAGAAGCTTAAAACCTATTAACTTAGCCTAATTTAATCTCACTTTAGCTTAATATTACATATTCAATCATAAAAATCAGTCCAAAGTTCAACAAAGTCAACATAGTTACTTTCTTAAATAGTCAAAATCTGTCCTGTGCACAGTTTTGGTAACCAAGTTCATAAGCTCTTAGAGAGCTTATTAGTGATCATTAGCCTTTGTAATTTAGCTTTATAAGTAGTTTACCTGGCTGTCTCAAGGTCCCAATTTTTAGTTTTGAGTTTGGAGCTTATTTGACAGGGCTGCATGTGCTTATCATTTTGTCCAAACTCAATCACCATATACTGAGTCTCAACTCGTTGTTGTCGTTTTGAAAAAGCTTCTCACAAGCTCATTTTAGCTTATTTTGATCTCATCTTTTGTTTCTAGGTAGCCAACCAGGTCTAATACAAGTTACAATTTTTACTTTTTAGTTTTAGCTTATTTGGTGATCCGTGTAAGCTCAAAGTAGCTTACCAAAAACTGCTGCTCATTTAGCTCAAACCTCAAATCTGTGCTAACTTGTAATCCAGAGGTTGTGGTTTGTTGTTTTCAGTTGATTTACAGTTCTTATAGCTTATTCTAGCTTGTGTATCATTTTGGTGCTTGTTGTGTCCTTCTAGCTTATTTCAAGTGCTTATTAATAAGCAGTTACCACTTCAGTTGCATATTTCTCCACACAATCCCATGTTTTTCTATTTTTCCTAGATTCTACATATTAAAATAGACTTTTCCTGAAATTTTCATAATTTTTCATAACTGTTTGCTATTTTTCTTAATTAAAAACAGTTTTTAAGCATTTTTAAATAGCTTTTAATACAAATAAATTATAAAAAGTTCAAAAAAATAATTTTTCAATTTTCTTAGGTTAAGATAAATATAAAAGTAATAAAAAGTATTTTTCCATAATTTTCTTAGTTTAAAAAGTATTTTTTAGCATTTTAATTAATTTAAATAGTTTTAAATTAATAATAAATACATAATAAGTCTAAAAAAAATATATTTTTAGTTTTAAAATAAGTTTTATCATATTTTAGATTTTTCTAAGTTATAATTTCATTTTTATAGGTTAATTTTGTATTTTCTTGTATTTTAGTGCATTTTAAATAATTAATAAATAGTTTTTAATTAATAAAAATTAAATAAATAGTTGTAAAAATAATTTTCTTTTTCTAATAATTTTATTTTACTATTAGGATTGTAAAAATATCATTTTCATATTTATAGGTCTTTTATTTCTTTAAAACTCACGTTTTATTTTGTAATGCTACGTAGTTTTTAAATTTAAACGTACGTTTTAGGTTTTAAACGTTCATCACTTTAAAAATAGTGATAGCGCTTATTTAATATCTTTTATCTTTTATTTCTTTTAATTTGTATTTAAGTCACTTTAATTTGTAAATCTTTTCTTTAGGTAATTTTCCATCCAAAACCTTACTGATCACTATCCTTAGTGATCATTCTACCATCTGATCAAGTGTTTTTACACCAATTCATCCTCCGTGGGACTTAACGACCCAGGAATCCCCTATATTCTCCTGGACTTCATTGCATTTGTGTCTGAGCAGTTTTAAGTCTGTTTAGACTTGACGGTTCATACAGATCAAATTTTGGCCGCCACGGGAGTTTGTAGCGTTGTTTCTAGCATTTTCGCACTTATTTGCACATATACCACGCTTTGTAAAAGTTTTCTCAGAAGATAATATAAATCAAAAAGTTCATTAACGCTTTTTCTAAAGTGTTAAAACACCAAAAACAATATAAAACAACAAAACAATCGTAACGTTTTCTAGCTTGTGTTTCTTTTAAGGTGATTCTTAAAGAGATACGATTTGGTTAAACGAGACGATACCAAAAATATTGTCCAAAATTTTTAAACCCATCAAGACAAATCATTACCTACGCCTTTTCAAAGGGTACTTAATTTATACATAAAATCAACCACCGCAAATCAAGGCAAAGGCACTACCTAACTCGGGGGTGCGACCATTAATAAGTTCCCTAACATCAGATTTAAAACTTGCCTTTGTGTCACTTGTGATTTGGTGTAACTTTCTTAAAGAAGCCATTTCATTTGGGATTATTGGTTAAGTTCACTTGTGTTTTGCCTCATTTGTTTTGAAATGATTTTATACTTAGTGCATGCGCGACTGCTCTTCCAGCTTCTACAAGTCCACTTTCAACTTGGAAAGATTCCTCGTGAGACGAGAGGACGCTCACTCCTTCACCGTGGATCGAGAACGCCTACCACCACCACCAAAATGGCGTAAGACAAACCTATGAAAGAGCTTCTCCAAGCACCCATCGAGGGTTACGGAGATGCCATTGTTGTTCCAAACCATTGTGGTCGATACCTTCGAGCTCAAAACCGGATTACTTAATCTAGTAACCCAAAGCCAATTCTATGGTTTTGAGCGGGATGATCCTCATGCACACATTCGATGGTTTAACAAGATCGCATCTACCATCAAGTACAAGAATGTCCCACACGGCTACAAGCTTCTTCCGCTCCCATTCTCTAGAGGGACAAGCCCGGAATTGGCTTGAGAAACAACCCCCTCGCTCCATTGAGACATGGGAGGATCTAGTTACCAAGTTTGTTAACGAATTCTATCCTCCATCACGAACCACAAGTCTTAAGAATGAGATAATGAAATTTTCGAGAGATTTGATGAATCATTCGGGAGGCATGGGATCGTTAAAAGAATTGCTTCAAGTGTCCACATCATGGTTTTAAAGTTAATGCAAATGGATACTTTCTACAATGGTCCCAGACAAGTCGACCAAGACTCTTCAATGCCTCCGCTGAGGTAATTTCTTAGCAAAACCACAAAAGAAGCCTTACAAATCATTGAAAACAAGTCCTGTGTCCGTTTTTCCGCACTAAGACATATCAAAATCAGCCTAATGCCGGACCTTTTACTTCATCTCCAAGTGAGTACATCTAGCACCGATGCTAAGATTGATAAACTCACGATATTGTTCGAGCTTTGGTTCTTGCTAAAGAAAGTCACTTTCACTCAAACACCATCACATGGTGAAGTGAAGAAAGTTGAAGTTTGTGTTACTTGTGGTGGTCCTCATGCATACTACAACCGTATTCGCCACCACCGATGGTAGTCCGTTTGAAGCTAATGCTATAGCCGATACTTCAAATCAAGGAGGTAATCAATACCGCCCTCGAATGAACCAAACTACCGTATAACACTTATCGTGCACCACCCGTTTTAACCAATCTTAACCGAATCGAATCAACCTAGAATGAACCAAGGTTATCAAAACCAAGGTAATTTCTATCCCGAACCCAATCAAGGTTTCCAACAACAAGGGAACCTTCATCAAAACAATTTCAATCGAGGGAATCAATTTCATGGGAATGTGAATCCTAATCAAGGGAATTTTCAACAACAAGGTCCTAATCAAAACATCCACCGAACCCTCCACATCCCCCAGCATCATCATCCGATGAGTTAATGAAGCGCCTATGAAGTCCCAAGATGAAATGAACAGTTGTTGGTCGGACATTGGCGATCTCAAAAAGTCTTTAAATGATCAACCCTCGGCTCGTGAAAACTTCCGAGCAACACGATCGCTAACCCGAGGGGCGATGCTAAGGCGATCACGAATTTAAGTGGTGTTTCATATGATGGACCCGCTATTCCTACTACCTCTTCTTCTTCTCTCCCTAAGGTAGTGGAAAGTGAACTTAAGACTCACAATGGACCTACGACTCCAATGCCTCCTCCACTAGGAGAAATGAGTCAAGTTATCAAGGAACTTCCTGTTAATAACGGAGGAACCAATGATGTCCATCCTCAAGTTGTCCGTAAACCCAAGTCTAATCCGTGAGTTGTTTTGAACCACCAGAGCTCCCGCTGAAAATACCAAATCCAAATCTTCTATTCCTTATCCATCACGCTTGAATGAGCAAAGCTCCGCGGAAAAGCTAGTCATCAAATGGAAAAATTTTTCCAAATTTTCCAAGAGTTACATTTTGACATAAGCTTTGCGGATGCTATCATGCCGATGCCCAAGTTTGCATCTACTCTCAAACACATGTTAAGCAATAAGGAAAAGCCGCTTTGAAATGGCTAAGACTCCTTCTTAACGAGAACTCGCTCTGCAGCTATTCTCAAAAAGCTTCCGAGAAAGCTAGGAGATCCCGGGAAATTTCTCTTACCGTGTGTATTCCTGTGAATGGTTGAATGCTTTGCCCTAGCAGATCTTGGTGCAAGCATAAACCTTATGCCTTATTCAAGATGGAAGAAACTTTCTTCCGAACTTACTCCTACATGCATGACTCGAGCTTGCATCGTTCCATATCCCGGCCCTCTTGGCATTGCCGAGGATGTATTTGTGAAAGTAGGAAAGTTCCATTTTCCAAATACCGACTTCGTGGTTGTTGATTTTGATGCCGATCATCGGGTTCCTCTCATTGTTGGTCGAGGATTCCGAGAACGGGCCGCGGCTCTAGATGTATTTGAGCAAGAAATCACATTGCGGTTGGTAATGAAGCTGCCACTTTTAACCTTGATCAAACTTCGAGGTACTCGCAAACTATGATTCCGAAGCCGTTAACCTAATAGATATCATTGATGTTGCTTCTGAAGAGTACTCTCAAGAAGTTCTTGGTTATGATCATAATTCTTCGAATGATAATCTCACTCATTCATCTCAACCTATCATCGCCAATTCTACTCCTTCTCTCACCCCATTTGAGGAAAGTGACTTCATCTTAGAAGAGATTGAAGCTTACTTATCTAGTGATTCTCGCTCCATGGGAAATTGATCACGCTCCAATTGACATTGAGGGAGACATACTTCTCATTGAGAAGTTGCTTAATGATGATCCATCATCCACCCCTCACTCTAGTGATTCAATTCCCCGATGAGATTAATCAAAATGAGATTAACTGAGGAGATATTCTTCTGAGAAGTTGTTAAATCATGACATTTCTCCTCCTCTTCCTCCCGTCAAACTTCATAACAAGGAAGTCAATTCAATTGAGAAAATCAAGAATTTCCCGAGGTTGAGCTTAAGGACTTACCACCTCATCTCGAGTATGCATTTCTTGAAGGTAATGATAAATTACCGCCATTATTGCTAGAGATTTGAGTAAAGATGAAAAGTCGCCTCATAAAAATCTTGAAGTCACATAAGCAAGCAATTGCTTGAAACTCTCCACATTCAGTATCAACCCCAATTTTGCACTCACAAAATCTTGATGGAGGATGATTTTTAAGCCGCCAGCTCAACATCGAGAAGAGTAAATCCAAAAATCCATGATGTTATCAAACAAGAGGTTATCAAACTTTTGATGCAGATTGATTTATCCGATCTCGATAGTCCTTGGGTTAGCCCAATTCATCGTGTTCCTAAAAAGGGTGGCATAACCGTTGTCATTAATGAAGATAACGAAGTTGATTCCAACTCGGCTGATTACGGGATGGCGTGTTTGCATTGACTATCGTAAGTTGAATGACGCCACCAGTAAAGACCATTTTCCTCTCGCCTTTATGGACCAAATGCTTGAGAGATTAGCAGTGGAATGAATACTATTGTTTTGATGGTTTCTGTTACTTTCAGATTCCCATTGATCCAAAGGATCAAGATAAAACCACATTCACTTCCATAATGAACTTTTGCCTATAGACGTATGCCTTTTGGCTTATGTAATGCTCCCGCACGCTCCAACGATGTATGATGGCCATTTTCCACCTACATGATCGGGAAACAATGGAGGTGTTTATGGATGACTTCTCGGCCATTGGGGATTCGTTTCAAACATGTCTCTCCCATCTAGATAAAATGCTCAAGCGGTGTGAAGACACCAATCTTTGTCTAAACTGGGAGAAAAGTCACTTTATGGTCAAAGAAGGCATAGTCCTTGGCCATAAGATTTCAAAGAACGGGATTGAGGTCGATAGAGCAAAAGTAGATGTTATTGCTAAACTACCTCATCCTACTACCGTCAAGGGTATTAGGAGTTTTAGGTCATGTCGTTTCTATCGTAGATTCATTCAAGATTTTTCCAAAATCGCCTACCAATGACCCATCTTCTTGAAAAGGATGCTCCTTTTATCTTCTCACCCGAGTGCATCGTAGCTTTTGAAACATTGAAGAAAAGCTTATCAAGCACCCATTCTCGCTGTTCTCCACCGATTTGCCTTTGAGCTCATGTGCGATGCAAGTGATTTTGCTATCGGCGCAGCCTTTAGGACAACGTAAGAAATAAGCATTTTCACCAATCTACTACGCAAGTAAGACTATGATCAAGCTCAAACTCATTCCACCACCACAGAAAAAGAGCTATTAGCCGTGGTGTATGCATTTGAGAAGTTTCGCCCGTACTTAATCTTGACCAAATGCGTAGTGTATACGGATCACTAGGCTCTCAAATATCTCTTTGCAAAACAAGATGCAAAGCCGAGATTGCTTCGCTGGGTTCTCCTCCTCCGTGAATTTGATATCATCATAATGCGTGATAACAAAGGAGCCGAGAACTTAGTCAGCGATCATCTTTCCGATTAGAAAACCCTCACCAAGATGTTTTCGAAAAAGGATATAAATGAAACATTTCCTCCTCGAGACACTCAATGCGTTTCTTTTCGTGGAAACTCTTCTACCCCATGGTTTGTCGACTTTGCAAATTACCATGGTAACTTCATTGTGAAAGGGATGTAACCCGCCAGAAGAATAAATTCTTCAAAGATGTTAAACATTATTTCTCGACGACCTTTCTTATTCAAAATCTGTGCGGATCAAGTCATCCGACGGTGTGTTTATGGACAAGAAGCTCTTGACATTCTCAAAGCTTGCCATGCCGGACCCACCGGGGGCCATCATAGTCCAAACTACACCGCCAAAAAGGTGTTTGATTCCGGGTTCTATTGGCCCACAATCTATAAGGATGCCCACGAATTTGTAAAAACTTGTGATGCTTGTCAGCGACATGGAAACATATCTCAAAGGAATGAAATGCCACAAAATGCCATTCAAGTTTGTGAGATATTTGACATATGGGGTATTGATTTTATGGGGCCATTTCCTTCGTCTCGTGGAAACAAGTACATACTCGTGGCTGTTGACTATTTGTCGAAATGGGTTGAAGCAAAAGCTTTACCTACAAATGATGCCCGAGTTGTTGTGAAATTTTGAAAGCTCTTTGCCGTGTTTGGAACTCCTCGTATATAATAAGTGATCGTGGTACACATTTTTGCAATGACCAATTTGATCGTGTCATGCAAAAGTATGGTGTTACCCACCGCCTATCTATCGCATACCACCCCCAAACAAGTGGGCAAGGTGGAAGTTTCAAACCGTGGTATTAAAAGAATCTTTGAAAGGACAAGAGGTGAAAATCGCATCCCGGGTCGGATAAACCGGATGACGACTCGGGCTTTTCGTGACATGCGCCTTACAAAACACCAATTGGGTGTACTCCATACAAGCTAGTGTACGGGAAGACATGTCATCTTCCGATTGAGCTAGAGCACAAGGCTTACCGGCCTTAAAACATGCAAACTTCGATATACGCACAAAATGTAGGTGATCACAGTAAAAGTTCAAATGAATGAATTAAATGAACTTCGTGATCAAGCTTACGAGAACTCTTTAATTTACAAACAAAAGACAAAGAAGATTCATGACTCCAAGATCAAGAACCGCTTTCAACGCTTGGTGATCGAGTCCTTCTTTTCAACTCTAGATTGAAGATTTTCTCGGGAAAGCTTAAATCTCGTTGGTCCGTCCATTTACTATTGTTAAGGTTTATCCTTATGGTACCATTGAGTTATCTCAACCTGATGGTCCTAATTTTAAAGTAAATGGTCATCGACAAAGCATTACTTTGGAGAGGACATTCCATCCGTGATTGTCCCGATTTACAAACATTCCCCATGAACCAATGAGCGGGATCGAGTCAAGCTTAGTGACTCGAATCAAAATAGTAGCACGCACCATATGGGTTTTCACCCATGTTTCTGTCTTCTTATCCCCTTTCTACCACCCTAGTGTGGGGGAGTTTTTCCCACGCTGTTGTATATATCAATCATTTTTCCAAAAAAAAAAAAAAAAAGTGTACATATCAAAACAAAATAATGGCCGTAGTATTTCCCTTTGTGTTCTATGTTTCGCATAACCGCGCAGACTTTGAATATTGAGGGCAATATTCATTTAAGTGTGGGGAATTCTCACCTAATTTTATAATGTATTATCTACCCAATTCCCCATTTAAAAAAAAAAAAAAAAAATTTTTTTTGGAGTAAGTGTTCTACACTTACTCATCTTGGTTATCAGTCCGCCATGTTTGATAAACATAAGGATTGGCTAATCCAGGAGCAAACGGCTCTTGGTAAAGATATCTCAAATCCGTTTATGGCTTGCAATTTGCCCAAAATTGTATGGTGTTCAACTCACCATATCTTTAAACTAGTGAAAAGTTGGCTAGCCCGCAAGGTTATGGCTTGTGGTAAAGGCAGTTGAAAATCCATAATTGGTAATCAGCTCACCAAAGATAATATTGATAATTTATCTAAGAGTTATTAGTCCGTATAAACGGCTTCCGTAAAGACAAATCAAACCCGTTTATAGCTTATGATTTGCTCAAAATCATTTGGTTATCAGTGTACCAAGGTTCTTACTTGAACTCAAACATTTGGCTACCCGTAAGTGATGGCTTTTGCAAAGAGTTTTTCAAATCCATCAAGTTTTCAAATCATTGCTAGGGACTAGCAATATCTTAGTAGGATTGATGAAGTGTCTAAATACTCATCATTTTTATAATCGTTAGAATGCCAAAAACATCCTAAAACACTTTAAACTCATCAAAATGATAAAAATATCACAAACAAGTGTTTTATGTGTTTTAAATGCAAAACATCAAAATATGGTGAAAAACGATCAAGTTTGCATAATTGGCGCTTTAGTCCCCAAGTTACAAAAGTTGTCAAAATCACCCCCGTAATTCAAAAACTTGTAAAAAATCATTTTAGGTCCTTGAGATTCAAAAGTTGTCAAAATAAACCCTTTAAAGTTTAAAAATCACAAATTGACAACTTTAGTCCTTCAACTTTGGAAAAATGTCAAAAATAGTCCTTGGTTAATTTAAAAAGTGAAAATTATCAACTTTTAACCTTGTTCTATTTATAAATAACAAAAATGGTCCTTATGATAAACTTTGGAGAATTTACATGTTTGGTCCCTCAAGTTTCAAACTTGACAGCTTTGGTCCCCTGATTTATAAAAATGAAAATTATCAACAAAGGTCCTTGTACTAATCTTACTTGGCAGTTTTAGTCCTTGTGAGAGCTTTGGAAAATTTTCAAGACCAGCCCCTCAACTTTCAAAGAATTACATGAATGGTCCTTGTTGTTAACATTAACCAAACCGGACCCTATTATTACTAAGCCCAAATCCAACCCAAACCTTGACTGCCCAAATTTTTAAAAATGTGATAAAGCACAGACACCTGCTTCATCCCCTTCCACCCTAACACCTGTATCCACTCCATATCCTCCACCTGCTCACTTCCACCTTTACACACTACCTCCTAACACTTGATTACATCCCCCTCCACCTCCACATCAAACCAAACACAATTAATGAAGAAAACCTGCTCAATTGAAAAATGCTCAAAAGTGACAAATGTCAAACCCGATTATCTCGCTCAATCCAATGGTCAGGATGTGGTGGGATTTACTCAAGAGTGTCGACATAGTTGGAAAAGATCAATAAATAGAAGGTTGAAGCAATGTAATTACTTATCTAGTGTAATTTTAATTTTAATGTCGCTTTTAGTCTAACTTTTAAATTCCAAAGGTAAGATTAAGCTTTAAAGTAATCGCTTCTAGTGATTTCAGTAAAAATACCGATAAACTTTTGCAAGTATCAATTTCAGCTTTAATTCAAGTTACCGCTTATGCATTTTCCTTTCAAAAATCTCATGTTATGAAATGTTGTTATTAGTTGTTGGTTTGGACTGAGTAAACCCACATAAGCTCCTAGAAAGCTATTTCAAGCTTTTAGTAACTTTAAAAATCAGCTTAGAAGTAAAGAGAGAAAAATACCAAAAATACTAAAAAAATCTGAAATTCAAAATCAGTGATTGATGATCAAGAAGCTAATGCAGCTTTGATTTTGGATGGAAATGGGTTAGTGGCTTAGTGGTAAGCCTATAGGATCTGTTCTTTATGTCTTGTTCTCGCTTTCGCTTGAATCGTTGTAAGCTCTTTTGCTATTTTGGTATTTTATCGCTTGACTTGTTCACTAGCTTAAATCTGGTGTTTATGATCTTTACTTATAATTAAGTATAATTAAGCCTTTAAAGCGCTTTTGTTCTTTTGAATTTGTAGTTTATATAAATCTCATTTTAACAGTTAATATAGCATACTTTGTATTTCTTAGTTTTATACTATTAGTGTTGTTGTTTTATGCTTATATAGTCCCCTTATATGATAATCTAAGGTTTTTAATCAAGTGCATGTTCTTAATCTGACAAACTCTTTGAAAAATTCAAATCAGCTTCTATAAAGGCTGGTTTGGATTTGCTGCATTAACTGTGTTAGAGCTTGTTTGTGTTGTTGTTCTTGGTTGTTTTATATTCCACTAGGTCCTAATATCTCATTGCAACAAGAAAAACCAATTCCTGTTACATTAAAAGTCAAATTTTCTTTTAATCTCATCTTATCAGGCGATCAAGTAGGATTTAGAGTCTAAAATTCATCACGTAAGCTTAAAACCTATTAACTTAGCCTAATTTAATCTCACTTTAGCTTAATATTACATATTCAATCATAAAAATCACCCAAAGTTCAACAAAGTCAACATAGTTACTTTCTTAAATAGTCAAAATCACCTGCGTACGCTTTTGGTAACTAAGTTCATAAGCTCTTAGAGAGCTTATTAGTGATCATTAGCCTTTGTAATTTAGCTTTATAAGTAGTTTACCTGGCTGTCTCAAGGTCCCAATTTTTAGTTTTGAGTTTGGAGCTTATTTGATGTTGTCGCATGTGCTTATCATTTTGTCCAAACTCAATCACCATATACCGAGTCTCAACTCGGTGTTTTGTCAGTTTTGAAAAGCTTCTCACAAGCTCATTTTAGCTTATTTTGATCTCATCTTTTGTTTCTAGGTAGCCAACCGTGTCTAATACAAGTTACAATTTTACTTTTAGTTTTAGCTTATTTGGTGATCTGTGCATAAGCTCAAAGTAGCTTACCAAAAATCTGTTTTGCTCATTTAGCTCAAACCTCAAATCTGTGCTAACTTGTAATCCAGAGGTTGTGGTTTGTTGTTTTCAGTTGATTTACAGTTCTTATAGCTTATTCTAGCTTGTGTATCATTTTGGTGCTTGTTGTGTCCTTCTAGCTTATTTCAAGTGCTTATTAATAAGCAGTTACCACTTCAGTTGCATATTTCTCCACACAAGCCCATGTTTTTCTATTTTTCCTAGATTCTACATATTAAAATAGACTTTTCCTGAAATTTTCATAATTTTTCATAACTGTTTGATATTTTTCTTAATTAAAAACAGTTTTTAAGCATTTTTAAATAGCTTTTAATACAAATAAATTATAAAAAATTCAAAAAAATAATTTTTCAATTTTCTTAGGTTAAGATAAATATAAAAGTAATAAAAAGTATTTTTCCATAATTTTCTTAGTTTAAAAAGTATTTTTTAGCATTTTAATTAATTTAAATAGTTTTAAATTAATAATAAATACATAATAAGTCTAAAAAAAATATATTTTTAGTTTTAAAATAAGTTTTATCATATTTTAGATTTTTCTAAGTTATAATTTCATTTTTATAGGTTAATTTTGTATTTTCTTGTATTTTAGTGCATTTTAAATAATTAATAAATAGTTTTTAATTAATAAAAATTAAATAAATAGTTGTAAAAATAATTTTCTTTTTCTAATAATTTTCTTTTACTATTAGGATTGTAAAAATATCATTTTCATATTTATAGGTCTTTTATTTCTTTAAAACTCACGTTTTATTTTGTACGTTACGTAGTTTTTAAATTTAAACGATCGTTTAGGTTTTAAACGCTCATCACTTTAAAAATAGTGATAGCTGCTATTTAATATCTTTTATCTTTTATTTCTTTTAATTTGTATTTAAGTCACTTTAATTTGTAAATCTTTTCTTTAGGTAATTTTCCATCCAAACCTTACTGGACACTATCCTTAGTGATCATTCTACCATCCTGATCAAGTGTTTTACACCATTCATCCTCCGTGGGACTTAACGACCTGTGAATCCCCTATATTCTCCCCGACTTCATTGCATTTGTGTTCGAAAGCTTTTAAGTCTTTAGACTGGGATCGCCTCAAGCAGACAAATTTTACACAGCAGGGAGTTTGGAAGTTTGTTTCTAGCATTTTCGCACTGTGACTTGCACATATACCTTGTAAAAGTTTCTCAAAGATAATATAAATCAAAAAGTTCATTAACGCTTTTCCTAAAGTGTTAAAACACCAAAAACAATATAAAACAACAAAACAATCGTAACGTTTTCTAGCTTGTGTTTCTTTTAAGGTGATTCTAAAGAGATAACATTTGGTTAAAACGACGATACCAAAAATATTGTCCAAAAATTTTTAAACCCATCAAGACAAATCATTACCTACGCCTTTTCAGGTACTTAATTTATACATAAAAATCAACCAATCAAGAAATCAAGGCAAAGGTAATTACCTAACTGGGTGCACCATTAATAAGTTCCCCGAACACGATTTAAAACTTGCCTTTGTGTCACTTGTGATTTGGTGTAACTTTCTTAAAGAAGCCATTTCATTTGGGATTATTGGTTAAGTTCACTTGTGTTTTGCCTCATTTGTTTTGAAAACTCCATTTTTATACTTAGTGCGCGACTCGTTCTTCCGCTTCTACAAGTCCACTTTCAACTTGGAAAGATTCCTCGAGACGAGGACGCTCGCTCCTTCACAAATTGGATCGAGGAACGCCTACCACCACCACCCCCGCCTAAATGGCGTAAGACAAACCTATGAAAGAGCTTCTCCAAGCACCCATCGAGGGTTACGGAGATGCCATTGTTGTTCCAAATGCATTGTGGTCGATACCTTCAGCTCAAAACCGGATTACTTAATCTAGTAACCCAAAGCCAATTCTATGGTTTCGGCTGATGATCCTCATGCACACATTCGATGGTTTAACAAAATTGCATCTACCATCAAGTACAAGAATGTCCCACACCTAGCTATCAAGCTTCTTCTGCTCCCATTCTCTAGAGGACAAGCCCTCGAATTGGCTTGAGAAACAACCCCCTCGCTCCATTGAGACATGGGAGGATCTAGTTACCAAGTTTGTTAACGAATTCTATCCTCCATCACGAACCACAAGTCTTAAGAATGAGATAATGAAATTTTCTCAGAGATTTGATGAATCATTCGGGAGGCATGGGATCGTTATAAAGAATTGCTTCAAGTGTCCACATCATGGTTTTACCGAAGTTAATGCAAATGGATACTTTCTACAATGGTCCGAGACAAGTCAATTGACTCTCTCAATGCCTCCGCGGAGGTAATTTTTAGCAAAACCACAAAAGAAGCCTTACAAATCATTGAAAACAAGTCCTGTGTCCGCTTCTTTCCGCACTAAGACATATCAAAATCAGCCTAATGTCGGACCTTCTACTTCATCTCCGCGAGTACATCTAGCAATCATGCTAAGATTGATAAACTCACAGATATTGTTCGTGCTTTGGTTCTTGCTAAAGAAAGTCACTTTCACTCAAACACCATCACATGGTGAAGTGAAGAAAGTTGAAGTTTGTGTTACTTGTGGTGGTCCTCATGCATACTACAACCGCATCGCCACCGATGGTAGTCCGCTGAAGCAAATGCTATATGCGGTACTTCAAATCAAGGAGGTAATCAATACCGCCCTCGTGAATGAACCAAACTACCGCTAACACTTATCGTGCACCACCCGTTTTAACCGTAATCTTAACCGAATCGAATCAACCTAGAATGAACCAAGGTTATCAAAACCAAGGTAATTTCTATCCCGAACCCAATCAAGGTTTCCAACAACAAGGGAACCTTCATCAAAACAATTTCAATCGAGGGAATCAATTTCATGGGAATGTGAATCCTAATCAAGGGAATTTTCAACAACAAGGTCCTAATCAAAACATCCGACCTCAGAATTTCCCTCCACATCCCCGCACCATCATCCGATGAGTTATCAAGCAGCTCATGAAGTCCCAAGATGAAATGAAAGTTGTTGGTCACCGATTGCCGATCTCAAAAGTCTTTAAATGATCAACCTCTGGCTCAGAAAACTTCCCCGAGCAACACGATCGCTAACCCGAGGGGCTGCTAAGGCGATCACGCACTGTAAGTGGTGTTTCATATAATGGACCCGCTATTCCTACTACCTCTTCTTCTTCTTCTCTCCCTAAGGTAGTGGAAAGTGAACTTAAGACTCACAATGGACCTAATGACTCCAATGCCTCCTCTACTAGGAGAAATGAGTCAAGTTATCAAGGAACTTCCTGTTAATAACGGAGGAACCAATGATGTCCATCCTCGTTGTCCTAAACCCG